>CM026426.1:32055385-32498296 GCA_014871385.1 Ceratodon purpureus | reverse complement strand
GAGAGAGAGCGCGAGAGAGAGAGAAGAGAGCTAGAGAGAAGGCGAGCGAGAGATGCGAGAGAGTCGCGCGCGGAGCGAGATAGCGAAGCGGAGAGCGAGAGAGAGAGCGAGCGGATGAGAGATATCTCCTCTCCTCTCTCTCTCCTCTCTCTCTCTCTCTCTCGCGTGTCTAGATTTGGGCTGTTGTCTGTACAATGGCTACTCCCAGCGTATACGTACCCCGTTTTGGCTGGATCTTTGAGTTTTACTTGTGTGTGAATTTTGTTGATTGTTTTGTACTGGGCATTGATTGTGCAATGGATATGACAACCGGGGTAGGCTGAAGAGACCTTGCATGCACTTTTGGATTAACTTGTGTAAATTTGAAACTATGGATGCGGGTGAGATCTACCTTCTGATGATCGAGCTGTACAAGCTCCATTGTGTTTCGAGTTTCTCTCAAGACATTTCTCACACATTTAACGACTTCTTGTTGTATGATGATTGATACTATTGTAATTGTATTTGCTATTGGTTGATTTTCGGTATTTGCTGATGAGCACCGAGTCTTACGGCACATTAAAGTACAGTTGGTTGATTGTCTCTCTCAAACGTACATTAAAGTTCAGAGGGTATTACCTGCTGATTAAAATGTAGTCTGTCACGTGCATTTCTAGCCTGCGTTATACGTTTTTGATTTAAAACAATCAAGTTATTGTCTGCATATGCGTTTAGTACCTGTGTATAGACAGTTGACTAATGGATATGGCCTATGAGTCACCTAAATTGGTAATGAACAATAGAATTCTAGCTCGTAAGAATATGCCTTGTAAAAGGGTGTTCTGGATAAAGTCTGTCTGCTCTCTGTCTGCTCTCTCTCTCTCTCTCTCTCTCTCTCTCTCTCTCTCTCTCTCTCTCACTCTCTCTCTTTCTCTCTCTCTCATCCCTGCAACATCATGTCATGTTCACCAATGTGACATCTTATATGACCGCATCAATTAATTCTTGCCACATTTAGTTATGGCTATTCGGTACATTGCTATGCCACACGAGTATCTGTGCTCTGGGCACATTCCACAATTTCTAGCAGGAATTATCATCTGTAATAGTGCACACCATCAGTCCTCACCAAGAGTACTATGATGAGGTCGCACGATAATCCTTCGAGCCGCTAAGATATGAAAAACACTCATGTCCAGTATCACACAGTGGTGACACTCGGAGTAGGTGTACTGGTTCACTTGGTTTTTAAATCCAATTCCGGTTTCACTGGTGGGCGGCAACAGACCCACCAAGCTCCACTTCCGATGCACTTGAGGAAACACTTTAGACGTTGCTCAGCCGTGACGACTGATTTTTTCGACTCAGTGCAGCTCTCTTTGATCAAGTTGAGTGCAACAGTGTGCAACTTGTAACATTGTGTGTGGAGCACCCCAGACGAGCAACATGGCCGACGTTAATATGCAAGTCTTGCAGCAGGATGTCTGAGTCAGTCGGTGCTTATCACTGTATTGTCGTTCCAGTTCATCTTTTTTATCTTAGATGTATGATCACAGAGGAATGAGTTTCTTGTTGTGTACAGATCCTTGACACGTATAACATCGGGATTTTGGTTGAAGACACCTCACATACGTGTGCTAACAAGCTGTTTGTATGTTGAGACATATGGGCGCAGGTGAGACCAAATCACCTGGATTTGGGCGTCGACAGATTGTTGACTCTCGGCAACGACACCCTTCTGAACCCTTCGAGTTTTTCTGTATTCTTGTTTTCAAAATAACGTATGCTTGAATTCTCTATTCCAGTTGGAATCGCCATAGCTAGATCACAGGAGACTGCTCGTTATTCACGTTTTGATCAGTAAACCTGATTGAACCTGTATCTGTAATCTCTTCTCAGCTCATGCAATCATTTTTGTGACTTTGTACGTTTCGGATTCCTCTATATCACTCCTTTTGTGATTTCACAAGAGCAACCATACCTGTATAGACACATGCATATTTGCTTGCATACTGTCGATACAGTAGGTGCTAGGTTTTGCTTGTTCCGATTGCAACACGTCCATGGTGAAGTTTTTGTTAGAGGATACAGGTGCGAATCGTGATGTGCTTTGAAGGCTTATGCTCTGTGTGTGGTTTGTAATCAGTCATAAGCTTTGGTGACTGATTGTAGTTTTCTGAGGGCGATGAGCCAAATATCAAAGGTATTCAGGCTCTGTTAAGTAATTATAGAAGGGGATAGATGGCTCAATCAGTGGATAGCCTGGCACTAATCAAAATGTGACTTAATCAAAACATATCCAGAATAAATCGAAAAGAGCTCTGTAAAGAGATGTCTAGTCTTCTCTCTCTCTCTCTCACTCTCAACTTTATTATCCCCTTCCACTTCCACTCCTACTTCACATCCTGTCACTCTCTTGGTTTTTCGCTCCAAATTCACTCCCTATCCCTCTCCCACATCTCTCCATGTTCCACTTCCACTTCCACTTCACTTTATCTTCCTCTTCCACTGCCACTTCTCTCCGTGTCCTTCTCCCAACCTCGGTCCATCTTCATTTCCTATTCCACGCCCACTTCACTCCATGACCCACTCCCAGATCCCGCTCCCACTTCACTCTCTCTCCCACTCCCACTTCAATCCCTATTCCACTTCTACTCCCACTTCACTCCTTCACTCTATGTCCCACTACCACTTTCACTCCCACTTCACTCCTTGTCCTACTCCTAGCTTAGACTTTGTGTCTCTCTCCCAGCTTCGACTCCATCTTCTACTCTCACTCCCACTTCACTCCCTCTCCCACTTCCATTTCACTCTTACTCTCACTCTCACTTCACTCTTTGTCACACTCCCACTCCTACTTCACTATGTTCACTCTTAATCCTACTCCCACTTTACTCCCACTCTCACTTCACTCCCACTTCCACATCACTTCCACTCCCACTCCCACTTAACTCTGTGACACTTCTACTTCCACATCACTTCCACTTCCACTCCGACTTAACTCTGTGACACTCTCTCGGCTCCCGCTTGTACTTCACTTCGTTTCCAGCTCCCATTCTCACTTCACTCCCACTTCCACATATCTCTATGTCAATTTCCCGGCTCTTGCTCCTACTTCACTATGTTCACTCCCTATCACACTCCCACTTTACTCCATGTCCCGCTCCCACTTCCACTTCACTCCATGTCACTCTCTTGGCTCCCGCTCCTACTTCATTAAGTTCATTCTCTGTCCCACTCCTATCCCCACTTAACCTTGTGTCACGATCGTGACAACCGCTACTACTTCACTCCGTGCCCCACTCCCACTCTTACTTCTCCCCCCCTCGTTGTGCACTTCCACTCCTACTTCACTCCCTATCTCACTCCTACTCCCACTTCACTCGCTCTTCCGCTGCACTCCTTGTAACACTTCTGGCTTTCACTCTCTATCCCTCTCCGGCCTCCAGTCTCTCTTCTCTCTATGTCCTCTCCCGGCCCCCACTTTCACTTCACTCCCAACCCCACTCCGGGCTTCTCCTCCTTGTCCTTCTCCCACTCCAACTTCACTCCTTGTCCAACTCCGACTCTCACGTTAGTCACTCTCCCTCTTCTAGTGCCACTTCTCTCCGTGTCTCTTCTAGTGCTCTGACTTCACTTTGACTTCAACTCCCACTTCAGTCCATGTCCCACTCCCGCTCTCACTCCCACTCCCACTTCACTTCCTCTTCCTCTCCCACACCCACTTCACACCTTGTCCCTCTTCCACCCCCACTTCCATCCCCACACCCTCTTCTACTAGCACTCTTGCTTCACTCTCTATTTGCTTCCATTCCCACTTCACTCCGTATCCTTCTCCCTCGCCCACACTCCTCGCTTCCACTCCCACCCCCTTGTCCCTCTCCCTCTCTCACTCCTTGTTCTGAAGTGCTTCTCTCTTAGTGGATTTTCCTTTACTATAATACCCTTGGTGCATGAATTTTCTTAAGCGCCAAAATTCAGCAAAATGCCTCGAGGTTCTGATCTAAAGAGTTGCTCTCATATAGTTCTTGTATATATATAGTTCTTATAGTGTCTTTGAAATGTTGGAAGAAGATTCCCAACATTCTGAAGGCCTCGGATTAGAATTATGAGCATTATTACTAAGGAGTTTGATCTCTTTTTGTTTGGGTAGTACAGAGTATGCAATCCTTATACAAGTATATTTAGCCAGGATGCATAAATGCATTATTAAGAAAATGGGAACGTCGTAAATGCTTGCATCTAATATCAACATTGTGACTATGGATCTATTTTTGATTATCCACAAACAAGTACAATAATATATTATATATAAGCATATATTGGATTGTCCATGGACATGGGCAGTGATATATTAAATGAAGAACTAAAAATTGCAAGAATAATTCTATTAGACTATCACATGCTCAATAAACCATGTGATGATTTCAATACAAGTAATCAATGTAGTCTATGGTAAATGAAATAAAGGCACTCTAACTAGAACTCCTCTGTAAAAGAATGTAGTATGGATTTTTTCATATATATATATACTTAGCACATGAATAAATCCAAAATCATATATTAGAGGGTTAAATCTCCATGAAATGCAATCAGAACACAACCTCAAGAATATTAGATGTCAAGATTCAGGTAAATCCTATATGTCCTTTCAGCTTCTCTTTTCTACTAACTAGAAAGTTCTTTGGCACCGGAATGTGTTCTTCTTTACTTATGTTGATGAACAAAATTGACTAGCTTACACAATTGCTTTCCTAAAGAAGATACAAAGGGTGCTGAGGTCTGTTTGAGCACATCAGAAACAAATTATAAGAAATTCTGATAAGCTTTGTAAAGGTATAAGACTCACGAGCAACTGCAGGATCAGCACCCTCTGAAAATTACCCACAAGGAGAATCTTAAGAGTTGGTTTGAAAAACTAATGATTTAACGTCTCGCGAGTATTTCAATGTACGCGTCGAGCTTATCTACAAGGAAACAAAATCAATATATTATAGTATGAAAGGTGTGAAGTGAACTTATGGTGCTCGTACAGAATCATTAATGCACTAAGAGAGGTAATGCTTCACAAAAAGTGAATGGGATCTACTGCATTGTGCAAACCATTCTATACTTAATATGAGATTAAAATTGTAAAGGAGGATTTGTAGGCATCATGTCTACCAATAAGAAACTTTGTTATATTCACAAATTTGATGAGTAGGTGAAGCCTTTGGTGCGCCCTCACAAAAATACTTAATTCTTACCTTACCAGCATCCTGCACTTGTCTTGGGACACCACCTCTTATTACATTGCAATCAGAGAGAAGTGTTGGAAATGCATGGTTGGATTCTACTAAAGGGTAGTTGACCATGCAAATATTTGGCCTACTTGGTTCAAAAATATTGAGCCTAACATTTTCAAAAGAAGTTCTTTTTGCTGTGTAAGAAGTTCAACTATGGAAGAAGAACTTTGTGTGTCCTTGAAAGTTGAATTTGAGAAGAAACAGGCATTTTCAAACAAGACTTGTAAACATATTTAAAGTAGGCCGCATTCCTATTAAATATGGAATAAAATTTACATTGGTATATATAATATACATCCTTCATTATAGATTTGCGTGGTTTCATAATCCCATGTAAATTCCTTATGTATGTATAGAAGTTCCCTGAATTTCTAAGACCTCATATATACACCTCAAAACTATATTCGAGTAGCTTGATTTAACTCCTTAGAAGGAAACTTTGTTGCTCAAAAGCATGAAAACTATGTAAGGAGATCTCTAGGGTTTTGTAAGAGGAAATTTTGAAGTTCAAATCTACCAAAATTATGTGTGGAATTCCCAAAAAAGAGAAAATGCTAATGATTAAAATCTATCAAGAGTGTCAAATTTGTATCCGGAGGGATTAAAGGTTTAGGGAAGAAAGTTTATCAAAATATCAAAACGCATGGAGCCTATCGAGTTAAATAAGTGAAGTATAAACCATAAAGATGATCACCAATATCTTCCTATCTTGGGATCTAAAACTGCAGTCTTTAAACTATTTCATCCCTTAGGAGCTGCTATGGGGTCCTCCATTGCAATATCCACCTGGCTCGATATGTTGATGCCATGTATTGTGAGTGGTACATGTTTGGAAGAAATATGTATCAGCAACAAGCTAACAACAAAGTAGGTGCACCTTCATCTAGTAGGTAGCATCAAACAAACTTATTAACAATGGATCATGGCTACATAGGACAATGTTGGGTTCTAGTCTAAAATCGGAACTCATCAGAGGAGCTTCATCTCGAGGCACGGGTGCAACAGGAGATGGACTTGGAAATGATGGAACAATTGGAGATGCAATCTTTGATAAGCCGTATTTAATCTCACAGCAATTTCTAGGCCTCAAGGAAGGATCAGGTATCGGGAGTTGAGCACGTCTTGTTTGGATGTCTGCACACAAATACTTCAGCAAATCATCCTTTGCAGCATTGAACCTCCTTTCTACACGCTCTGCCAACTCAGCATCAATCTCCCACTTCTTCTTCCTCATCAACTACTCCTCCAAGAACTTTGTATTCACATCCCAAACAATCGGCTCTTCCATTGATGCGGTGTCTATAGAATGAGCCCCTGTCCGATGGGGCTCACCCGACGTAACTTCTGTGGCTCACTACCCAATAATCAAAGATTTTTTTGGCACGTTCGTTCACATCAAAAATGGCTGAGGACAGCGTCGTTTGGTCGTCCAAATACAAATGGGAAGGTCGGGGGTTTGAAGCCTAGTGCTAAGACGCTTAGACATGCCTGGGTATGAGCGGTGCATTACACGTCTTCGACCAAGATCGATCTTGAAAGCTTAGACTTAACGTTTTGTGCATTCAACGCGTGCCCAATGGAATGTTTTTTGCCTTTCTGGGCTTTTGGGCGGGGCGGGCTTTCAGACGGGGCAGGAATTCGACCTAAAAGCTTAGGAGGAGTCTCAACTGATCAATTTTGCTGTGGAAGGTGCATCGGGGAACAATAAAAAAATGAACCAAAGGGTGTTACGAAAAGAAAATGATGGTAAGGCAGTGCCCGACTTGAAGAAGTCGGCATTGACAAAGTTGGTAATGCAACGGACATCGGCTCCAACTTCCTAAGCCTCAGAATTTGCCGTAAGTGGGTCTTTCCTCCCTAGTTGACGGCCTTAAATCTTGTTGAAGGCCAGACACAATTGTACTCTCGCAGCAGCCTCTCACGTACATTCTCATCGTCCTTGTTAGATGAATCGTCATTTAGGAGAATCCGAGCTGGCCTGTCAAATTTCATCACGAAAATCTCATGATGAGTTCCTTTGCCTTCAAGGCCCGCTTCATCGCAGCCTCCTCCTCCTGAATCTTCCATGCCCTCTCTCCTTTCCAAGCCTTCTTTCGTGCTGATAAGGCTACATGGTCCGTAGTAATAGCCCGAGGAGCGAAACTGCCACTGGATTAGGAGGTTCGCGTCGGCACTACTTCTTCTACTTTGCCGTGCCCCTGTGAATCTCCTGCAATTACAGGCCCTACCAATGTTCCTTTAGCGTGGCACGCTTCAAAGCCGACACTTTTGCGCTGGTCTTTCTCTCCAGCATTTTTGGATTCTCTCACTTTAGCACCCTCTTACGTTGTGCAACCATTAAACACTGTAATCTCTTCATTCTCCGCGGCTTCTTCTGAGAAGGGGTGCTGCTGCGATTGCAGATGCCGATGTTCTCCATGGATGAGTGGCGCATTGTGTCGTAAACTTCTCCAGTGCTCTTCTCAAAAGCAGGGCAATTAGGCACAACACACGACGGCTCCTCACTTTTGAGAGGCGGCATTGTACTCTCTTCCCTACTTTGCCCTGCAGGGTCGGCCTGCTCTGCTCAGATGTGAATATCCTGTGCAGCAATATCCTGAAGATCTGTTTCCATTTTATCCAACTCAAGCCCTAGTGAAAGAGAGTGAAGATGCAAATCTGCATTGCCACGCTTAGAACTCTCTCCTACATCACGTGTTTGCTTCCTTGAGTAGGGTACAATGTCCTTTGCAAATACATTCACATCGAGCAATATGTCTTAAGTAGGCCCTATGCAATCCAAAATATCAATCTCCTCCTCAACTTGCGAGGGGAGTTTCTCCAAAGACTGGTTGCGTTGAATGTTGTGGTGGCGGAGGTCCTCTCGAGGATGCTTCTTGGCTTGGAGCCTAAGTAATGCGGCATCCTTTTTCTTCCTTAAAATAGCGGCTGCATCGGACCAAGTGACGACTCCTACAAAGGTCACCATCGCCAACTCTATCGGCTCCTTCCCCTTCTCAAAAACTTTAATCTGACCTGAAGTGTCGTTGACCTCTGGGGGGTGCAGTCCTTATAAAATTTAAGGATATAGGTGCAAACACAGGGTAATAAAGGGGGGATATTACTTTGCATTTTTCTTTTTTCTTGCACCCTATCATTATCTAATTTTCTAATCTGGTTTATTAAAGGGGGGTCATACGTTAATTATAATTTGCACTTGCTATGAATATTTTGTATGCTTTATTACTCCTAAAACTTTGAACCAATTCAGGAAGGAAAAAAACGAAACACATACAAAGCAATCTGCAAACAGGCTCAACTTAAAGCAAAACCAGTAACTTAACGTACATTCAGCTGAAGGAAACACAGTTTAAAGGCTTGCAGAAGTGCAGACACATATGGAACAAGTAGAAGATGAGTGAATCAAGTACAACATAACACGATCAACTGCAGAATTGAACAAAATGAAATGTGTTCAAGAGCACTGTCTGCAGGGGATCGGCATGAGAAGTTTAGGGAAACCGTAGCCTAAAGTCTGCCTCTGGAGCAAACAAGGCACAAACAGTTTTCAAACTGTAGTCTAGCATACTCCAACCTTACATAGAATCAAAAACAGCGAGTTCGAAACCAGTCTGAACAAGAATCAGTACATGTACTAGAAAAAAACCAAAAATCTGAACTACTGGGCAACAAAAATCTGTACATGTACTCCTATCAAAACATGCAGCGAAACATCCAGAGTGAAGCAATGTCGGTGTTATGTTGTTTGGCGAGTCGGTTTTGTCCTGTTCGGCGAGTCGGTGTTGCCATACACTCATGAGCACCTGTGCAAGCAACCGAGAGTAAAGGCATTAGAGAAGACCGAGAGACCAAGAAACATCGGCAGGAAAAAATGAAAAACCCAACGGAAAACAAGTTTAGGAGAAAAAGAGTACCAATAGACGACGCAAGCACGCTCTGCAGGAGTCACCTTGACTGTGTCGAGGACGTCGTTGCCATCGCCGGGCACAACCTCGATTGGCCTCGCCCATCCGCCCCGCAGGTGACCCAACAAGCAGCACAGATCAGAGTTGGAGAGGTCCCCGAGTGCTACTGTCCTCAATCGGATCGGCAACTTCTTCTCCAGCTTCCACGATTTTGACAACAGCGCCACCGCGCAGTCAAACTCCTCCACCGCTTTCAGACCTCGCCGACGAAGCCAGTTGGAGCCAGGTACATTTTTATGATGCAGCGAGGATGCGGCTCGTACTGCTGCGTATTCCACGCGGGTCTTCATTGCCTTGTTCCAGTCCTTGGAGAGTCTCGCAAGGCGCGGGAGAAGAGGAAGGACCTCCTGACAATCACGCGCCTCCAACCAAACGTGAGCCCAAGGATGTGCATTGGAAGCACAATCACACACAAAATCAACTAGAGTGTTGCACGCCACCACCTCAAAACAGTCCAGCTTGTTTGAGGCACATTCTAGCAGCCACAACAAATCCGACATTGCGACAGAAGGAGAAGGACACGGGAAACTCATAGAGCAACAAACGGAAATGCAAAGAAACAGAACGAACTAAGTTGATACGCTTGAGAGAAACCCTGGGAGTCGAGCAACAATGCAGGAAGAAGAACTCGCTGCGGAGAATTAAAAACCTGCGTGGTTGGGGAAGATCAAGGAGCCCGCGGTCACAGGCAATCTCCTCCGCCAAGGTGATGACCCTAAACCCTTATTACCGCCCTGTCATGATGGCAGAAATTAGAATTCAGTCACATCTGATCAGTTTTGATTAGAACAAAACTGTTCTCAATTACCCACATCATCACTAATTAAGCGTGCTAAAAGTGGAGAGAAAGGGATGGGGGGTACGCTCATTCCATGAGTACCAACAACTTCTGTCAACTCCCACTAACCTTTCTATCAGTCACCTACATCACGTCAATCATCTCATGCTACTGAAATTCTGCATCATTACATGTACCCTGAAAACATGACCTTTGATACTTGATTATGTCCTGATCCTATCAACCCCTGAAACACGGATCTTGATCATGCATGGGAGGTCAATGCAGGTTAATGCCCAAGTGAATTTACAGAATCCCTTCTTGGGGCAATGAACTGGAAAGGATGTAGATAGAAATAGGGAACCCAGAATTGGGAGTTGGAAAGAAGAAAGGTACATACCAGATTCTATATGGAGAAACACGTCATGCATTTGTATGCTCATGTAATCACGCAACTGTCCGATTATTCTGTGGCATTATTCCTAGGTTTCGGGGTCAACAGCAGCCCTGTTCCATGCGCACACTTGTAAGTGAAAGATACAACATCGTAAATGTGAAAACATCTAACCCATTCTAACCAAGGAACAGGTGAATTAAATCTGAAACAGGGACTTAGATAGGGATTAAGGTATCATAGACTCACCCTTAAAATCAGCCACAGTTGATCAGACACTTCTACGATCACCGAGCTTGTACAGAAGGAGAAGAGAAACTAGAGGGTGCAGAATTTTTTACGCTAACTACTTCTGAATCAGTCATGCATTTTTAGAGATGAACTCATCAAGAACAGCCATGTTGTTGTCTTCTAACGTGTAAATATTAACGCGAGAATTGAAGGACAGAGCAACAGATGAAATCACGCCGTCTATGTTAATCCACTGTGTGTCACTAACCTCGTATTTGAATTTATTCCTACCTGCGATTCTTTTAACCAATTCAGCATAATCTTGATGGTTAACGCGAAACTCACCTTCTTACCCTGTGTAGTTCTTGACATCAAGTCAATCAAGTTCCTGCACAACCCCCATTTATTACTAAGTCTCCGCCGAATCTTCTCGACCCGGCCAATCCACCAGCTACCGACGTCAACCTCTGCAGAAACCAATGCAGGATTCCCGCGTTGTGCACAAGAACGATTACGATTCTGAGCAGCTTTCACTGTAGAGGATTGGCCTAGGTTAGATGACTCCACAAAGAGCACCCCACATTCGCTTCCGAGGCCCATCAAGCATGAAGTGGTAGAGTTCGCAACCGACAGGTACTCCTTGACATTGTTGAAATACACGGAATTTTTGATTCGTGTCAACCTGTCTTTTGACGGGAAAGGGTTTTCATTTAATTCCGAGACTAAGGTTGATTTGTAAATAGCCCTTCCCATGTAGTGAACCACGGGTTCAATTTTCCTTCCATCAGGGCACTCATTTGAAACATGAGTGCCACTTGGCTCGGCACAGTCCAGCATTTGGGATATGGCATCCTTGCATTCCTCCTCCGCTACTCTGATGTTATTCACGCCATCGTCTTCAGAGTCACAGACGGCTTAGACATCGTCTTCCCCCTCCTCGGCGCCACCATCCTCACCATCTCTCTCCACTTGCACATGAAGAGTTTCCCTCAACACTTCAGCATTGCCATCTTCACCAGGCATCGGCTTTGGTGGCGGGACATACGCCCAGTGTTTGGGATCCTTGTTCTCCACCCTCCATGGCTGCAGATACAAGTCTTTGACTGTGCAAATGTGGAGGACGCTATATTTAACGACGTAAGAATGGACTGGGCTTCCTTGAGTCTCTCTCGAAGCGCCCCTACAATGTCCTCATCTGTGGCAACAAGTCAATAATCTGCTAAATCAGCCAAGGTCTCTCCTGGTTTGAGGGGGTGCAATTCAGCCCAAATATTACTTGTTGTGAGCTCGGACAAAACGCAACCCGTTCTCTGCGTACTCGATGGCTGCTAACTGATTCACTGTCTTTGCGCAGCCAATCAATTCCTGGAAATCGTAAGCCCTCTCCATGCCCTGCATCCCCCCGACTTTGCTATAAAAAATTTCACACGAGTCAGAACCTCTGAGGTGAAGTGGAACCTCCAGGTTTGGGAACGCATCCCTAAAATACCAAATGAGGAGCACTACAAAATGGCACGACAGCTGCACATCAAGGTAGCATTGGTTATTCACAAAACATTCCTGTAAAGTAGGGGTTTTAGTATTCCCTCCTACACCATGGTTCCTGTTTTTGAACCACAGCTTCCAAATTCAAAAAGGGAAGGACACCTTGCTAGCAAGAACAACCCGCTCCCTCAAACTCAACAAAATAGAAAGGAAAATATCGATGTAATCAGAACATATACCGAGATACATCTTTGTTCCAAGCATCCTTTCTTGATGTGCGTCTCTACTAGTTCTCAATTCCTGTAAACAAGCCCTGGCCTTTCTTGCACAAATGCTTTGTGCACTAGCCCAGTTCTGCCTATCAGTTTTCTGTATATCTTCCTTTCTCAAACCATGCTCATCTATTGCAAACTTCTGATAAACCTGACCAAGGTGATCTAAGAAACACACATCAGCGCCTAACTGTAGGTTCTTCACAGCACTGTCAAGAGGGTTAATTAATTTCTTCTCATTGTGTATGAAATCCTGATTATGCAAGCCCCGAACTCTGTTTTCCCCCAACCATTCACAACTTAAAGTCCATCCTTCCCAGGGAACCTCATACCTCGGCCCTACCTTGCTGGTGTAGTCCTTGATCATTAGCTGCCTTCTCCTCGAGTCTCCATCTGAAGCATGACCCAGGATCGGCCCAAGTGTTTCAAGACAACTTTCTTGCCATAACATGTCAATACGATTCCATTGATTTCTAACCCACTCGGCATCAAAACAATTACAAGTACAAGAAACAACGCGCACTAATCTAGGGAGCTTGTTATGCAGCGGATTCACCATTATTACTCGTGCAAAACTCCCCTTCTTATTTGATATGAACAAATCAACTATAGGGTCATAATTAACCTCACCATTACCAACCTCAGGCTTAAACGACAATATGCATACATGATTTTCTTTACCTCTACAGAACCCCACTAGCCCATTTGACCTGGCCTCCCAAGATATCCGAGAATTTACCTTCGTCTTGTCCTCTAACAAAATGACAAGAACCTACCCCTCCACTCCATGCGCTGCCTTAGCCTCCCTGTAGGTATTAGCAACGGCAACAAACAACAAAGCATGCTCCCCGGCAATGAACTAGACGCCCTTTTTATTGGTACGTTTAATACTACCATACGACGGTCCTCCAAAATTGAGTGCAAACAGATCACACATTCACCTTCCTCCATAAATCTTCATGGCCAGTGCGAAACTTTGTTTGTTGTTGGAGAACCTGTGACCTTGCCTTACTCGATTCAGGTTCGTGGCAACATCCCTAAGGAAGTCCCACAAAGCTGGTTTTCCACCGAAGGCGTTTCTTCTGTGAGCCGCCAATATATTGTTACAAAAGGAGAGAACATCCTTCCTATTAAAGCTCTCTACCGCACTTCATTTCAAACCACGTTGCCTCATCGTCAACTGAGCGACTCTAGACTTCATCAACCAATGCAGTGACTTCTCTTCGGGTGAAAGCAGGCTACGTTAGTACGAAAATGGTGTCACAAACATTATTTTGAGAGGGATGTCGGTTTCAATATGTTCCTGATTTCAATGTGGCATGTTCTTGAATGATTTGATTAAATAAGATAGTTGTGGGTATAACTTAGCGTCTATTTATATACTTACTATTAATAAACTTGTTAGTGTGTGGACGTACTCAGTATATATTAGTATACTACAGTTTCCTGTCACAGAGTATATTGTTTGTGGAAATATACTTAGTTGTGTAGGTTCTATGATTTTTTTTTCAATGTTTTTTTCGTGATAGGTGTAAAACATATAGCAGATGGATACTATGTTGCACAATTCGGACAATTGTAATCCATTGAACAATTTATTTAGAAAATGTCCAAGTTTGTCCATGTGTTTAAAACATGGGAAAGAAAAAGTTTTTTCCTTTTTTTTTTTTTGGCCCTTACAGAACACAGCAAATACCATGTGGGCTTCTTGTATTCACGTACAAAAAAATAGTTTCCTTGTAGTTATGATTCTTTGTCAAAAAACGCAAACTGGGAGTTCGTACATACCATATGTACTGCCATAGTATCTTGATATACTCTGTCCAAGTCATTCGAGCAATGGTATCCAGACGCGTGGCATTCTGGATCCAACTTTTTTGTAGCAACTCTCAGTTATGGAACAGGGAAAAAGCTGCGACCCCTCCTAAATTGAGCAAAATTTTATGGGACTGTTAACGTATCTTTCTAATACGTGGACTTGATTGAGGTTAGGGTTTCCAGTAGGTTCCAATTCTCCTCCAGCGTTACGGCGGTTTGGTGGTGGCTGAGTTATGTGGCTGCATGGAGTGACTGTCTCAGATTCCCCGTTTCAGACTTCCCTCCATTTTGATTTGGGCTTCTTCATGTGTTTTGCATGGACCCGCTGGTGTTTGTAACTTCTGCAGCAACTGTGGGCGACAGCTGCTGTAGAATAACCAGGTACCACCAATTTCAGACAAGTTTGAATGTGTTGTATTGAGCAAATTTGCAAACTCTTATGATTTTATATTGATATGTTTTCTACATGTTGCTTGCAAGATGGGAAACGCTAGAGCTTAGGATCGACGTTGCGGTGTAAAACGGCCTGGACCCCCCAAAGAGCGCAATCTCATGTAGGATCTACACCAGCTCTCTTAGCAGCAAGGGAGAATGCTGCTCAACGGCAACAACAAAGCAAGGCGAGGAGAAGACTGATAATAGAACGGTCAGAGCACTTGGCGAGAGAGGGTGCAAAATTGGAGATTTCAGGTCGACGGGTTGTTCTTAGAGTGTCGAGCAGGATTTGTTCCTTCATTGTAGATGAGTTAGAGAACGAGTGTGATGGTCCGCGATTTTGTAAGGCTGTCGTGGAATTGGTTCTTAGGAATGCTGCCATGGTTCCACATTTGCCAGAATACTATAGCTCGGAGTTAAAGGCCAAGGCTGCTCATACGTTCATTCGGTCATACAAAAATGAGTTACAGATGTTGAAAAACCCTGTCTCAGCAGATAAGCTCGTGAGGAAGACCACTCTTTTAGAAGCAGTTGTTAGTAGTGATGTTTCTGGATTAAGAGCCTTATCTAGAGTTTTGGGCACGAATCCTAAAAACGTTTCCTCTGCCATTCAACGTCGTCGGAGTCTTCAATCGAGCGGGTATTCCATTTTCAAGTTGCCTGAGAGGAGAAGGAGAGATGTAATTCCAAGCGAGACAAAGGAGCTTGTGTTTACCTAGTGGAGTTCTGAAACTCGTGTCAGTCCCAACAAGAAGGATGTGAACAGAAAGAGGTTGGGGCCCAAAGTTTACAATCAAGACGCTACACACCTTCTACTGGAAAGCCAGGTAAGAATTCTTACTTTGCCATTTGCTGTGAGAGAGTGTGCAAGGAACTCAGAAGGCACTACCTTAAACGTGAATTTAGGCATACTGTGAATTAGTGCATATTCATAATGAAACCTCTTTTGAGTGAATTTGCACATACTTGTCGAACTCTGGAAGGACTCCATTATATTGTGTTCTACAGAAGGTATCCACGCATACTGTAGCTGGCAGTATTGCTAGTATTCTGTCGCACTTAGTAATGTATTAAGGAACAAGAATCAGAGTCTTTGTATTCATTGTAGATACTCATGTGGTATATCCGTAGTGCTACTAAAATCCACTTGGGTACATCTTTGTATTCTGTACATATCTCAATAGTATTAGTACTCCTTTCATGAAGTCCATAGAGTATGCATTCCTAAGTCATAATGGTAGGTTCTTAGTAGGATAATGTACTTCCAAAAGCCTTCATTATACTTCATTGTAAATTCACAGTACTGTGATATACCTTAGAGAGGTTCTGATATACATCATATACATCACGACTGTGATTTCAAACGACTACTATATATTTTAGGGAGCTTTGGTTACACTTAATATACAAGTGGTCTTATTTCGTAGTCAATAGAAGCCCTTGTATTACTTTGAAGTATTGTATTTCTCCCAAATTATACTTATCCAATATACGTACTCCATTCCCAGTACATGGTAGTACAACAACTAAGTACTGGATCTTCTCTTCAGTTTTGCAGGCCACATTTTATGATCAATTTGTTCAGACTCATCCAGATGCTGCCATTTCCATGCGTTCCTTCGAGATCCTGAAGCCATTCTTTGTTAAGAAGTGTAAAGACCGAAATGTCTGTTGCTGCAAGTACCATGTTGAATTGGATATGCTACGAGAGGCCTTCAACAATATGAGGGATGCTGTGAAGGGAGTGCATTCTTCAATTTTTGTAGTTGTTCATGTCCAGTTTGTGTTGATGCATCTCTGGATTCATGTTCTGCACATTTGACCAAATTTGATGGCGTCACTAAGTTTTAAGAGCAGATTGTATGCCCAAAAGCGGAATCAAAGGAGTTCCATAAGCTTGAGTGCTTGATGGGTTCATGCTCACGGTGCGGTGTAGATTCCTTGAAGTTGTGCCCGCTGGAGGAAGGAACTCCAGCATTCAACCTGAGGTGGCGGTGCTTCAACTATGAAGTGGTTGGAGTCAACGATGATGGGTAACCATGGAAAAGAATCCAGGAAGTATTCATGGAAACCTCCGGTGTTTAGTTCATTGATTATTTGAAACCAAAGTTGAGGAGTTTGTTAGTCACAACTTTGTTGCTAGATGGCAAGACGTACAATGTAGAGTTAGTATGAAAGAGTTACCATCTGATGCTATCCTCTCCCATGTTGATTTTGCTGAAAAGTATTCGTTTGAAATTCAGAACGAAATTCAATCCATGCATTGGCATTCAAATCAGATTACAATCCTTGTTCACATAACATATCGATTAGATCCACTGACTAACACCATGGTGAAGGAGAGTCATTTCTATGTGTCCGATGATAAAACCCATGACAACATTATTTGTACAACATTATTTCTTACAGCATTGGAAGTGGTTGCAATTGCAAGGTGTTAGTGTACAGCGTCATTGGGTTTGGAGTGACGCATGTGCTGGACAATTCAAAGGAGCAAGACCCATGTACTTTGTTAGCAGATATCCGGTTCTTACTAATGGGTGTGTAATGTCTTGGAATTTTTTTCGTACAGGCCATGGCAAAGGAGAATGGGACGGAGCAGGTGCCGTTGTGAAGAGGGCTTTGAGGACAGAGCAGTTGCACAATCCATGGCGGCAGCTACAAAATACGGCAGATGCGGTCGACTTCTTGAAGGAGAAAATAGAAGGGCTTGTGGAGAGTTCTGTTGCTGGAAACAGAACAGTATCTTATAGGTACTTTCACCTCATCAAAACTGATGATGTGGACCGCCAGCACCTTCATGGTTGGGAAACCATATCTGGTTCTCGAAAATTACACTCCATACAAGGGGTGTCTATCTCCGACCCAACATTGCTAATGGTGAGACAATTGTCCTGTTTTTGTAGCCCCTGCATGGACGGTTATTGGGGAGCTTGCGAGAAGAGTGGCCATGTCCAGGACAAGAGAGTCATTAAACTTGTTCCTTCCGATGTTTCATTTGTAAGGGAGCAGATGATATCAAGTCAGTTCGAGGTTGAAAGAGAGGAGCCATGGAATTACGCCACAGAAGAGACATTGGGCGACTTGGTGGATGTTGGTGATAATTTTGCAGTTCCGGCAATTGAAGGTAATGAGGAAGGGGTGGACTTCTACATTCTTCAATGTCAAAGGAAAAAACAGATTGTGGGGGAGAAGTTTACATGCGTTTGGGGTGGAGAGTTCGATGTAGGAGAATATGTCATTGCAGGGACTTATTATCAGAAATGGGGGAAGTCTCGGAATTCGTATGTGTACTTGAGGAATTCAAGAGTGGCTTACCTGAATGCCTCCCTAGTGATTGCTTGTAGATTTGAGATGGTTCCAGCAGCTCACTGAGTGAAGGGAGATGAACCGGTTTACCAATTGCAAAGCGAAACCATCGATGTTATTAGGATCTCTTTAGAGACTTTATAATATATATTGTTGATGAAGTTTCTCAACTTCCACTTCAGATCTAGTATGTATTGACTATAAATATATAAATTGAAATTTTGAAGAGAATCAGTTTCTGCATCAAACTATATACTATCCATTCTGTTTTTGGTACATGTGGTTGAAATGAATTGAAGTAGATCCTGTACAGATATTGTATGTATTTGATTTCTAGCTACACTACAATTGCTGAATGGAACAATTTAATGCTTCTTCCACCTGCAATACTTACTTCCACACACACAACGAAATGGAGGAATAGGATGGGCGGGATCTTCAAAATCCAGCCTATAGTCCCACGTAAGCTCTTCCCCTTCCAAAACTTTTCGGTTCGTAAAAAAAGAAACCTAGTCAAAACAGTAGTAAGAAGTGGTCAGAATAACAATACAAAATCAAAAAATAATGTTTGAAAACCGAGCAAATAAGAGAATACTGAATTACTTCAGAGAATGTGAGAATACTTACTAGAGTGCAATAAAGTACTCACAGGTACTAGGAGGTACTAGAAGGTACTGACATGTATTAACAGGTACTTACACGTATCTATGAAGTACTAACTGAGTACTACTAGGTACTAACAGGTACTTACACGTATCTGTGAAGTACTAACAGAGTACTACTAGGTACTAACAGGAACTAATAGATTATAATAGTTACTAATATGTACTAACAAGTATATATAATATACTAACAGGCTACTAACGGAGACTAATACATCCACTAGTGTACTAATAGGTATTACATATATCAACAGGTACGATCTCTCCTAAGGATTAAAAAAAAAAATAGCAATTCAGCTCACCTGGTAGTACCCTCTTCTAGTGCTGTTGATTACGACTGGCAAGTCGACTAGATTAGCATCGGAACACCTGAACGAGTACGCCACTTGTAGAATCAGGAAATACACCTTTTCATGAGGTTGTAAAACCCTTAATATCTAATCACATATTCATAACGAATAAAATGTACTTCATTTCTATAAAATTTTCACCTGTGATTTAGAAACCTGGAGATGTTTCCGAATTCTGATGCATCTATACAAAGTGCCTCATCGTCGTTGAATTCGATCACAGCTCTCCAATCTGAGTGAAAATTCATGGCATACTTCCCCATGCCCTTACGAGTTGATAATTCTCTACTTGTGATTATTTCTGCGACGTACTCGAAGACGAATGCTTCAGCCGGCAACTCTTCAAGAGTTTTAATGCCCCTTTCCTTGTCGGAGTTGGTCCAGAACACCTGCAGCAAGCAAAGTAACAGAAGACAAAATTGTTGTTAGGATGTTGCACCCAATAACTCTAACACAAACTATGATGCACCAAAGGGAATACTATCGGCTAGTCACCTGTAGATTTTTAGTGACCCCGTGTTGGACCAGTCGGTTTGAGCACTGACTACGGCATGAGCAGCAAGACGACACTCCTTCAGAAAAGTGTATGTTATATGCCCAGAGCAATCTCCATACTGGGAATTTGAACACTGACAGCTATTGCAGTATTCATAGAGATCCTTGTCTTTGCCCATATGTTCTCTTATCACCTACAATGCCATCGGCCGAGAATACATTAGTACACCTATCCCTCTGAACAGAAATCAAGATTTGCAAAGCGAAACGAACGTCGAGTAGGGTAACTAGAGTTTGTTTGTACTTACCATTTCAATGTAATGTGGATGCAAGAGGCCGGCCTTTGTATAAGGAGGTAACCCACCAGCGCTAAATGCACACGGGCATGAACGGGGATTACCACAGCCTAACCTATCACAACAGGTGCAAAGGACATCCGACCTTGTATGTTGTTCTAATTCCCCAACCGATTTGTGGAATGAGCTTTCCCGTATTTATTGGAATGCTTTTGGTAATTCGTAAGTTCTGACTTTGCAGGTAATAGTGACGGGCCTTTTCTCGGCA
Source organism: Ceratodon purpureus (assembly GCA_014871385.1). Lineage (NCBI taxonomy): Eukaryota > Viridiplantae > Streptophyta > Bryopsida > Pseudoditrichales > Ditrichaceae > Ceratodon > Ceratodon purpureus. The sequence continues at coordinate 32,478,274 of CM026426.1, read as the reverse complement.
CCAAAAGAAATATCACAAGATATAACTTTTGGACCCAAGTCCTGCATGAATAGTGAAGAGCTAAGAAATGCTCTAGCAAGACATACTCTGTTAGTAGTTAGAAGTATATAAACAGTATATAAACGTTAGTATAGCAGCAGCAAGGGAAATAATTGTACCTCAATACAGTGTGCATCCTGATTTATATGGAATAGTGCATTCGAATTGTGTGCTAAGAGGCTACCTATTATGTGCAACAATGGGGAAGTTTTTAACTCAAAAAAGCATACATAAATAATAAACGTACCTATTCTAAGAGTACGATTGGCAGCACTTAGCTGAACATCTGCTATACCTCAACAACCCTGTGGCCTAAAGGGATCGAAGGAAACAAGCCTGAATTAAATTAACAACCTCTATATTTGAGCTAAACACCAAATCATCACTACATTTAGAAGTACAGCTAGAATCCAACCCTATCAATCAAGAGGAGCAGCGACATTACTTCTTCGAGGTTCGCTTTACCTTGGTGGTTTCATTGTTTAGTGTCGTAACTTTCTTCTTCCTCAACTTTTTTGAACCTTCACCCAAGCCCTCTACTGTTTCAGCAGGCCCATCTGCTCTAGTTCTGACCTTCTCAAGTTTGGATTTGTTTCTTGTATTTAGTGGAGAAGGCTTGGTGCCCTTCCCCACATCCGCATCGCTCCTTGTCTTCACACTCGTCCCAGCTTTACCATGGTCTGCCTCAAATGGTGGTGGTTTGCAAACCGCACCCTTGTTGCCGGAGCCCTTTGTTAGTTCTTCAATCTCGGCCCTCAATCTGGCCACCACCTCATCTTTAGAGCCTTCAGGCAGGAGTTCCTCTTCTTGTGAATCCAACTCTGGAAGTAGAGTAGCATCTCCACCACAGCCTGGGTACTGTGATAGGAACAGGTCCGGACCACTAGAATCCTCGAAAGCGTGGTGTACATTATTCCCCGGGGTACTTAGATTTGTATCTTGAGTAGCCTGCGCATCCATTACCACGCACGAATTGAACCCATGTACTGTAGAATAGAAAACCGTTTCATGGAATTAATAGTAGTACTTTACAAGAAGGATCAGATTTTGGCTTGCCTCTTCTCGAGGACTTGTTCTTCTGCCGAAGTTGCACATCCTCTCCACACGTGGGCGTTTCCAAATCCGCAACCCCTAAATCCGGAACCTTTGCTCGGCTAGTCTCTCCCAAACTATAAGTCCCAGTACAAACAGAGGCTTGTCCAACATTAAGCTGCTGTGAAGACCCTGCATGCCGAGAAACAAAACATTAGGAACTATGCAAACAGCTAGTCACGATTCAATTAGTATCCGAGAAAGATATACCAAAGGAAACTACTACAAAGTATGTCAATGCACTATGTACTTCGATGTTACTTTGATGTACACTTCTAACTGTATAGAGTACATAGATAGACTTCTGAAATTCACACTGAATGGTATATAGACATCGTGCAACAATGTATTCAAAGAGCAAGAGTCTCGAAGATACTGTTAAAGTACTAGTAAATACAATAAGTAACTGTCCAAGTATAGAAGACCAGTATGTTGAGAGACTCGTGTGTACACTGAAGTATACTACACAAAACATGGTAGTGCATCAACATTCACCTAATGGTATAACTATATGGTAGAACAATGTAATCAAAGTGCCAGAAACACTAATAGTTTACGTTCATACACTCCGGCATACTACGTTATACCCCCCCAAATACTCACGCCATGTGTGTTGAGAGACTGAATATAGAGTGAAGTATAATACTTAACCAAATTTCCAGTACTTCCTAGGACATATCTAGAGGCTTTACACAGTTTAGTATACTATGACTGTCTTATATGCCTCACATGTAAAGTCTCATATTGACCATCTGGAGTATGCGTATCTTTTAACCATACCAATGGTCCAAACATGAAGTATAACATGACCTTCTGTATACTAAGTGAGAACGACCAATGACATACCACCTACAACAAAGTACGTGAACTGAACCGCAGCCAAAGAACATTTTCAGACCACCAATAGAAAAAATACGTAATCCTGCAGAAACATAGGACAAAAAGAAGGACGTAAAAACATTACCAATGACTGCGCCAGAACGCTTCGCTGCAACTGTTCTCTCGAAGAGGTTTGCATTTCTTATCTCCTCTCAGTATAGTGCATCAGCCTTCTCTTCAAGAACAACTGGTTGTTCTCCAAACCCGAAACTCTTATACCAGTCTGGGTGGACATGTGAGCAAGTTCTTTCCGCACACCTACTAGAAGAACTAAACCAAGACACAGCACACCATGGGTGATAAAGATGCCTGCAGCTACATACTAGAATATCATTGTAGGAAAAAGCAGATTAACATAATACACAATGGCTGAGTTTAAGGTAATCAAAATTGAATTCCTCATCCCCGATAGGATTGCACATGGGGTGGGGATGCAGTGCCAAACCAGACCGCCTACCACGCAAATGCGCCAACTGCTTGGCCAAGAGAGACTGCTGCCCAATGAGAAAAGCCTCTCTTTGCACCAACTTCTGCTCGACAGTAGCTTGGCGGCCTTCATCTGCAACTATGGAGTTATACTCGCCTTCTGTCTTCCTGAAGGTGGACTCATAGAAGGCGAGGGTTGCTTTCATCTCCTTAAGCTCAGCCTCGTCTTCGCACCCTTCACATTTGCTCTTGAAATTTGCACAAGTCGCCTTCATGTTCTCCAGCATACAACCTACGCTCTCCACCTTTGAGTCCAACCGCTGCTTCTCCTTCGAAGCCACCTCAGCGTCCATCTTCACAGCCTGCAGCTCTAAGTCGACTAATCTTCCCATGTCCTGGCTCTCCCGCTTCTTCTTCTCGATCCACAATGAGCTTTCTCTCAGTACAGCAGAATCCACTCCCCTACATGGCAGCACACCAGGCTCGCCCTTGACCATCACCTCACCTTGCATCAAGGTCCCGAAGTCCTCTTCCTCCAAGACTTCGGCCAGTTTCCTCTTTGTGAGTGAGGCCTTCATCTCCAAGGCCGCCTTCATCTTCTTCAACCAAGCGGAACGCTGATTGCGATTTGTTGAGTGTGCAAAAGAGGCCCAGTTCACATCCAATCCCTTCACAACGTCAGCCACTATTCCAATAGCAAATTCCTTCCCTATGAGCTTTGTCTTGATGAGGGATGGCTTCTGATAGACAATAGGGTACAGCCGGGCTATGGCGGACTTCACTTTCGAATTCTTCACGTCCCCGAACTAGAACCCCGACTTACCTCGGTGTGCACCAAAGACATTCGTGAGGTCGCTGTGGAGAATATCTGCAGTGTCGCGGTTTTTGTGCGGGTTGATCCCTACGCCATTCAACCCAAACCTATCCCTGAAGTCTTCGGCAGACAAGGCAGGAGGAGGTGCACCTCTTCTCAAAGTCGCGATCTTCTCATCTACGTCCTCTACGCTCAGAATCTGGGTGTCTGGGTCCTCTTCATTCGATAGAGCAGGGGCAGGTTTCTTCTCCTTCTTCCCCATTTCTGAACTTGTCGAGATAGAAATTAGATCATTTAGTATCTTATAATGTACATGGTTACAACCTGCAAGCAACTAGCACAATGGTTGCAAGATCTGAAAATGTCATGCATTGGAAGTACACATACCCAGGAAGCCATAAACAATAATTAAAAATTTCAAATTGAGTACAGAACTTACTTCTTCGTTATATTTCGTGGAGAGCGTCTTTCCAATCGGTCGAGCCTTCGCAACCCTGTTCAAGCCTTCAGTAGTCGATATTGAGCTCCTTCTTTGGCGGCCTTCGTGGCTGCCTTGGTTTCCTTAGCAGCATTGATGGTCTTTGAAACTTCCTGCAATCAGGCAAACTATAAGAGTAATATCTCCCAACACCTAATACCAAAATGAGCTACAAAACAGAAGCAAGTAGAACATTGAACGACTGTCTTGACTCTTGACTACTAGAAACCATAGACATAGACTTAGGTAAACGATGATGTGGAATTAAAGCACATAGTGATAAAAGCAAATGAACCAAAACGCTCACCTCTTTGGCACCCGACTCCTTTTCCTTCTTCACCCGGGCCTTAAATTGTACACCACCCTAAACCCACACCCCAAAGGAAGAACAGAGTTTCATTAGAATGAGACACTTCTATCTGCCTACGAAATGCAACAACTTGTATTCTTACACAATAAATCCTAGTAAACCCTAAATACAAATCTAGCGTCACAGTTATCAGTCAAGAGAGAAGATAGAAAGGCCCGAATCCAACACAAGAAAAAGAACTCCGAAGCAGCGCACAGGAATTCATCCCTCGGCCAAAGGGGTAACACGATCAACAACGTCGCAACCCAGTTCTAATAAATCAACAAGTGCACCAGTAAATGAAGTTACAGAATCTCTAACCTGCTCTTGAGTTCTAAATCTCCCTCCCGAGGCAGTTTTGTGCTGCTACTATCTCCTTCTCCCTAGCACCAAAGCCCCCCTTCTCCGCAGGTCTCAAGCGCCGCAGTTCCACAACTCCACAGCTCTCCAGCGCCAAACCTCTCCAGCGCCGCAACTCCCCAGCACCAGAACTCTGAGGCAGCGATTCCCTCCTGCAACGTCAATCCGGGAACCACCGAGAGAGAAGCATGTCTCGCCAAGCCGGAGTAAGGGCACCTGCGCATATCCAGGAAGAGCGCGGGAATTTAGCCAAAGGGAATAAAGGGAATTCCACCTACTCCTTACACGTGGGCCGCACATTCCAATAAAGTTAGAACCCAAGGCTGTCACATCCAATTTAGACAGCCAAGTTGGATGGCTAAGATTGAGCAAATAGCAGGATCAACGGTGAGAGATCTTTTTTAAAATTCCAAAGGAAAGCGGGAACTTAATATACTCAATATTCTCCAAATTTTGCCGAAAGTGTAGTAACCGTAGGCTGCTTCTACCCCTTCGCGATACTTCTTAGCCAGCACACGACTGTGAGCCTCTAACTCCTGGATTGATAAATAATCTACCCTTCTTCCTACGGCAGTATTCCTTGATCCACGCTTTACAAGAGCACAACCTTCACGATACACCCTCAATCTGAAATCAGTAGCATGCACAATTCCTTCACAATCAACACACATTAAATTCGGAAATGGTTCTCCTGTGACAGACAACCGCTTACAACGGATGTGACGAAAGCACCCACTCACAACAACGTTCGAACCACCAAAATTGAATTCGGCACAAGTAGTAGGCTCTGCTACCCAGGTACATCCCGGTTTCGGATCATTGAGCATACTGTCGACGTTGTAAACCTTACCAGCATATTCTGTACTTTTCTTCTACAAATCCCTGCATAACAGTGACAAGAACGTGTCTGAATTCACACCTGATACGCACTCCTTTGACGTTCTGGAATCCCCGGTCGATGTAGCACTGAACGAGCTGTGCAAATCTGGTTGTGCCCCAATGGTCGACCTCGATCTCGTAGTTGAACTCCCTCTTTTTCTGGTTGCAATTGCTCTCCTTGTTGTCAAGGACTTCCTAGCAGCAGCTATATCCTCATAGCATTTCGTGTAAGTGAGCCCCTGCATGTGATTCTCTAGGTTGACTCGAAGGTTGTTTTTTGGTGGGCACAGTAACATCGACTCACCGTCAAGCTTGCAGCGCACCTTGTACCAGAAAGACTTCATCTCCAAAACCCCCTCATCTCTGACCAGCAGGAATGGAGGATCATCTCTCGATACGGAGTTGTTAACACTCTGTAGAATGCTTAAACCTTCCTCCACAAGTCGCTTATGGTCGGCAGGTGTGTGTAAATCAAGGGTTTGCCCCTGTTCCCCTCCTTCTTAGGAAGATCAGCGTAGAGCACCACTGTTAAACATGTAATGTGGAGTGCAAATGCGACTTCTTGAAACCACTGTTTAACATGTAATGTGGAGTGCAAATGCGACTTCTTGAAACTAGCGAAAAGATTCTGTATCGCTGACCTAGAGTGGTCAGCACCAGTACCTCCAAACTCCTTGTTGCACTCTCCGCAGTGAATTTTGATGACAAGCACTCCATGTTGGTCGTAGCGTCGAAGACTCCATGCATGATCAGAAAAATCCATGGTTGCCAGCTCCCTTCTAAGCTTTGCCGCAGCTGTTTTATAGTTCTCCATAGTGTCCCCCGATATTAGTTTCGATTGCAGATACTCCTCCACGGGCTCCGCAGCTTCTTCCGCTTCAATCCCTAATTCGATTCCAGCCTCGTGTGGATCAACCGGAACATCCTCTACCGGGTCCTGAGCATCTACCTATGGAAACTCCACATGCAAAGGTGCCACAAAATCAAGGCTGCCGGTGGCTCCAACATTGTTAATGGGCCTCCGCTTCGAGAGTCTACCCAATTCATCTTCCTCCTCTGGAATTACGTATACTCGCTTACCAACTGGATTCATCACCTCGAACTTGCTGTGGATGCGACATTGGTCGTCAAAGTCCCAGATTAGAAAGGCCAGTCGACACACCCTCCTTTCTCCAATCGCAACCGCAACTCCGCATATGTGTCTCCCAACTCACAATAAAACAGACTCAATAGCTCCGGCCCTGAGGTCCCATCCGCCACAGCGTAAAGCTTGATCTTTTGATTCAAACCCATCTTCAGCAATCCCCAACGCACCACAAGACCCACAACCGCAACCCTAATTGCAGTTGAACAAAACCCAAAAAACCCCAAGTACCAAAAAACCAACATACACAGAGTGAACACACTGTGGCGGCAGCAAAGGTCGTTGGAATCCGCAGGAGTTTGAACTTGGTCCTCTCTAAACCCTAACCCCATAATCATAAGTTGTCAAGTGCATTTGATGGCCACCCTTTTGCCACGTGGCACCTCAAGTGTATCCTGAATCTAGCAATTACTGTAAACTAGATCTTTGTACCAGCCATGAATATAAAGGGGGGTATCCTAAGTCAACTTATTTCCTACTAGCGCCTATTAAACCACACCCTACATTATTTATAACACACTGTATGACAAATTCTCTACCCTATAGTATAAGTAATCACATTATAATTTTTACCTTGATTGTTTTGTAGACACCCTACATTTGTTCTCACCTATACTTCTACTTCTACTGCTTACTACACCCCCCGAGGTTGACCTCCATTCTGTCTAAGGTGACATTAGCAAAGTTGTCCTTGGAGCATGCACTATTAGAGTCTTGCGAGTCGCAGACGTGGTTGCCTTCAAGTTGGCATGGGGGTGTATGTTTCAAAATCAATGTACCAATTGATGTGGTTTCCTTGGAGCGTGGTACCGAAAGCGTTTCCTTTCCTTCGCAAGATGTTTGAATTTTTCTGCTCACGGACTCATGGCCCGCCAACTCATGAGTGGATGCACCTCTACCGACGATTGCTCTCCAACAGACGTACATCCCGCTGATTATCGATGGTATAAAAGCCCCCGACAATCACATTAGGGTGGATGATGTAGTTTACTGACAATTCGACCTCTCTACGATTGTATTGATCTACTTTATCACCAACAACAAACCCAAGCTTAGGATGTTAATATGTACGCCACATTCCCAAAGCCTCAACCACGGATTTGTAAAGCAACTTCGTAGTTTGAATTCGCATAAACTAGAAAGAGATTGTATTGCTCTTCATCATCTACAGTGTAACATGTGTTAGGAACGTATTTGGTTAAGAACGTCGGTTCGTCAATGAACAATGTGTTAACTGGACATCCAACCGGTTTCTCCCTTTAGCCTCATCTTGTCCCCTCTCAGTTTCATCTAGGAAGTTCCCCGGCAGTCATTCAGTTCCTTCGGATGAACTCAGTCAGCCGACTTGGAAGAACTCAGTCACAACCGGCTGGATGAACTCAGTCACAGCCGACTGGATGAACTCAGTCACAATCGACTGGATGAACTCTACCGCAATCGACTCGGTGATTTCTGTCAGTTTCAGGGGTTTAAGAGGCAGGTTTTGGGTTTTGGGAGATCATTCCACACTAGAGCATGTAGAGTTGAAGAGGTCTAGAGTTGTAACGAGCTGCTGTGGTATAGTTTTGGGGCTGAATTGACCTATTTTATGCAGTTTTGACCTCTTTTTGCACTTGTATTATACATTTCCAGCATTCTAAGAGGTTTTGAGTACTTAGTTTAGTTGGATTTTGTTGGGTTTTGATCAGATTGTGAAGGCTAGGATTTAGTAGTTAAATCCTCCCTTTACCACAATGCCACAGACAAGCCAGAAGTATTCTAGAGAACAAACATTGTAATTTTGTTTATTTAGGGATATAGAGCACTCTATAATTCAAAATTGTAGAACAAAACCCCAAATTCCACTCCCAACTTCCAACTCCTCCACCAGGCCTTCTCTCTCTCTCCCACTCTCCCTCTCACTCTTCATCTCAATCTTTGTCAAAATACCAAGTCTCTAATCCAATCTCCCTTTGTCGTGAACCAACTTCCTATTATGTACCATTCCATGTCCTTACATAAACCTCCGCTTACAATCCCTTCCCACTCGTTGTCCGCCTCCTTAAACCACTTCCTCAACTACTCTCTAGACCAATCCCATCTCCCACTTCAACTACCACTCAGTATCCTCCTCCTCCTCTATTTATCATTAGGAGAAAAATCAGGTCACAAAAAGGCCGTGTAAGCGGCACGTGAGAGAAAAAAACGGGCGCTGCCCGCGTACTTTTTGACGTGGCACAGCACATGCCACCGTGGTGCCAGCAACCGCCACGGGGGCTCGAACCAATGACCTCCGAGGGAGGCGTGTGGAGGGCACATCTACAGTGCCGGGCTAACACAACCTGCCCACTTGGGACCAAAGCTTGAGCTGAGGCATTCATGTCTCACCTAATATTCCGAGGACCTTTGTTGTGAGTGCGCCACGCAGTTCTGTGCGGGCAGCAACTCTAGCATCCGCTGCCAGCGGCAGAGGTGCCCAAAGTAGGGAGTTCACCTAGAAAGGGCAGGCTTACACGGCCTTATTTTGAGCTCATTTTTCTCCTAATGGAACTTAAGTTTGTAAATGATCTATCACTCTCTTTCGCACTCTCTATCCCATTCCCTCTAACATTCTCACTATCTATCAACAGGGTTGTTCATAGGACCACCCCGTCCGAAAGACCGTCCGGTTCGCTCGTCCGTCCGTTCGGGTCAGGGGAGGTCCGTTTGACCAAGACATTGGATTGACCGTCCAAATGGTAAAATGGAAGTTATTTTGGCCACGTAGGATGCCACGCGTCTGACATGTCACCAAATATTCGATGTATAGAGTTGACACGGAGGATGACGGGGCTAGGAGGTACGGCGCCAACGGCTAGGAGGGAGGCGCGAGCGTCTGGAGAAGGACGGCGCAAGAGTCTGGTAGGCTTGTGCCAACGTATTGGGGGCGCGAGCGGCTGGGGGGGGGGGGGGGGGGGCGAGTGCGCCTAGGTGGGGGCGCAAGCGACTAGAAAAAGCGCTAGCGTCTGCGAGGGGGGGGGGGCGATTGCCTGCGAGGAGGGAGGGGCGCGTGCACCTGGTAGGGGGGCGCAAGCGCATGGGATGGGGGTGCACAAGCGTCCAGGGCAAGGGACCAAAAATCAAGCACTGAAGGAAATTAACACATGAGTGAAGTTTTCATAGTGACATAAATGAGAGAAATTTCAATTCATGTTGAACAAAAATACATTCAATAGCCATAGTTAATGTTTTATGGACATTGACTAAAGTAAACATATAAGTATATAAGTATATACGTATAAATATATAAATTATATACTTTGTCTATATAACTTCTATATGTAATATGATGAAAGATGTATTACTTTTTTTTATTTTTTCTGGCGCTGCGCCGCACCGGATTCTTTCGAGTACTGGGCCTCCCCAATGGTACTCATAGAACAATGTCTTCATCATGAGGTGCCTCTGCTCGACTATCTTCCAATCCATCTGAGCCTTCGTCATCTCCACATACTGCGTCCTCGTCTCCATAAACAACAGGCGCATAATCCTCCACTATGAAATGAATGTTGCGCAGTTCATGGTCAACTGAACCATCCACCACCTTAGTCACAATTCTTTTGACCTTCCGTCTTTTGGTCTTATCGGTGATCCCATCCTCATTGATTATGGGTAATCTACGTTTATCCACAACAACAAATAAAGACGAGGAAGTCCCAACGGTATATCCCGAAAAAAATGGACGAATGTTTGTTGGACCTTCATTAGACCGCTTTACTCCACGATGCATTGTAGAAGGTCCGGCTTGCGGACCTATTCCTGAAGAAGTGACTGGAACACTTGTATTCACTGTTGGAGTAATTGAACCATGCCCAGTAGATCCGCTTGAACGAGGTGGGGGAGGTCTCCCTAATCCAGCAAGTACTGCACCCATTGAAGGTGTATTATGGGGCAAAGGCGTTCGAAACAATTGGCCAATAGGAATTTCATCATCCTGTCCATTCTCAACTCTCTCTGAACGTTCATTTCTTAGACGGCATTCATTTAAACCTCCGGACTGGATTGTTTCTGCAACATTTTCTGGCAAAGCTCCTTGGGGTTGATCAACTTCTTCTTCTCCGTCAACGTCTTGTGGAATTGGAATTTGCACTCCACCGTCGTGACCCCCTCCTCCATTGTCATTGTTGGAATCGCTATGAACGGAGTGAATGTCATCATTATAGCCACCATTGTGCTCATTCATTATGACTTCAAAGTCATCGTCAATATCATCGTCTGCCCGATCGTATGCGAGCACGCCTTCAGTTCGTATTTCATTGACAACGTGGTTAGGCGAAGCAGCTGCCTCTTCATCAAATCCTCCCTAGTCAAAAACCCCATTCGGCTGGTTAACGGGTTCATTACGTGGCATGTCACCACCAACATTGTCCATGGGTAACTCTAGGTCCTCATCATCCATACCACCATCATCAACATGAACACCACCGTTGTGACCATCGCCTCTATGACCTTCAACTCCATTGTCAAATCTTTCATCTCCATCATCATCATTGTCTTCTCTGTCGTGCATGGCTGCAAGATATACATCCAAATCTTCGGAGAACAGTTGGTTGTTGTACCAAATAATGGGATCCGCTCCACGCCGTTCTTGAAGGAGCTTACTGTTGGTGTAAATGTACACCAAGTCCTCTGTCTTCTTCACGCCCAGTTGGTTGCGAACCTTGTTTTGAACAAAAGAATACATGCTCCAATTTTGCTCACATGATGATGCCGAGCATGTTAATGAAAGGATGCGCTTTGCTATGAAGGGCAATGCATCGCCCCCAACACTCTGCCACCATTCAATGTGAGGTAGCATCCGCCTCTCTCGAATGTCTTGGGCCTCTGAAGGGCCGTATGGACTTGTGCGTTCCTCAAATTGTGTTAGCTCGAACATCACAGCATTATGGTCCACTCCAAGGCACGCATTTAAATGCCTTAGCACTCTACTGCGTGCACGCTTTGCAATGCCGCTAGTCATATGTAATATAGGGATTCAATAGGACAACTGCGTAGTGAAGATCAGTCAAAATCATCTTCCATCTTCATAAACTGTGTCTCAAAGCGCCCTGTTGTAACGGGGTCAAAGAAATAAGGGTCACCCTGTAGACCAAACACATGCTTCTTTAGATTATCCATGGCTAACCATGCCTTCCCTATTGCCGGAGTTTGTCCAGCAAAGGTATTTAAAGTCACAACAGCTGGCTTCATAAGATGCACAAGATTCTCACATCCTAATCAAAACGTCTCATCGAGAATGGTACTCCGTACTAGAGCTGCTAAGGCATGAGCACAATGCCCGTTTTGGTGACTGAATAAAGTACTCACGTATTCGTCCAATTTCTGATGGACTACAATCTGTACTAGTGCCACTCTGGCCTTAAGCAATCGAACAATCATCAAGTACAGGCATCCAAATCTTGTCTCTGCTGGTATCAACAAAGACAACTTCGGGCTGAATTGGCGAAGCAAAGCCATGATCACATGACAACGACGTATAAAATTCGGTATGCGTTTTGCCAAGATAATCAGCTCTTTAAAGGTTGCTTCCTTCCCCCAATCTTCTAGTAAGAGGTCCATGATGTGAGCTGCACATCCTTGCTTGTAAATGTGTGGGTAAGCTTCTACCACCTCGTCCATGGCTCCCAACATCGCACTAGCATTGTGAGAGCAAATCTGTACCACATTCAACGGTCCAACTTCTTTGATGTACTCTTTCAATTTCCCAGCTATGTATGCTTTTGATTTCTTGTTCCCCGTTGTATCAATGGAACCAAGGAATATATCTCCAACTGGACACACACCCATGACATTCATCAACGGCCGACAAACAACGTTGCCCATCCATCCGAGCAAATAGTTGCCCCGTACAAGCTAATAAACTGCTTGGTTTTCTTTTCTATTTTCATCTTGACAAGCTGCTTTTTTGGCTCGATGTGCTTGGTTCGCATTGCATTGTATGCTGGTATACGGTAGTTGAAACCCGCTTTCGAAGTTGCCTCGACTGCTGCGATGAAAGTTGGATGTCTAACCACATTGAAAGGCACATTTGCTTCGTAAAAGAAGGCCGCCCGTTTTTCATCCAATTCATTGCGCTTTCCAATTTGATAAGCCTCTATAAAACTTTGTTGCCGCATAGTTCTTGGTGTACAGGAATCACCTCTACTAAGAATAGGAGTTGACTCAGGGGGTTCAACTTGAGAATTCCTCTCCTCCTAGACCTCCTCCGTACCCTCAAGCACTTTTGTAAATTGCTTAGCATCATAGACTGGCTAGAACATGGTGTGAAGCTTGCATCGCCATCACCACCATTAGAACCATAGATCTCCACATGCGTAATCCTTTTTGGTATTACATTACCACAGTTGGCAAAGCGTCTAAATACAACGCTGGGGGCCTTGGGACAATGACTCTTGTTTGAACCTAGACCCCATCCATAGTGCTTGAAAGCTCTTTGTCGTTTATAACAAAAAGTCTCCTTGCACTACACACATTTAACATGGTCCTTATTAATGAACGTCCACCACGGATCCCACTCAGATGTCGATTGACGCTGTTGACCTGTCATTCTCCGTGTCTTTGAAAAAGTACAATGATCTCTTGTCTGCAAGTGTTACTATGTTATATGTGAGAAAAAAAAATGGTATGTGTAGACATCAACCACAGGCCAATGTGATGCACATAGTCTCAAGCAAGGAGCCCACAAGGAGTTCCAGGACAAGAGGCCATGACTTGAAATGAAATTAGGCTCGGCCTAACTTGGTGACATTTATACTCGTGAGGGAGGGGGGGGGGGGGGGGGGGGGGGGGGGGGGCGCGAGCTCCTGAGGGGGCGAGAGCTTCTGAATTCAAGGGCGCTTGCGTTTGCTAAGGGAGGCGAGAGCTTCTAAGTGGGGGCGAGAGATTCTGCAAGGGGGGAGCGCAAACTTCTGGAAGGGGGGGCAAGTACTTTTGAGGGGAGGGCGCGAGCTTCTGGAAGGGGGGGCGAGTACTTTTGAAGGAGGGGGCGCGAGCTTCTGAGGGGGCGAGTACTTCAGAGGGGGGGGGGGGGCGAGTGCTTCTGGGAGGGGGGGCGAGAACTTCTAGGGAAGGGGGGGGCGAGAACTTCTAGGGAAGGGGGGGGCGAGAACTTCTAGGGAAGGGGGGGGGCGAGAACTTCTGGAGAAAGGGGGGCAAGAACTTCTCTAGAAGGGGAGGTGCGAGCTTCTGCAAGGGGGGGCGCGAGCTTCCGAGGGGGGTAGTTCCCGTGAATAGGCCATACAGTACATGTTTTTTTTTTTTTTTTTTTCATTCCATTACAAAACTAGCAGTATATCTTTTCATGTTCCACAAGAGCACATAGCCGTCGAAAAAAAAATTATTAAAATTTTAGAAACGTGCAAACAAGGCCACATAGGCAATCAAAATGTTACATATGTAATTCACTATGGGTATCTACAACAACTATGAACCGTGAACTACAATGTGTATCTAAAACAACTAGTGGGAGCTTTGAAGTTGTAAGAGGGACTCATCAAATCCTCCACAACTCTTGCAAGTGATAGCCTCATCGTAGAGTCTTCGTTAACCAAGCCATCCAACTTTGTTGAGAATGCAATCATTGCCATTGTATCTTTGAAGAGTTCTGGGCATGCTTTATCATTCCATATCTTCTTTGCCAAATAGCCTACCGAAAATGCATCAGATTGCATTGTACATGGATGCATTCTCTTCATGCACTCCAAATTGCGTTCCTCGTCATCGGAATTGCCATATAAAAAAAACAAATCCGGCGCAACTCCTGACTTCTTGGCCTTGTATAGTTGAAGATCATCAGGTTTCATAAAACCATAAAACGAGGCCTTGTTCTCAACGATTCGGCTTGCCATACCCCAATCACACACTCCAATATATACTTTATCCTTGTTATGAGCTGGAAAGTGGAGTAGAATGTTGAATGGCGTAAAATCTTTGTGGAGGATTTTAGCGTTATGGACTTTGTCCATAACGTAGATGTGACTCCAAGCCAACATTCCTCAGTTCTTTCGATAGGCAACAATTCTCTAGCACTCTTCCATGGCCAAACTCTTCAGCTTCAAAATTTCTTTGTAAGTTGATGCCTTTGACGCCTTGTCGTTACAGTTGAGAATGAAGTTGCGGAGGCAATCTCCATTCCACCACAACGTATAAGCTTCCATGCCCTTTGAGTGTATAGCCCAAAATTTGATTACACCCGGATGCTGAACCGGGCAAACAAGGGCCTCAATTGATCGTTGCTCACGTTTTTTCTTTTCAGTTTTAGCCTTGGAAAGTTTTCCCGCAAATTCGATGTGAATTGGAATACGTGGCATATTGGCTATTCGTACTTTTCGCACTTTGCCATACCCCCCCTCCCCCCCCCCCCTCAGCATTAAAGCTAGATAATGGCACAACTTTGGCCACATTCAGAATCCAAATCACTGCACCATACATGTGTGCTTCCATTGCTGACTTCAGCGCGTGTTCATTCCAAGGCATAATCTTCGTTTTCTCGTGGAAATCTTTTGACATGCATCTTGAACCGTTTTCGGTTTCTCAAAAAACAATTTGTCTTCGTCGCTCCATTCTTCGCCTTGTGGTTTTTTTACATATGATTCAAACACATGAATAACATTTGTCGTAGCACTGCTAATTTGTTGTGCTAACCACTTCGGACTATAAAAATACTTCGTCATGCAATCCATGTAGTCCTCTGACCCTTGCAATGCGCTCCAAAATTCCCTTTCCAAATCAGCTTGTAGTCTGAGGATTCCAGCTTCTCAGTGATCGAGGTAATCTGTCTTCAACATTCTTTTTTGACGAAGCCTGTAATACGTGACGGTCACCTCCCTAATGAAATGCGTATACTCCAATGGTGGATAACCCTCATCCTTCTCATGCCCAAAAATTTGATTCTTCTTCTTCCCCTTAGAGCTGGATGATGGAGTAGAACCAGTATGCGATTTGGCTCTTACACAATTAACAGGGTCCACCGCATTTGGAGCATCCAAATCTTCATAGATAGGCCGCTTGCTGGCGCCTTGCCTAGAAGACATCGCAAAACAAAATCTTGCAAAAAAAATCAATAAACCCCAACCCCCCCTCCCCCCCCCCCCCCCCCCCCCCCCCAATGAAGACTTTCCGCGTAAGCAGTTCCAAGCAAGGCATGCTTTCAAACGTCAGGACAAGGAGCCGCTATGGAAAGGGGTGTGGAGGCGAGAGCGTCTCCCCACTTTATATAGTGGGTAGAAATCACAGAAGCCCGCGCCCCCCTCTCCTCCCCCCCCCCCCCCCCTTGAACTCGCTCGCGCCCCCTTGAACTCGCTCGCGCCCCCTTGAACTCGCTCGCGCCCCCTTGAACACGCTCACGCCCTTCTAAACCCGCTTGCCCCCCCTCCCTCCAACCCGCTCCCGCCCCCCTGACTCGCTCATGCCCCCCCCCCCCGCCCCGCCCCCCCCCCCCCCCCCCGGCTGGACCCGCTCGCGCCCCTCCTCTCAGATTTAATTTATGAACAATCTCTCGTCCGACCTTCTTCCATTCTATGCTATTGATTTTATTTTATCCCCTTTCTCTTCCAATTCAATTGTTAGTTACCTTCATAACTATTCCTTATATTTTCAATTATATGTTAGAACATTGTTTGCTTTTTCAGTACCAAACATATTAATGATTAATTTATTTATTTCTCTTCCAACCTTCTTCCATTCTATGCTATTGATTTTATTTTATCCTTGTTTCTCTTCTTATGTTAATGTTTTTTATTTTTTTCATCTGTATTAATAGTTTTTTTAATTTTTAAATGTCCACCATTTATTTTTAATTCTATGTTAGAACATTGTTTGTTTATGGCATAATTCATTTTTTAATCATTCGGAGATTTATTTATCTTCCTAACTTCTTCCATCCCATGCTATTCATAACATATTATCCACTTTCTCTTCCAATATTCATGATTTTTTTTATCCAATATTAATGTTTCATCTCAAAAAAAAATTGTGCATTATTCCTTATTTAATTATTCGTTTATTTATTTCTCTTCCAACCTTCTTCCACTCTACTCTATTGATTTTATAAGTTTCCATGTATCTTCCAATATTGATGTTTGTTTAGTTTTTCAATCTCTTTAAATATTTTTTTTTAAATATCTTTTAATATCCTCCATTTATTTTTAAATCTTATATTAAAGCATTGTTTGTTTATGGAAAACTTCCTTTTATAATCATTCAAAGATTTTTTTCTCTTCCTCAAAAAAATAAAAATAAAAATAAAAAATAAAAAATAATTTCTCTTCCAACTTGATGTCTACAATGTGAGAAACTAAAAAGTGTGATCCCCCCGAGAGGAGTGCAGCCCTTTTTCGCACCCCCCAACCCACTCGCGCCCCTCATGAACCCGCTCGCGCCCATCCTTGACCCGCTCGCGCCCCCCCCCCCCCCCTTTTCTCGCTCGCGCCCCCCCCTCTGGACCCGCTTGTGCACCCCCCCCCCCCCCCCCTTTGGACTATATGAGAGAAGTGGGCGCCCTCCTCCCCTCACTTTTTTTAGCTCCACCTTGGCACTCAGGCCTTGAACTACCTCACGGTGGCTTATTGCTGGGTACTTGGGTGGGCTACAAAGTATCATTACAATACCGTAATCAACCACATAGAAGATTTGTACAACCATTTGGGCAAAGTTTTGACTATTTGGTGTGTTTTTTAACACACTAAACTTTCTCAGCACACCACCAGGGAGGAAAATCCACCTACGGCATTGCCACTCACTAAGGCGGAACGGAAGCAAATCAGAGATCAAAATCAGAAGCGGGGTGGTAAGAAGATGAAGAAGCAGCTTCACGAGTTAAACAATCCTGCAAAGATGGCATTTAGAGGTTGGGAAGACGAGCCACAACCATGGAAATATTCCACATGCAAGGAATTCATTAAGTGGTGCCACATCACTAAACTATTTCCGCACGAGCGCCACAAGAATCACTGGGTATCAGACAAGGCAAACCTCACCTTCTGCCTCCATGCGGAGTTTGTAGAATGTTGTATACAAGTTTATAAACATCTATACAAGCAACGATGTGTGCAATGCAACGAAGCACCATTGTTTATTTGGAGAATGGTATATGCCGATGTGGTGCTTCACAAAGTGGTGGATTGGTCCACCATCAAAACCATGAAGAATGTTACGGTGCCGAGAGAGCGTGACATTCCCAAGCAAAGGTTATTCCCAGAAGGTGACCTGGGGAAAAAATGAAGCTAAAGTCATTTGAGAAGGAGCTGGAGACAGAAGAATCAAAACCAGATTCTGATTCCGATGGTCGTCGTGGAGAAAGGGTGCCACGTTGAGTTGCAGCACCGGCCAATATGGCTGTAGTGCCTCCAATCCATCATCCAGCAGATGTTACAGATCCTCACGTTGATGCAAACATGAACTTCGTGGAAAACTTTTCAAATTCGGCAACTGAATTGGAGGTGGTCGGAATTGAACCTACGATGGTTCTTGGCATGCCGGTCTAGTTAGAGAGAACCAAAACAATGAGTTGGCAAGTTGCAATTAAAGGTTATAGAAAAGGATGGTTTGATTGCAGAGTTACAAGAAACCATCCGAAATCTACGATTGGAATCTGCTAGAAAAGATGCTGTAATAACAGATTTGCGCAATCAATTGCAAGAACGAGAAAGACTTCAGTCTTCTCAAGCCAATGATCTACCTATAGTTCAAGATCCAATGTTGGTGGATGAATCTTACATCAACAACACGGTTAATGTTGCAACGGTTGGTGTGTTGGAGAATAATTCCACACGAGCGAAACGACGACGGGTTGGAGTGGTATTGCCTCCACTAGGCCCATATGCGCGACCGTACGTGGACATTGATGGACCATTAGGTCAAGATTCCGTGTCATTTCCAACCAATGCTCAAACGGAGGAAGTGGAAACATTGAGGAGAGCCAATGATGAATTGCAGCTTCTTGTTTCAAAGTTCGCTAAATCATACTACCAGTTGAAAGTGGCAACCATTCTCAGCGTTGATCGCAATCGCTAGATGGCAATAGAGTTCAAGAAGATCGACAACGACTACTTGTAGCACAACAAACGAAGGGATTTTGGCCTCACCTCATGAATTAATGCAGATGATATGTTTCCATCCAACATGCCAATGCAAGAATCGAATTCATCTCTCATAGATTGGGCAAAGTTGGATTTTGATGTGGCAAACGCAACTTCGTGCCATGATCTTCAAATGAAGCCAGGAGTTGAAAGCAGAAAGCTTTGGCCAAATCCTCAACTATGGGTGTTGGATGGTTTTGAAACATGTATGGTGTGTCTAAATCCATTTGGTCCGGAATGGGGATGGGCACTTGGATCATGTAAACTCATGTTTCATCCAATGTGTTTAATTAACATTTTTTTGATTAGGAGATTTTGCCCGATGTGCAAATCCCCGTTCCATGAACGATTGTACGAGGTTTTTGGACTCACTCCACACATGCCACCAAGCCATGAGAGAAACCCCGTAAACACCGAAGGTGAATGTTACCGCAATCAATGGGGTGAAGATTTGATTTGGAGTTGGCGGGCCAATACTCACTCGACGTTCAAGAGCAATGTCTGTGCAATGTTAGGGTGGGAGAATGACCACAAAGAGATTGTGAGGGTGTGCAAGAAGATAATTGGATCTGTTCCGGGTGACCAAGGGAAGCCGAATTTTTTCTATCAAACTTTGGATGGATATTGGGATGCGAAGAACAACTGATTCCAATTTGATAAGCACCCAAAAGGCCTTGTATGGAACAAGGATGGGAACTTGATTACAGACAATGAAGGTCACGCCACTATGAGCGCCTGAGAGGCAGTCCAAATGTCTCTTTCGGAGTGGAAGTATCTTTTCAGAAATGAAGCTCTTGACTTTCTTCTAGAGGAACACTCTCCACAGACATTGCGTACATTTGCAGAATTGAGAAACTCGCAAATTTTGCGTGCTCTCAGTGAAACTGATGGCCCATTCCGGCGTACTCGGACGAGAGCGAGGCGCACCATTCTCTTGGACGATGGAGCGGGCCTAAGTGGCACGGCGGAGTAGATGCAGATGACTAGTAATAGTTACAACTTAGTACTAAGCGACTATCTTTCATATACTGCAGTTTTGTAATGTTTTGGTTTGAAATGGTAATGAAATACTTTTACTTTCACAAATATAGACAACAATGCAAAGTTCATGTATGACGAGTATCTCATTTTTCCTATGCAAAATTTATACAATTGTCATTGTGGTTAGTTCCAATATATTATTCCGATGGAAATGTTTGTTTTTATTGCAATTTTTTTGATTTGCTATATCTACATAAGAGGGCCGCACCCTCGAACCCGCTCGCGCCCCCCCTATACCCGCTCGCGCCCCCTTTTGCGTATGTGGAATCCCCCGTCAGCGTTGGTTGTCCATGTCATCAATACATTTTACCTTTTGGTAAGTTGTAAAAAAAAAATTGACCTAGTAATTTTCCTTCTCCCCTAAATGTCCAATTTTCTCCCAAGACCGACCGATCCGTCCGTTCGTCCGCCCGTTCGTGTCCAGAAATTTTGCCCATGTCCGTTCGTTATGACAACCATGTCTATCAATGATGATATATCTAACATAAAGATTTTAGTGTTGATTAAATAAATTCAACAAAAAATATAGGAACTTAATGGAATCAAAAATCTAGGTTTAATTTCAAGATGGCGAGAAAATCTTACTTGGCAAGCTCTGAGTGCCTTAGAACCGCCAAATTTGAGTGTATTGTTGTGGTTGACTAAGGCAAAGCGGTGAATAAACCGGATGTAAGTCTCCATTTGAAGCTCGTCAAGGTCGATAGTGTCTTTATGCTGAGCTTAGAGACTGACACGCACTTACGCAAAAGGTCTGTGTAGAATACAAGAGTATGGATTAGCCACAAAATCTGATTCAGAAATGCATTACTAAAAAGCATTTGTCTGTTGCATGTTACAAATTTAAGTTTGTACTTGGGGAATGTGTTCTAGAACGATACTATCCCCACGTTCCGCGAGGGATGGGGAGTGATCAATTTGCTTACTTGGGATAGGGAGTGTTGACGCAAAGATAGGGAGAGAAAGAGCCGTGACGCAATGCCAAAGATAGGGTTTTGGGACGCGACAAGGATTTGAGTTATGAAATCTACTTGGAAACTAGATAGGGAGTCCAGTAGAGCACGAGGCATAAGGAGTCCCAACACTACTAGAAAATAGTAACCATTCTAACAAGAAATCAACACATTTAAGTTGCTTGGGATAATGGATTGACTGTTTCTACAGATTTTTGAATTGTTGTAGAAACCAACAGAAATTTCTGTTGGTTTGAATAGTGCAATGATCAAATCAATTAAATTTTGTTAAAATTTGGAATCTTTTTGGAATTTTTTGGAATTTTAGGATGGCGGAAAAAACACTTGAAAACTTATAGAGTTTTTTTTGAACATCAAGAAAATACTTTGAAATATGAAAATAACACTTAAAAATCTCCAAAAAATATTACAAAATATGAAATCAACACTTGGAAATGCCAAAAAAACACTTCAAAACATGAAATCAGCACTTGGCAAAGCCAAAAAAAACACTTAGAAATTTGAAAACAGTAACTTGAAAATGCCTGAAAAGCACTTCAATACTTTAAAATTTGATGATTTTAAACTTTTGCAGAATATAGTGGCCGTTTAGGCATGGTTTACTAACTTTTTTGAAAAAATTTGAACAAAGAAAAGTTGCTAAATAAATTAAATTTTCATTTCCAAAAATAGTTTGACATTTCAATCCTCTCATCAAAAATTATGGACAAACATCAGAGAGGGATTCAAGTGGACATTTAAAAAAAAGGTTCAAACACCCCCTGTGATTTTTATCCATTACTTTTAATTGGAGGATAGAAAATGTTAAATGTCTTTTGAGGATGAAACTTAACTTCATTCAGCAACTTTTCTTGGTTCAAATTTTTTTCAATAAAGTTAATTTACTATGCCTAAACGGCCCCTAAAGTTTGCTGAAGTTTATATCACCAATTCGTAAGTTTATAAGTTAAACAAAATTAAATTTCTTGCTTATGCGATTGTCACGGTGACTTATTGGTATGTACATGGTGAAAGTTGCTATGAGGTGTTAGGTTCGAACCCAAGTGGAGACCGCATGATTGTGAAGGGGCTGTTCGGAATTACCGAGATGATAAGCAGTTTTTTATAAATAGATTTTTTCCCTATACAAATAATTTGGGCAAGGAAAATAATTTAATTTCTTTTTTTTGGCGGTCCAAAACAACAAAAACGAACAACATATTTTAGTTCAATTTTGTCCAAATCAACGCGACCAAAACAACTGAACTAACCAACATTCTTGTGTTGTTTTGGACGTCATGTTTTCTAATGCAATGCGGCGTGAGCCGTAGAAAATCCCGACGCAATACCCAAGATCGGTAGTTGCGACAGGAAATTTAAAGGTTTTAAATCAAGTTCTTAATTGGGTAGGCAGTTCACGCGAGAGATAGCGAGTCCGGAGTAAGCTGCAAGGGATAGGGAGTCCCAACGCGTTGGAAGAAAGGGAGTCACTACGCTGCGTGAGCGATAAGAAGTCCTGACTTGACATCAAGTTACTTACTTGATTTTGTAATCGGATTGAAAGTTAGCGCCAAGGATAGGGAGTTCTCTTGCCTCGAAGCGAAGAAGCATTTGAGGCAGCATTAGAGATAAGGAGTTTGCTAGTGGACACTGCGCAGCGTCAAGGGAAAGAACGACCGTGCTACAAACTAACTTTTGACATGCCTGCTGATTGTGGGTGATCTTCCAAAAAATAAGTCTCGTTCTAAATAAGTCTCCTTCTACGACTTCTGGAAGAGAGGGGTCTGATGAATCCTATAGAGAGTATTATAGGTAGTGTTGCGTTGTCTCGTCGCGAACTCTTATCTTGTAAAACCCAAAGTCAACTATAAAGAAAAAAAAGTTAGTAACTATCTTTCATCCAACTCCAAATAAAATCAATTGGAGGAAATTAAACCCAATACTAAGGCTAAAACAAGCCAAATCGGCACCATAATTCCAATAAAAGAAAGCATCTACTTTAAACACTCAGAAATTTTAAAATACGCAAAATAACTGTAGCGATGAAGCTTGCTCTCCATTCCCTTGTTAAGAGATTGAGTTTTCTTTGAAGCCAAAAGCAATGGCGAATTTTACTAGAAATGCGGCTCACCCTTTGATCTTCATTGATGTTTTTAAAGCACCTCTCAAACACCATTCGATAGCTCTTGGAAAGAATAGGCTCAGATTCCAAAATGATAACCAAAGCCATGTCATCCACTTGCAAGATTGGAAGAGCTAATTGTGGGATACCTGGCTTCAGCCGTGGTTGCACACAACGCTCAGAAGGTCACGCCTCACATTGTAATTGGTTGATATTAATTGATATTTGTGATAAAGGCAACTGCAAATAGTTAGAATCTTGTGAGTCCATCACCACAAATACTAACATTCAATTCCAAACTAACTCAGAGTGAACAAAGAGAAACAAAACTACATGGTTATCTTTATTCTAAACCTAGTAGCTTTGTTGAGAAGTTTGCTTCCACTTTTAAAACCGCAATAAAATAATAATGGCTATCTTTATAATTAAAAATACACACTAATAGCCAAGGGTATCTTTTTATTTTTCAAGAGATAACCTAGGTGAGAAAGAATAGACCTTAGGAGCATTGTTCTATCAGTGAAGAGCCAAGCGGATAACAATCAGTGGTATAAATCACTGCGGGAATAATAACGCTTGCCAAGTTGAAGACTTGGTTGGTTGTCAGAGTCCTTGGATATCTGCCTGTCGGTTCTGGGTCTAAGTCCCAGTGGATCCATTGATTCGGTAAGAGGAGCTGCAGTTTTGCACTGCTAGTGAAAGGAGGAAATAAACAGCCAACCAGACACCCTATTCCCCTTAGCTAAGTGACATGATGCAATACAAAGCAAGACCGTGGACCTCTCCACAACTTCATCATTTTTTATCTCCATCCAATCCTTGAATTAGGACTTCAAGGTTGATCTCTAGATGCTTTTACATGGTATATCTATTCACAACACAACAATGGATTCTTATAACACCAAGATAATTAGGTGGATTGCGTAATAGCAATGGAATATTGACAAGAACAAAGGCAAGTTACGCTTTTCAATGTAACACAATGACCATCAATTTCAATCTGTTGTAGGATATATCGGTGAAATTCTAGCGATGCGTGGGCATGGAGCGGTTTGACACT
Source organism: Ceratodon purpureus (assembly GCA_014871385.1). Lineage (NCBI taxonomy): Eukaryota > Viridiplantae > Streptophyta > Bryopsida > Pseudoditrichales > Ditrichaceae > Ceratodon > Ceratodon purpureus. Next base: position 32,454,546 of record CM026426.1, on the reverse strand, counting down.
CTGCCCTACAAACTTCGTGGACCGTATTCACCAATGGCGGTGAGCACCATTGACAAATTCATTTCCAAACAAACGTTCGACTATTTTGCAAATTCCGATCATTTGAGACCTCCTCCGATCACCATGTAATTGTTATGTACATTTTGGTATAGTAGAAAGACACCAGATGTTATATTTAGATCTATTGTTTTCTCTGTTGAAACCAAATTCTCTACCTCTAGCCAAAGTTTGCAATCTTTAAAGGTTTGCATATTAAATGAACCTTAAATCTACAGGCAGTCGATAACCACGTTCAAACCGCATCATCAGTATCGCCTTCCTGACTACTGCAATCAGAGATTACCACATTGAGGTACTAACCAAATTGCCAAGAAATTTGGGGTCTAACCCAATTCTTAATTTTCAGTCATCATGGAATCACCAAAACCCTACGTTTCCTACTTACAACCTGTAAACTTTATTGACCTACGAAAATCTATTGCCCCAAAAAGCAACCACCCTTGAAACTCGCAACCTGAATCTCTCCCATTGGCCAAAGGAATGATGGAATTGCAGACGACATTGCTTGTGGCCTAGACCCAGTGCTAAGGCACTTGCTAAATAGAAAGCGACATTGGAGCGCAATTCGAAGATTGAAAAGCGACGGATGTTGTTATAGTGTTCATTCTCACCCTCTAGGTTTATGTGCCCACACTTGTATTTGAAGTGGAAGGAGAGAAGTTGAGGTACACTGGAGATGGCTCTTTATGGTTATGACAAACTATTAAAATAAATATCAAGATAATTAAGCTTTTGCTTAATGAATACGATTTAGAATACACGCTTAGGTATAATTCTAGAATGTACACTTAGAATGTACGAACACATTTAACGTCAGGGAATTGTGGAGATAAGATACATCTTACTTAAAATTTGGTAGCATATTCCCTATTTCATGAAAGATTTTAAAATCTAGAGAGGGTTAAAATTAGTGTGCCTATATGGAGTATTATTCACATTGATAAGACTTGCACTCCTAATATCTAGAAGGATTGAAAATGTTGTATAGAAATTAGGACACAACATGAAATCGGATGTGATAAATTTGAAAATTAGTTGTTGGCATGCACCCCCAACTTGTCTAACCATCTTCCATTACATACATCTATCAAATGTTCTCTAAACTTTTTAGTTGAATTAATCTACACTTAATTAGAAATGTACATGAAAGCAATTTATTTCATGCATGATAATCCTTAAATGCTTAAGTTTATAGAAGATGATGTTCTTATTTGTTGAATTAAATTGCTAGAGTATTGAAGACCACTTCATGGCGTAAAGAACTAGGATTTGCCTCCACATTCCTTTGAAAACTTATAGAAGAAATTCAAAGATTTGCTTCATTACAACAACATATCAGAAAATGAGCAAGAATTAATATAATCCATTCAAAAAGTATGGGATAAGGTTTCTTGAGAGCAATTGAAACATTTAATTTCAAGTATGTCTATATGTAATTAAGCATTGATTTTGGCTAGGGGTGGAATGACTAGGTTGTTGATAGTGTATTAAAAACTGCTTGTATAGTTTTGAGGTTTATATGTTTGTATAGTTAAACTGAACCTTATTGGCATTTGAGCACATTTTAAAATTCCAAAATCAATTCCTTTTTAGCAAGTTCTTGCATTCCAAAGTTGGTCAATTATATCACTACAATTTTTATGAAATTTTAATGTGAATGGAGTTGTGGCTTATAAGGACAAATGTTCTTTTGTAAGAGGAAGGGCGGGCCGCTGAGATGAGCTACTGAACGCTCCGTTTTTCCTGGTGAGGACGGCCCTTGGGAGTTAGTCGCAGATCTGAAAGGATAGAACACAAGTGACGCTGGCCTTGTGTTTTGCTCCTTATCCCTTCCGTCTTGGTGAACCGTTGCTGTAGAGAACATTGCTGCGGTTGGTAGCGAGTGTTGGGTAGGAGCATCTAGAGTCTCAAGAGTTTCTGAACTACTGCTAGATTGTGAGACAAAACAGAGTCATTTCTGAGAGATACTGAAGGTGTTGGTCTCGTGTTGGAAGGAGTGACTCTATTTTTCGTTTCAGATCTCAACATCATTTTAGCTCTCTTCAACTCTGGAATAGTTAACATGTTCAAGGATATAGCACTCGCGTACAAGCAGGGGCGGTCCAGACCCAGGTTCTTTACTACCTCGCCATTGCCGCTACACGCCACCGGAAGAGCTGTAAGCTCTTCTCCACACCCTTCGCCATCTTGCTTTTGTTTATCTCATGTTCCACAGTTTACTTTTGTTATCCCCATGGTTCCTACTTCTGTATCTGTCCTGAGGAGACGACATCATCCACAAGCGGCTACCCCGAATTTCCAAGATCCAAAGAAAGCGGATCTCTACCTCTATTGAAGACTTCGACACACTTCAGCTATCGACACTTCAGCTATCGACCCCTGGAACACACTGTAACAGCACCTGGGGAGCTCCACAACTCCAAGAAAGCCGAGACTTACTTGCCGAATCCGTTGACAGTGGCCCTGTCAACAACCGTAGAGACCAGCAGCACTTCGTGAGCGCAAGACTGAAGAATTGCAGCCACGCAACTGACTTGAGAGATACAACCAGCTGCCATCTCAGAGGAAGAAGGTTGGTTCGGGCCCCTGCTTACGACTCAGCAACAGCGAATCTCTTCGCATGCCTGCACCCGACGCTGCTACTTCACATAGCGAATCTCTTCACTTTCCTGCACCAGCTACCACTTAGCAGCTGCTGCTACCTTGAAGTACGGAAGGAGATTAATATCGAGCTGTCAGGAGGCTGCTCGCAATCACCTGGACCTCGCCCCCTCTAGGTAAGTCTCCACAACCCTGTCTCACTGAACAACACACATATGTCCTAAATCGAAACTCACTTCTCACATATCCCTTCTGCTACTCTACGCTCCAGTATACAGATAGTAAAAACGAAATAAATAATTTTTCACCTAGAAATTGTAGCTTGTCTGATGCATTGTACTTCTTTTGCATTATAAGTCATCGATGCACGCAGCCATTCAACTCTCTTGCCGACCTAGTGCTGCTGGAGAACGTTCAGTCGTCGGTTGCACATAATTGTCTGTTGGCCAAGTGCTTTCTTTACAGACCATTTGTGTTAGCCAAATCTCTCCGTGTATTCTCTGTCTGCGTACACCCCTCTGCCGGAAATTTTCTGTATTCTCTCCACATTCAGTACGGCATCGACGGCGATCGGCATAGGCTGAAGCATCTCCCCCAACAATTTCCCCATTCTTGCCAAACTTCATGTGCCAAATCTGACGCATCTGTACCAGGTAAGTTTCTGCCAAAAAATCTTTCTTTTTATCACAACTCCTTCATATCTGCAACACATTTGCTGCGACAACAGTGGCCACAGCTTCACCAAGCTTTCCAGGTAACTCCTCCCCAAAACCCTTCTCTTTCGCGTGAATATTCCTGCTCCCCCGCTACAAGACTGCTGCACCGAAATCTAACGAAGCTTCACCAAATTCTAAAGGTAAGCTTCCTCAAAAATCACTCTCTCTTTAAGATTAAATTATGCGTATCTGCACACCGCCTGCCCCAACGGATTCTGCGGCAACTGCACCGAGCACCGCAGGTTAGTCCCCTCGTTAATAGTCTTTTTTGCAAAAATTCCTACGCTGGCAACACAACTTCGAGGGCCACAGCGATAAGTGCAGCTGCAACCGAGTGGAGCAGCGTCGGGCACAACTCCCCTGACCTGGCCTCAGCCACTACAACATCGGAATATACGCACCTTGGGGAGGAAGGGAACTTGAGATCACCATGCTTCGGGAGAAGGAGGCTTAAACATTTGCAAACTCCTGCATTTTTCAAGTTCGGCCTACCAACCTCGCCCGGCAAAGGGGCTGGTCGTTGGTCCCGCCTAGCAAAGGCGCTGGCTGTTGGAGCTTAGGTTACCAACCCTCGCTCGGCCAAGGCTTCGGTTTCTAGAGTTCCTGCAGACTCTTGGCAGCGCCTCCCCGAGTCATACTCCCCAAGTTGCTACAAACCCAGGTAAGTCTCCTCCCTTTCTCTGCAAAAACATATTTAATCAGTCCACCAAAAACATCAAAAGAACGAAATTTCCTTACATTGTTTCGCAGCTCAGTGGACAATTTCTTCCACATCGTATCCACACAACACATGCATGTAACCATTTTCTGCCCTCCACACTTAACGCCATCTCACGAACTCCCCACAAACTGCTAACCAAAAGACACAAGTAGTTCTCTGTATACCAATCTGTGGCAGAATTTGCACAAGCAAGTGTGGGCAATCAACAACGTCACCAACCCTAGAAGCAGTTTCCGCTGGTCTCCCACAACTGCGCTTCACGCCCACTGCTCGTCAACGTTGTCTTCCCTCCTCGCACGGAATCTGCTGCTGAAGACGGCTGTGGCGAACCTGCTGTTGCCTTGCACGGAACTTGCTGTGGCAAATTGCACTGACAGTTTACGACTCACTTTGGCAATGGAGCTGCATGACCCTACCGGCCGTCGACACGCCCGCAAGCAGCACACCAGCGCCTGCTCACAAGAGCCTCCGCCGTTCCAAACGTCGACAATCACAAACTCCGCTCCAACCCAGCGAGGGCGCCCGTCGTACTGACGAGCGCTTTAGACCCAAGAAGAAGACGATGTCTAAGATGACGATGACAACATCAGAGGCTCTGCTAGCTTGCTTCTGAGCGGAAGAAGATGTTATGGAGGTGGATTCTCCCACTCAAAGCCTTCAGAAGCTTTTGGCACGGAAGGCGCGGAAGGACCAATCAGAGGGTAAGAGACTTCGGGAGGTCTCAACAGCGGCATCTCCCAACAAGTCCCCACCAAGCCGAGTGAAGGAATTTGCGACCTCTACCTCTAAACAAAAAGCACACTCCTCTGCAGCAGATTCGATATAGTCACCAAAATGTGGCTCGGTTTTGACGTCATGGAGAAGATAGCGATCGACCAGAGGCTGGAGGAGCTATTCAATGGCGAGACCATAGACGACAGAGTGACCAGGGGCATTCCCCGACATGAAGCTACCGAGTTGGAGAGTGTATGCATTTCCTTCCCAAGGGTATTGCAAATGCTGAACCCGAGTGAAAGAATTGATGGGCTCTTAAGGCAGCATCGAAACCTTGGTCAAATTCCATTTGAAATTGAGATTGATCCTTTTTCTCATTTGTCACTTGATTTCCATGTAGCTATTCACTTCCAACTCCCTAACACCCTCCTTTTCCATAACCATGTGAAGCAACTTGTCAAGGATAGGATGAGTACTATGAAAATTCTTTTAGGCAGAATCTTGAGCCAATTTCAGTTTTGTGCATGAGTATCAATAGAGGTGGTGAAAAAGGTGTATGCCGGGAGTATTAAGCTGTATCTCCTTCATCCCGAAGTTGATGGAGTTGCTCTCCTTAAAGGTGTAAGACCCTTTATCTTCAATCTTGAGCCTCATCCAAGCGTGGGAACAATTGGCAAGGTATGTAAATCATACCACTCATTTTCTAGACACATCAATCTCTCCATCTGGATAACTAGTGAAACCTTGATTAGAATGACATCATATATTTTCCTTGATGTGCTTGAGATTAGCTTTAGAAAGGGGCATGATTTTGTAATTGTAGAGATACAAAAGAGCGTCTGTAGTAACCATGCATACATTGTTGCTCCCTCTCCCGTCTAGGCTAATAATATCAAGTCATCAAGTAACAACCCATCACCTATTTCTAGAAGGGCAAGGAAAGAAGGGCCCTTTCCTTACTCAAGACCAAAAGGCAAGGAAGGAGGCACTCACCCTCACTCTCTACAATCTCCCTATTTTAATGCATGTAGATGTTACTAGCATTGCAATTTATAAATTTATGGAGGCTAGCAATGTTATCTCTATTTGGTTTCATAGACACGATAGATCAACGCACAATGGTAGTGCCAATGTGGAGTGCCTTAACCCCTTTGTCTATAGAAAATTCCTAGGTAAGGAAGAAAAAATTGGTTCTTACCATGTTGAATTCACTCGCTATCGCAGAAGTATTGAGGGGAGTGAAAAACCTTCCAAGGAAATGCTAGCAAGGTTTAATTTTGATGACACTAATGTGTGTTTGGTCAATACTATGGAAGCTTTGCAAAACCAAACACAAGGACAAGGGAGTGCAACCAAGGGAGAAGTTTTTACCATTATGAAGGATGCCATTGAAGAAGGTAAGAAGAAATTAAAGGTAGAGTTACAAAAGGAGATGAAAGAATTGAAGGAAGACATCATCAAGGAGGCACATGTTTACGTTGATGATATTAATGAGAGATTGAAGAAGCAAGTGTTGGATATTCAATCAACTTTGACTTTGGCACTTATCAGAATGCAACAATTTACTAGAGGACTTTTACTACAAGACGAGTCAAATGTGGATTAACCACAAACTGCCGAGGTAAAAAATATTTACTACAATACTATGTATTTTTTAGATATAGTATTATACATATAGAATATACTAGGGTAAATATGGAGTTTTTCCTGTAATAGAAATAGTACTTTATAATGTTTTAAAAACTTTTTGGAATACAAATATAATTACTATACTTTATACTTGTAGAAATACAATATACAGTCGAACCTCCATAACTGTTACCTTGATAAGTTTTAAAACTCTATATGTGTCATGGAGATTTCCGCTCCCTTAAAATTAAGACTAGTAGGTGTTATGTGTTAAATGTTATGTAATGTTGTCCTCCCGACTTTGTTAATTTTACCTCGATAAATGATAACTTTCTAAAAAATGACTTTTGTAAGAACCATAGTTTGAAAAGAGATAACTTTGAGGTCAAGCAACAGTTTCTAGTTTCATTTTAGAAACAAATAGATTGGTACATGTATTTTTAAGATCATAAAGTAAAAGATCATATATTTTAAGTTCATAAAGTAAAAGATAAAGTAAAAGATAAGTCCATAAAGTAAAAGGTATGTTCATAAAGTAAAAGATAAGTGTTACTATTCCTCAATTGTTAACAAAAAGTATGCTCCCAACCGTTAACACTTATCGTAGTTTGTCTGTACTACCAAATTACTATCTACATTAAAAAACATACTTTCATCCAAAATTTGAATTTCATCCAGATTTACAATTTCATCCACAATTCAGATCTCATCCTAATTTACAATTTCATCTCAAATACATATTTCATCCAAAACTTAGATTCCATCCAAAATTCATATCTCATCCAAAATTTAGGTCTCAACCAAAATACAGATCTCATCCAAAATTTAGATCTCATCTAAAATTCAGATTTCATAGAATTCATCCAAACCTTAAAATTCACTCAAAAATCCAACTTCTCTCCAAAATTATACTGAACTTAACATTACGATCTCCTACACAATATAGTCTCATCCCTAACATTAAATAGTATGTCCAAGCCCCCCTTTACACCAACCATACAACGGCCTTGGCCTACCGGCCTCGCCAAAATACAAAATACAAATATCAAATTATAAATAATTCAACACCCAAGACTACAACAAACCATATATCAATAAATATGAACTCAAACCCACACTTTCCAACTCTACAACTAGAAAATACAATACCCGCCTTACCCAACCTATTTACCACAACTACCTACACCTTCACAAAATATGAAGCTAAATAAGAAAAAACCTAAAAGCCTCAAATACTATGGCTACCTTTTTATTAACACATTAACTATATTACAATGAGGAGACATTGAATTAAACCCCAGACCAATGCCAAATATCCTACGTACTTACCTCGCCATACACAAGAAAAGAGCCAAAACATACTATATCCCTAATACAATAAAATTCCAACCTGAATACCAACACATTGCAAAAAAATTCTCCCTTATACTAAAACAAAATCACCCACTTCACCTCCAAACAATTAATATGCATCCACATTTATACCAATACATTCAAACTCAAAATCAGTCCCCACCTTCTCACATAATCTATGCTCTAATTGTTACTATCAATGCATCAATAAACATTTGTAATGATAATTTTGCTCAACCCCAACTCCATGACTTTAATGACATATGGACTAACACAATACTAATATGACTAGCCAACCTTTGCAACCCCCCCGAGCGGCACATTTTTACAAAACACCCATATACAAAATTTCTTAAAAACTACCAAGATCTTATACACCCTAAAAACACAATACATACTGAAATCTATAACTACATCCATAAACAAGACACACCACCAACCATAATAAAACTTCAAAGAAAATTTTCATTTCTCCCACATAAACTTCTTACCGAATCCCCTAGATGCCTTAAAAGCCTAAACGAATACTCACATCTCCCCCCCCTCTCAACTTCCAAACATCCTCGCCCCACTACTAAGAGTAAATAACAATACTTACCATGAAACAAACATAATCACATGGAATGCATCATCTCTAAATACGGCATTGCCAAACCTACAAAGCCTCATAGCTAACTCATCACTAAACACAGCAATTATTCACATCCATAAAACCAAACTCACAGCAACTAAATCTACAAGAAACATACAAAACTTGTTTCCTGATTATAAACTTATTTTTAACAATACCAACGCACTTACAAGATATATCCAAGAAAGAATGTCTTATACACCCGGCAAAAGCGGATTACTCACTCTAATACACAACAAATACGCTTTCTCAAGAAACATTACTAAAATTCCCACCCCAGCTAACATTTCACCAGACCTCCAAATAATACGAATAAATAATCAACCATTACAGTCATGGCTTGTCATGCATATGTACATGCCCACACATGTAGAAGACACTCCTCTCATTCCCCACATGAAATCCACCATCATCAATCAAATTTTAGCACATCCAAATCACACATACATACTACGTGGAGACTTTAACAGCAATATATCATTGCATGGTAGGCAAAACAACTACACAAATACACCACCACAAGACAAAGACATCCAATAGAAAAACTTTACCGTATCTTTAAACCTTGAATACATACCAACAAATACAACATTCTCTAGACAAGGCGGATACAACTATACATCAACTAGCTTAATAGATGGCTTTTACATCAACTCCACAAATAACAACAGATACTCTTCTATAACAAATATCAACATGAACTTAAATTTAGACCACTATCTAGTAATTCTCCACATCCTCCAGAATACACTTCTTGCAAGAATTACACCCCCTATTACAACTCCACAAATTAGAATTTTAAATCAAATACCAGCAAAAAACTTAGAAAAATTTAATATAGAATTCTTTGAAGGAAAATCTATTAGAATAAATGAACTTACTTAATTATTAGAAAACCATGACCATCTTTCCCCTGAACAATGGGAAATAGCTTGTATAGCACTTGACAAAATTGTAGAAAAAATATTGGAGACGATAGAAAGAAAATGTAAAGCACCTCCATTACCAAATCTCACAAATAGAACAACACAACAAGGTGGTTTTCTACCCCGAAAATTAGCTAAAGAATGGAAAAAACACCTTTCCACATACCATCTCATTGAAAAAACCATATACATCGCAAAGAATGATTCTCAATGGCAAACACACCCTATACTAAACGAAATACGCAATCATCAGTTTGTGCGAATTCCCCATCCACCAGTAACAAACAATGTCCCAAGTGAATGGATCGATACAATAGCAACCATTTCCAAAACTGCTAACAAAGAAGCTAGAAATATCACGACAAAATACACTAAAGATTGTATTCATAAAGCAATCTCAAAATACCGACAGTTCTATGAAAAAAGCTCCAAGAAAATAAATAGAAAAGTCTACAAAAACTCCGAGACCTCACCTCTAGACTCCATCATTGACATACACAATAAAATACTAACCAACCCAGATGATATTGCCCAAAAAATACACATTCAACAATCTATCAGTAAGCGTCCAACATTTCCTACATGCCACCATCAAAATAAACACCCACCACACTGTACATGCAGCGTCAAACAATACCTATGGCATGATCTAGACGGATTTACAATTGACAAACGCGGAGAACCACAAATCCCCTTACACACATACTTCGACCAAGAAACTTATGATCTCTGCCTTAAAAATCTAGGAAACAACAAAGCCCTAGGCCCAGACAAAATCCCCAACTCAATTCTAAAAAATATGCCTCCACGATTCTACAAACTACTTTTTCTATTCTTTAAACACTGTTACAAACAAAAACAAATTCCTGCTTCATGGAAAACTAGCCTGACGGTTTTAGTCTACAAAAAAGGCGACCCATCACAACTAACAAACCATAGACTAATTGCATTAGCTAATATTATATACAAACTCTATACAAGTACGCTAACCTCCATCCTCTCGGCTTACGGTGAAAAACACCAAATATTACACGATAGCCAAGAAGGATTTAGAGCAGAAAGAGGAACATCTAGACAATTACAACTCCTCATAGCTGCACTAGAAGACGCCCAATTTACAAATCAAAATATTTACATTTTCTACATTGACTTCAAAAATGCTTTTGGTTCAATCGACCACGCTAGACTACCAGCGATAATGAAAGACCTTGGATATCCTACGGATGCCATAAATCTTATCGGAAATATCTACTCACAATCTACCACCATCTTCTCCGGAGAACATTTTGGGAAAACTCAACCAATCCCAATACAAAGAGGCACAATTCAAGGAGATACTCTTAGCCCTTATCTATTCATCATATTCCTTGAACCTCTCCTTAGATGGCTACAACAAGGTGACAATGGCTACACTTTTGGTACATCCAAGGTAACAATATCTTTCGCAGCCTACGCATATAATTTAGCAGCCATTGCCAACAAACTAGCATCGCTACAAATCCAACTAAATAAATTAGATAAATTTTGTGAATGGACTGGAATCGACCTTGGTATCCCCAATTGTGCAGTAACTGGCTACCCAAACAAGTCCAAAATGAATCCTATAGCGTTTAAAGCCCAGATACTAGCTACTAATATAAACTATAGAAATCAACCAATTCCCGTACTAGACCAACATGAGCCATACACATACCTTGGAATAAACCTTGCACCATCACTTAAATGGAAAACAGAAATAACTACCACCACGGCCAAAGTCATCAAACAATGCCAAGCCCTTGCAACTTGTCCAGCCACTATGAAACCAAAAATCAATATGGTAGATATAATTATCCATGCAGGCATTACTTACAATTTTTATACTGTACCTTATTCTATATTGGCTATTAAGAAACTTGACAAAAAGATTATAGCTCTACATAAAACAATATACAGAATACCAAAATGTACATCCAATAATGCTACACAACTTCTTCATGACCTATTTGGTATTGAAGCATTCTCACCACAAAATGCCTACCTGAGATGTATTGGGGAATAATTACAAAACGCCGTCAACGATAAAGGTAGACTTGGAAAAATTTACTACGGCTCAGTACAGTATATACTTGCAAAATTTGGTGGATCAGAAGAAATACCTCGCATCAAATACCACCACTGTGTACGATCACCTATCACAAGAACACTGTTTTTACTCAAACATCATGCTGGAGTTCACCTAAAACGCACAATCAACACCTTTCTACTAAATACGTCCCCACTCGAAACTGCATGGATGACAAAATCCCAAAACTTACATGGCTTAAATCCCAACACATTACTTAAACTACTACAAAAACTACTAACTTACAACATTACAACACTTGAACAATTAACTCTACCCAATGGCACCACCCTTATGACCCCAAATGATTTTAAAAGATACTATTCAACACCCTTTAAACTCATCATTAGCACATTAAACTTTGTCAAATACTTGTTTTGCCATCCACCTTGCCGTCCAAGATGCCATTTTCCTTGCTACTATCATTGCCCCCCACAAACCCTCAAAGACGTTTACATAATACTAAATCATAACATATCACCTCCACAACCAATTCTTTCCATACACCCTCCAAACCCACCTATCTGATTCCAACCACCTCCCCCCACCAGTATACTTAAAAATCTTGGACAATTCCCTATCCAAACAATACTTGATCACAAAGATAGACAATTCAACGAACCGAATGGAATTAAGAAAAAAGATACCACATACTTATGCCAATGGATCACACAAGATAACAATACTTACAACAAATGGCTTCCACAAAGAGACTTATTTTCTTGGAGCAATGACACCATTTGCAACCACAACATAGAAATACTCACCCAATATTACACCAATAACCAATACAAATATTCCTCTAATTTAATACAAGCTTACTTTTCTACCGAACAACCAAAAGACACTAGATACGTCATTCCTCCCACAACAATACCACTTGCACATATTTATATTAATGAATGCAATCCAGAAAACAATATTGAAACAAATAACAATACTATCTAAACACAATTTGATGTTGCACATATATACGAAGATAATGGTAGACACCTCATCAAAATCCCACAAAATAGACTAAGATGGCTTTGGAAGCTATACCAACATGCTAGTAACACTCCACATGGCCTTGAACCACCAACACAATCATTTGAAACCGAAATTGTTTGGTTATATCAAAGGTATAAATATCGTATCCCAAAAAACGACCCACTTAAATGCGTACAATACACGATACCAACTCATATACTAGACTTTCTAATAACAACATTTAACATAACCAAGTCTTACTTCTCATCTCCAGTTTCATGCCCTACACAATTCACTCAATTCTATTCCCCATTTTCAAGAGATAAAATATTTGGCTCCCTTGGGACAGCTTTTGACCATAAATGGAACGGAATTGGATACGCCCATCTCCACAATGCTACACATTTACAACAAACAATCCACTGGGCCCGACTAGCGGCCATACATGACTCTAACACAATAACCATAATCATATCCCCCGATAACAACTCGTAACAAAACTTTAATCCATATACTGGCCCATTTCTAGACACACACATCGTCGCTCACTTTGCCGCGGACACCATTACTTACGAAGAGCCCACAATACCCCCAGAACTCAACCTTGAAAGAAAAGAACTCTCTACGCTCCAAATACTTTGCATCCATCACCAAAATAATAGCATTGGCTACCACGAACAATTGAACGAACTCAACCATATAGCAAACAACCTCAGATTCCCTCAAATCTACACAAAAATTGCCCCTCCTACCCCCCTAAATACCCCTGTTAAACCTAGCAATAAATGGCCTAAACTATATTATTCAAACACCCCACCAATGACCATATATCCATTCCACAAATTCCAAATTACCAAACAAATTTACCTTAAAAATTCCACCCACACTTCAGCTACTACACCGATGGCTCCTTTATACCCCCAAGAGAAATTGGCCCAGGCGAAAAGATGAGAGAAAAAGCTGGATTCGGTATTTACAGCCCCAAAGGCCTCAATATCCCCAAAAGATTACATGGCCACCAAAATATACTACGCGCTGAAATGATGGCAATTCACAAAACACTAAGAATTCTCAATACACAATTCCCTAACGAGCCATCATGTATATTTACCGATTGCCTAAATGTATTATACTTACTTAACACACAAATAAAACACCCCACATTACACAACAGTCATCTAGATCAAGTCACACTTGCCTCCATGGTAGAACTACTACAATAAAGAACACAACCAACTACAATATATAAAGTCAGAGCACACGTAGATATTGATGGCAACGAAGAAGCAGACAAACTATCAAAACTAGAGACACGCAAAGCTCATAGAAAGGCTGAATACGCACACGAATTTGCCCATGCAACTCCCTACTACTTCCAAAAAGACGATTGGCCATCCATGATCTCTGTTCCAGACAAAGGCCCCGTTTGAACCCTAGAAAAACAAATCAAGAAATATGATAGAGAAAACAATTTAGAATAATGGCCATGCAAACCCTTAACATTTGCAAATGGACAGAAAATGAAGATATAGACAATGAACTCTCCAATGAATTTTGGAATATTCCACTTATTACATACAAACAAAAATCATGCCTCATCAAATTCCGTACCGGAACTTACATGGGCCAAGCTAGAAAATAGATGTCCTTTGGCAAGGATAGATTCCCGTCTATCTCATGCCCAATTTGTAACTCTCCTGAACCAGACACATGGTTACACGTTCTACTCACATGCCAACAACAACACATTCACCCACTCCGAGTCAAAAGCAGTCTAGGAAATTAGAAAACTACTTGTCTCATCTTAAAAATCTCAAAGCTTTATCCTTATGAATGCTGGCAACTTCAACGATAAACCCCCAGAAAATACCGTCTCTAATTGGCTACTACCTTGTACGTGTGGCACACAAAGATGCCATTGTAACTCTCGATTTAGACCAGATATTCTTTGCGTCAAAGGCTTAACATACCAAAGCGACCCCCCTACAGAAATTGACCCCAATCTCACCATACAATTCATCGAATTTACATATTGCAATGATCGATTCTCCCCAGAAACACTAGAAACCAAAACCAACAAATACAATCCATTAATTGCCAGTATCATTGCTAAAGGTTGGAAAGTTGACCCCCTCATAGTTATCACAGCTGGCGCTAGAGCCACCACACACATCCCATCAATGAAACTACTAAAAGATCGATTCAAAATTTCCATGCCTACCATCAAAAACACCTTTAAAAATATTAATACAATTGCCATACAATATGCCATGTCTATCCTTCTTCACAAAAGAGGAATAATAAACCACCAACCATTACCCGAGACATTGGATCCGCCCTAGCCCAAATTATAGAACAAAATTTTTTAGTAGCTAGAGCCACTTTATTTATATGTTAGCACACAGGTGCAAAGTCTCTTGTCACTGGATGGGCTCTTGATTGGCACAACACATTTTCTGCCTGCAAATTCTCACTTAGCAATACCAAGCCACTTCATCACCCACATCTGCTTAAATAAGTCCATCAGGGTTCGAACCTAGCTCAGCTATATGAGACAAACGCTCACTTCCAACCAACAGTGAGCTCGTGGCTTGGCGTTCAAACTACCACTGCAAACTACCTTTACGCCCGTTTTACTAGTTTTTGTTACTGGTTACTTGTGACTAAAGTGTCTACTCTTGAAAGGGGGGAGTAGATTTTTACTTCCATACCTTTGTTCTGAGGACATTGGATTGGGGGTAGATCGAACAGACACTTAATTCACGTCGGTCTCCATACTGGAGACCGAAGTTTCTCTCTCTCTCTGTGTTCTTTTGTAATTAATGGTAAAAGAAGGATGTAATCCCTAAATTTGAATCCTTTACAAAGCAAACACAACCCAATTAAACTAGATACTTCAAACCACTCACAGAGTACAGAAAAGGTACAAATACAAGTCGAAAGACGCCAAAAATTGCATAAAACTAGGCAAAACAGCCCAAAAATATGGTACAGTCTCTCATAATAATTTTGAAAACCCTCTAACTCTACTTATTATAGTGTAGAATGACCTGCAGGAATGGGATTCTTGCCTCTTAATCCTCGCTGAAATTGCGCTGAACTAACCCTTGCCGCCTTTGTTCATCCAAATCAATTGCCGGAAATTATCCAAGTTTGTTAACAAAAGTCATTCATTGGAAATGGATGAACATTATGGATTGTCAAACAAAATTGTTTGTTCTATTGGATGAAATAATCAAGGAGAGACTGGTTGGATATGTGGTGAACAACTAATTCCACGATTTTTCCCAACACTTTTCGAATAGACTTTTTTGGGCTCAAATCAAATGAAGGTTCCATTGATAGTATATTTTGTTGATACTAACCAAGTGACCTATAGTGATAAAAAAAACTTCTATATATTCATTTGATGTCTCACCATATGAATAGAAGAAATTTATTTAGAGTAGTTTGAAGTTTTTGAAAGTCAAGACTATAAAGGGCCTTATGCAACATGAACTTGCATTCATCTAAGATATTTATGAATTAGTTTTTTTTTTTTTATATTTGAAATTCTTATCAAATCTTATATAGGCAATTTAATCCAAACCATAATAAGAACCATGTAATGCTCTTTAAACAAGAATTAGACAAATAAAGCTTACTATGCAAAAATGACATTATACTAAAATCACCATTTATTACATAATACAATATTTACTATAAGTCTTAGTATTTCTTAATTTTTCAAAAATAATGGAGCTAAAATTTATCTCAAATAATAATACTTTATGAGTTTCAAAAGCATTAGGACCTTGTTCTTTAGAGTCTAATTTGGTTAGAAAGAAATTGTAGTTTTGATGTGAAAATTTTCTTAAAACTCTCTGTTTAAATGAGTAATCTTACATATAATATTTGATTGTAAAAATGTAAATATACGTCAATCAAACAAGTGTGTGTTAAACCTTGATAATTAGGGTGTGTGACTTAAAAGTTAAACAAAGTTTTGGTTAAATTTTTATAAATGAAATTGATGAGGTTTAATTATGACCTACATCAACATGTCTATGTTGCAATTTTCCAAATTAAGAATAAATTTTATACATAATTTTTGTAAATTTTAAAAGTGGGAGTGACTTATCAATACGTAGTTTGGGACAAAAATTCATGCCTCAAAAAGTAAAAAGAATTGGCACGGTGAACAAGATTGAATACACAAACCTATAGAAAATAAACAAAAAACACAAATCGGAAAACAAAAAACAATAAATTTAGAAAAAAAAATAGAAAATACATTGTACCATATGTAGTACTACATGCAGTACCACATGTATTGTATTTGTAAGTATTTTCTATATTTTCAAACATTTACAAAATTCTTCAACTTTCCTAATAAAATTCTTGATAGTTGCACAATTCAAATTTGAAAATTAATTTTTCTAGAAGTTGTTTATTATAAGTCTCCAACTTTGGACATCAAAAATCAAAATCCAAGTCCTTCCAAATTTTCTATTACTTGCATTTTTAACACACCATAGTAGTCAGCTGCGCTCCAAAGGCCTAAAGTTGTTGAAGCCTAAGAAAAATATACCAAGCACGACAAAAACACTTATGAATAAAATAAACCTCAATCATAATTTTTGTCAAAAGAACTACAGCCTTCAAAGCCATGTTATTCACAACCATAACATAATAGCAATAGTTCTAAACCCATTATTCACCCACCTACAGTAATGGCGATGTCAATGTAGTGAAAATTGCCAAAGAAAACATCTGAATAAATTACAACAGGAGCCTTTTAGTCATTAAATCGGTAGTCCCCGCATCAATGCCGAGGTTACCTCCCTTGTTTCCAAATTCGGAGTCAAAGGATTTTGACTATTGCTGTGATTTGTTTAGAGCTCCGAGAGAGGTGGAGAGACCTCACAAGATTAGGGTTCCAAATGGTATAGAGTCTATCCTCACTTTATATACCCAGTCTCCCGGTTTAACCCCTAAACGGCCATTGTCCTAGAATGGGCGTTTTTAGATTTCGGGTTGGTTCCTACGATGTCAATTTTGGATGAAAGTTTTTGAATTTGTTTTGTAGACGTAGGGAATTACAAGAGCTTCGTGGGAGTATAATTTTTTTTTGCACTAGACATTGAAAAAAATATTTATGGTGCCCGAAGCGTTTTTCCTACTTCTTGGGCAGCTCCAAAATTTTGATACACCCTTCAACTACCTTCGGGGTTTTTTATGCAAGTAAATTATATGATTATCTTTGAGATTATATAAAAAAAAATGTTATATTGTGAAAGTTTATTATTCTGTAAGGTGCCAAAGTTCTCTCAACTTTTCCGGTCAAGCTGAAAAAAATAAAATTCTTTATCACATAAAAGATAGAGATTTTGTTCTTTCTCTCTCTTCTTTTTTTCTACCTCTATAATAGACATAAACCTTTGTTTTGACCGCATGGATTTGTATTTTAACAAAAAAAGGTTTATCTGAAAAATAAAATTAGTATTAGCAATAACATGAAACCTTATTCCTTATACAACTTTTTTCACAATGCTCCAGCTTTTTTTGAAATCTAATTTTTTTTGCACAAATAACTAACATCATGTACATTGTATTAATTCAAAACCCCCAAGTTTCATAGTGCAAAACATTTACACAAAGTGAGGTCAAAGTCTGCTGATCCTGCTTTGGAAGAACCAAAAAAAACAATGTTTCTTACTTCAAACTCTATTATATTTTAATCCACACGGTCAAATCTATTGAAATTTTTTGTGCATGATCTTCTCAAAGTTCTTAGTCAGATCCTACGGTTGGAATTTCAAATAAGGTTTTCGTTTTGGTTGGTTCACTCTTGCTTTAGAAATGACAGTTTTTTTAGTGTTTTTGGTAATAAGGGGTTAAGTATATAATGTAAGATTTCTTACCATTTCAGTGCAAATGCAAACTTGTGTCCTCATTTTCCAGATGAAAGTGCCAGCCCAATGGCCAACAGAATCCCTAGACAAAACTTCGGCAAAGGGCTTCATACATATGTGTAAATTGGTAAGCACAGCACTACAGTACTAACGTGGGCAAGGGGCGCCAAATTCTCTCAAAACCCACACTAAGAGGTGAATTCAGCTTCCAGCAGTAAGAAAACGTCCTTACTAAAGCATTTGCTTTTCAAAGCTGTGCAGAAACTTCGTCCTCTCTGTCTTGATCTGCTGTTCAAATGCAAGGGCAGTCTCATGTTGCTGCTTTTGAAACTGTACACGGCGCTCATGGTGCTGTTGTTCCAGCTCCTTAAGCTTATTTTCAAAGTCTTGAGCCTCCAGCAAACTACCTTCTACTTCTTTTGTCTTTTGCAAGATACTGTCTGTCATTCTGCGCAACAAAGGCCCATATTAAAACTTGATACCTTCATTAAACTCCCTTAAAAGAGCTGAGATGGGTCCCAAGAACAGAGTTTTGCATTCCCAAAAAAGCTTGTCAAACCATAAACCCAAACCTTCTGAGGTATCAAAAATAATCTCGATTGTAATTGCTCATATTTGTCAACCATTGCACCCAGTGGCCAAAATTTTATCCTAAGACAAGATTCGCGAATCATGTGACATGGCTAAAAGACCATTTTCAAAGGTAAAAAAAAAAGGTCAAGGCTTGTAAACGTGTAAGTTGCCAAATCTTACAAAGTTTGCTGTTCCTGGTTATTCGGAAGACTAGAACGCTGGGCTTCCAGCTCTTGGCACCGACTGGAATATATCTTGTCAAAGTCGTCTCTGAACTTCTGCATTTCACTGTTCTTAGTCGCAAGATCATCCGCCCACTGAGCACTTTCTTGTTGATAAAACTCCTCCATATCAGCTAGCTGAAGAAAGAAAACAAGACAACAGAAAAAGTGTGTTACATTCTCATTATTCACTTGATCAAAATGTTGCCATACCAGTAAACACTCGCAGATAATTTACCTGCCGCTTGTTTTCAGCGTGCTGCTTCTCAGCCCGATCTCGCAGGATTTGAAGCTCCTCCCCACGAAGCTCTAGAATTCTGGAGGTCTCGGAGACAGTCTTCTTGAGAGTGTTGTGCTCGTTCTGTAGAGACTGCATCTGCTGATTCTCTTGCTCCATCCGCTGCATTGGCTCCACTACTACCTCCTGCAGCTTCCGCACTTCGTACTTCACCAGCGTCTTCCCTGCTCATCGCCACATTAACGTCAGCCAGCAGTCGCAGCCAAGACAAATTTGAAAAAACAAGTGAAAATAGTAGTAATGGCAACTTTAGCAATAGTTCAACCTTGTGAAGAAACACCCTTCTTTTAACTAGCCCAAAATCATGTAGATTACGAGTTCATATTCCAGATCAGGTCTAGAACTAGTATTTTTCATTAAAAATAAATACATCCAAATATGTAAGGTCTGACTAATTTCGGTTAGAAGTCTGACAAGGTTTGAGTTTCAGAATTGCAAACTGTACTTCATAAATTCAAGACACTTCCGTTCGAAACCTAAGCAGTCCATTCAAGGAATTTCAATGGAAGTATCAATGCATGATCAATTGGAGGCCGATGAATCCCGTACCTTTGCTGTGTCGGTTGAAAATATCCAGGTCTTCTTTCACAGCCAAGTAGCCGTAGAGAATTCGGTTACCGCCAGGACGAAATATGAGCTTACTCGGGCGGTGCCAGTCGTCTCGTCCTCTCCGCAAGTTGATGAAATGATTGCTCAAACGAACTGCATCGTGATAACCAGCTGGCGAATCCGAAAATATGAGCAGGCTCATTCCTCGGTGACCCAGCGGACCGTAAGCATGACGAGGCTTCAATGGGTTGTAATCCTTAAACATGTCCAGCAGCTCCTTGTTACCCATCCCAATCCACTGCAAGAAGAGAACATGTCGACCACTTCTATCAACATCAAAGCCCTAGACTCTCATTCACAGCAAAAACTGACACAAAAAGCATCCAAAATCTCTGTCCAGCTGCTTACTTCAAATGTCTTAAACAAGATAATCATGGTAATTCAGCAGTACACATATATTTGAGACAATTTCTACTATGGACGGGTGAAGAAAGGAATAAAATCATGTTCTGAGATGCACATACTTTGCCTTCGTCGTCTTGATCGAGCTGCGTATTCTGAATGACCAAAATGGGAGGCCAGATGACGAGCTGCTGTCGGGAATCCCTCTCGTCGTTTACTCCCTTCCACTTTCCGAACACGCCTTGAACGCTCTCCACGCAAGGCGCTCCCGAGCGCCGAGTACGCAACTCCTCCTCCAAAACCTCCGCAAACTTTCGGTGGAGCTTCACTCTCCGCGACCTCATGGTGCGCGCGTGGGTGGCGAGAGGAGCTAGTCCTCGGAACCAGTCAATGGCCCCCGGACCGCCCTTGCAGGCCGGGCAGTGCCACTGCCGGTCGTGCTCATTCAGCTGGTCATTGTTCATGCTATCAAGATCCTGGAAGAAGTCGCGGAACCACTTAATTTTTTTCTGATCCTCATGACTCTCCTGTATATACGAATCGTCGCTGAAGAACGCATCATCACTATCATCCTCCACATGATCCAGATCCGAGCACTGGCTGTCCGAGAAAGGGCTCGCTGGGTAGTCATACACCTCAACGTTGCCACCCCCCGTGTCCCCAGCTTGCTGCCCAAGATTGCTGCCCGTCGACGATGCCCTAGAGCCCTGATGCCAAGCGTTGTTAGATCCCTTGCTCGGTGCACTTCGAGATGAGCTCTCGGACAAACCTCCGTTGTTCCCACCCACTTGTTGCCATCCGTTCTCAGGACTCCACGACGGCGCTTGGCATCCCCCACCATTCGCCTCCCATCCCCGCGCACCACCGCCGTAATCCTCGTACTGCCTAAAATTGTTGTTGCTCTGGCCCCAAGCGCCCTGCAGTTGCGACTTCGCCCCTCCTCGCCCGCCGATGAAAGTCCCGCCTCGGCCTCCTCGCCCTCCTCGGTTAGCCGTTCCCCCTCCTCGACCTGCTCCTCGTCCTCCTCGTCCTCCTCGTCCACCGGGGTGGGGCGGTGTCGAATACTCCTGCCGGTTCATACCCCCCTTGCGCGATTTTACCTTTGTGAACGAGCTGGAGCCGTTGGAGGCCGTGTCGAAGGGCGCCTTGCCGTTGTTGTTGTACTCGCCGTAGCCACTGTTGTAGGAAGGCTGGAGCTCCCATCCATCCACCGGGTCGTCCCATCCGTTCAACGGTTGCGATGGCCCTGCAGCAACTTCACAAACCGATGGTTAACCTGATTATTTGTCTTGTGATCCATTGTCCATTCTAATTCCATCCAAAAACTGAATTGAATTGAAACTAGTTTCCAATACCTGGATCCACGTTCCAACTCGACTCTGACAAACCTGGACTGTAACTCATTCCTCTGTCTGAAAGAATCAAACAAAAGGCCATATCAAGCCGTTTAGGTTTCAAGTCCAAGGCTATCGCTATCATTGCAACTGTGCAGGATACATTTCAAAGCTCCGGCCTAACTTGGAGGATAGTCCAAGTCGCCGACTAAATCTCAGAGAGATTGCTACATTTAGTGCCTCTTTGACGAGACCAAACCTCCACATAATAACAGTGCGTAAGTCTGTTACGCTCGGGATTCTAGCACCTTTAAGAAATCCAATGAACCAGTGGGTGTACTGGGGAAAGCGGGCTTCTTACTTAAGCTAGTGGCATTTGACATTGTAAACAAGATGCTCTTTTTGTTGAGTTCCACTTCCTGCAAAGAGATGGAATTTAAAGATCTTCTAGTCAGCCAAACAACGAGCACGAGAAGCACCAGCTGCAATATCAACTCAACCCTAACCAAAGAAACCACCACAAACCCCCATGTTGAACCCAATGTCGATGAAAGACAAAAAGCATCGACGAAGGAATATCGCTAACCTTCCCTCAATTAGATAAACTCTACTACTGTTGAACGCGGATATTCTGGACGCAACAGGTTCTAAATTTGGACGCAGTGGGGTGAGATCCGAGTC
Organism: Ceratodon purpureus; assembly: GCA_014871385.1. Lineage (NCBI taxonomy): Eukaryota > Viridiplantae > Streptophyta > Bryopsida > Pseudoditrichales > Ditrichaceae > Ceratodon > Ceratodon purpureus. The sequence goes on along the minus strand of CM026426.1, from coordinate 32,432,170 downwards.
GCATTGACAACGCAAACACTGTGACAAAGCGAACAGTAAATTAGGCCAGCTTCAATGTAATAGAACTCGCCCGCCTTGTGAGAGGAAAATCCCGAAAACCCCAAGTTTGATAAGGCCTGGGGGTGCTTGGATCGACCACCGACAGGAGCAGAGTCCCGAACTGTTGTTGAGTGATTCAAATCGGTCACTAAGTTGTTGATTGTGTGTAACGAATGCCGAGCATTGGCTTTGATAGAGCGCGAGAGAGAGCACCAGCAATCAACAGAAGAACATTTACCACACCTCAAATCATTGAAACTGCCTGTCGATGGGTTGTTCAGAAGGAGTCGGAAGAAGAAACCAAATAGGTAAAGAGAACGAGAAAAAGCAGACGATAAACCCACTAACAGTAGATAGATGCCGACTAAATGAGTGAGGGAGGTGGGCTTTCGGGGGATTAAGGAACAAAGGCTCAGGTTCACTTCTGCTTTTCGAAAGCAATGCGTCGATATAAGTCACATGACTCAATGTGTGAAGAATCGATGTACCTTCCCAGACTCGGACAACCTGCCACAATGTCAACAAGGTGACACGATACTATACTCCGTTGACAGACACACACAGACATGACACCGAACAAGGCGTCTATCTGATACACCCCGTCAAAGAAGCGACACCCTCGACATGAAACGATCACTCGAGAACTGCCAGGGAACCAAAAAAAGAAGGGCAGTCTAACACACCACACAAAGTACAATGCAGCGAGACGCCAATACTCGAGTCCAGTTCTAGACTAACAGTAGCCTACCCTCCACAATTCCGAAAACTCTCCTCACCAACCTCTGCGCACCGTGCTACAAGACTCTCGCCAAACCCCAAAAAAGTTTTAAATAAAAAAATATCCAAAAATCTCAAAAACCTCGAAAATCTCAAGAATTAGAAAAATTCACAAAGATATGGAAAACGAAATGAAATAATTAAATCTCAAGAATTAGAAAAATTCACAAAAATACGGAAAACGAAAGAAAAAATTCTCGATATGGATAACCTCCTTCCCGACTGGAAAACCGATACCTCTGAAAATTAATAGATGGTACCGCCAAGTGAGACGGCGTCAAAGATGAAAGGGTACGCCGATCATGAGTGAGCTCGTAAGTATGAGGTGGGTGATGACTCATGAGGTAATGTTTGTGGAAAGATGGAGTGGAGACTGAACAGAAGTGTGAGAAGCTTGTGTTCCCGTTAGACAGAGACAGTGATGATGATGACGGTCAACATCATCATAGCGAAAGCTGAGCGAAAAAGAGCGACTTCGGCGATGGCGATGGCGATTGCGACGACTGCGACGACCTCAAAATCGGAATTATCGAGAAAAGCGTAGATTTTGGTCTTTGGAGTCTACGGAAAGTGTTGATACTGTGGGAAGAGACAGTTTTCCGCGTACGTCTTGTAGAAGTCATCGATCCTGTTGTCTACTGAACTGTAGGGATGTATACTCAAAATCGTTTACTTTTCTATCACTGGCGTGGGGTACGTTTTAGATTCGTATTACCGAATTTTTTTGCAGGTAATGGAACTGGTAACGATTTTGGCTCTGAGTACCCATATCGACGAAGAATGTTGATACCTTCGTCGACGGAATTGGCAGCTTCGACGACGACGACAGGGGATGGGAGAAACGCGAAGGAGGCGAACGAAGAAAGTACAAAGTGACGGAGGGCAATTGTCTGTTTCAGATATGGCGGGGTGTCATTGACTTTGTCGCGGGGTATGCATGGTCAGAGAAGGAAGCTGAGCTCTTGGGGGAGTGATTTGATGCTTGGGCTTTTCATGAGTTTTGTATCAAACGAAATTCATGTTCAAGCGTTGAGGAAGCGTTGAGGAATGCACGTCCTGCGCAGGGAGGAGTGAAGGAAGACTTGATAAAACAAAGTTTGATTTAAAGCCGCATCAATGTCAAGGGATTTGCCGCTATTTAAATCCCTTTAAACCGGTACTCCCCCACTCACTCCCGAGGTTACCTCCCCCTTCTAACTTCGGAGTGAAAATAGCTTGAACTATTGCTCTGATTCCTTGAGAGCTCCGAGAGAGGTGGAGAGACTTCACAGGAGTAGGGTTCCAAATGGTGCAGAGTTTGTCCCGGCCTTATATATCCGGACACTCGGTTTAACACTAGCAGCAAACCCGTTGTTTCTCATTCATGAGAATGCGGTTGAGTGAGTACACAATCAATCATCGCAGAGAAGAGGGGCCCCAAAATTGTCTGTTATGACCGAATTGACTGATTTTTCTCAACATGGCGTAGTTTCACTGCTTTATCGAATGGAAAACGACTCATTTCCTTGCAGTGTAAGTGCCTTTAGGGTAGAAGTTACGGTGCAGAATATTTAGCATACTTTAGATTGACAACATTGAAGAATATCTAAATTGAAATTCCAACGGCTCACTAGAGCCACTTTGATCTAAGTTCCAATTATAGATTTGATCTCAAATCCATTTGAGACATGGATTCATTCAAATACAACCAAAATACACCATATTTTAATTTGTACAGAGACATGTTATGTTGTTTAGGAATTAAGCGCATACGATGTAACTCTCAGTTGTCTTTGATCCGATTGCAGTAATCACTAGTCGAGACGTGTCCAGGGCGACTAGAGAGTCGCGCCGCTGGGTCTAGGGTACGTCATGAACCAACTTCTGTTCAGCCAATCGCGGTCTTTAAAATCTCACATCTGACTCAATCATTGCTGGCCCACGATGTGTGTAAAGAAAACGTTGTAAATTTTGACGTGGGATAGAAATTCCGAAGTCAACGTGTAGGACAGTTTCTAATCTGTAAAGATATGCACGCATTAAAATTCAGAGCGGCTTCTGCTTATTGTTGTCGGTGTAGAAGCCAAAGTTCGATAATCGGTGCAGTCGTCGCAATTGCAATTGACCCACATGTGGTGGTCGATACTGCTCTCTTCAGGGTTGTCATAACGGACGGACATGGGCAAAATTTCCAGACACGGACGGACCGGTCGGTCCGGGGTGAAAATCGGACATATTCTATGAATATTCATAATTTTTTCTCAAATATGCTCGAATATGCTCGAATATTCTCTTATGGACCGGACATGACCCTTTACGGACGGTCGAGCGGACCGGACGGACGGTCCGGTCCTTATGTTCCATGAACAACCCTGGCTCTCTTTGAATTCGGAAGGCATGCAGTGATGCAACGGATATATGTGCATATATTGTTCACGTATGTCGTTGTTACATCTACGTCTCTAGTCCAAGCATGGTAGTTCGTGAGCTAGATATCGCGAAGGTCTAATTCGGGGTCATCTTCAAATTCGTTGTCGTCGTTATGTGCATCATCTTTTGGCCTGGGCAGATTAGCCTCAAACTCGTGGACGCGAGTAACCGCCACTTATCGGGGCTGGTCCTCCTCTTCGCCGTTGCGCTCGATGTTAGTGTCAATTGCACTACGATCGATGTGATCAAATGGACTGTCAATGGGGGCCTGTCCAAATGCCGGTGCGGAGGTGCCCACGATACAACTTGCCCATATTATAACTTGGTGTTTGAGGTAGGAACGGGCCGCCCAAGGTGTCTATGTTGAAATTGGACTCTGTACGCTTGACACTCTAAATTCCGGCTCTCTTTCAGAGAATTGTACTCCCTATCAATGGCCTCGAGTTTGTTAGTCCGATTGATGGAAAATTATAGCAAAAATAATGTCATAAAAAATAATAAGCACTACCACAATAACGGGTTTTATCTCTCGAGCGGGATGGTCACTTTCCAAAAATCTTCCACTCGCGGTATTGAATGACCTATACAATCCAAATGTGCTCGTAAGTCGGACCAAGTCAACGTCGAGACTTCATACGATTTTGTCCTTTTCCGATCGCAAATGTTGCTACCAAGGGGATGTTAAAACGGAGTCCTAAAATGTATATTGACCACTACTCTAATCTCGTAATGCCATCGGTATTCAGTGTTAATTCCGGCCGGGCTCCATGGTAAGTTTTAGTCGATGTGAAAATGGTATGTCTTGTGGGTTCATTCTTCACTGGAAATGCGGGGATGGGTTCCGGTTCATACTCTACTTCCAAGTCTTACTTCTTCACTTTTTTTTTAATGGATTTCTAACCTTTTTCTCTCATTTATTTATTTATTTTTTTCCAGGACTTTGAAACTAGGGGTTGGCGTGCTCGAGTGTTCGCACCCTCCATCGACCAACGACTCCAAGATATTCTCTGTTTCATCTATGTAGGTTCTCCTTGAGGACATGCATACATCTGGGGTCCAGGTAACGCTTGGTATTATTTACTCGCCAACTCATCCAAACAATGCAATATACAATCATGAAGGATAGTACTCCATAACTGTTTAACTCTGAATACTCCTTGATATTATTTTGCTTAACACTCTGGCCAACACAAAGTTCTGACTGAGTCTAGTCGATTGTTGTCTATTTGATGATGGCATCAAGTCTATGTCATTTAAAAAACTGTGATGCTATTCCCTATGAATACCCCTACATTTACACCCGAATCCTTCTACAAAATTCAACATCCTAACATGGACCCTAGAAGGAAATGTACAAAAAACTCAATGAACAACGACCATTTACTATATTTGTGTATGTCCCGCAATCTAGTCCTAGATTGCCTCCATTCAAGACTTCCACCGCTGTAGAGTACTCGGCGCTACGGGCTGAGGTGCCATTGATACGGACGTCCTCTGAATTTGACTTCGGGCACATCCTCACATACTTTTGTGCGTATTGTCTACCTTGTATGGATAGTCACAGTCTACGATGTTGCATCAGCACTCCACGCCTGCATTTTTAATTGCCTCCTCCTCTGATATGTCCCCTCGCATCAACTCCTGAAACAACGAGGTTGAAATTTGATCGATTTCAACTTCCCATCCGGCGGAGATGTTTGCAAGATGCATCATCTTGTCCTTCGCTTCCGCTAATTTATCCCCTAGGGCCCTCGTGTCCTTCCACGCATAGTAGCAAGCGTCTTCTGCCTTGACCTTCTTCACTAACGCCTGCAGCTCTTCCGCTTCCAACTCAACCTCGGTACCGGCCACCTTGTCATGCCTCCCTTTCCTCTCTATCAGCACTACAAGGTCAAGCTCGTACTGCCTCCGAAGGTACTATGCTTGGTGCTCTAGCAATTGCAGCACCCCTGCTTCTCTCTTAAAATCTTTGAGCAGGAGTTCTGTTTCTTCTTTTCTCTCTTCAAGCACTACTCTTTCCCTCTTCACTTTCTGGTGCACGAACTCTCGACAGGCTTCCACTGTCAAAGCCTTCACTTCACTGTCGATTGGCTGGTCTGCGAATTCAACAACATTTATGTGTTAGACAAGGGTGACTGAATTCAGTCTACTTGCTGGAGTCATTAGTAATCGACATGTGGAAAATGATGTGAGGAATATATTGAAGAGGTTGACTTCATTGTTACCTACGACCGCTGGACCCTTACATTTGCCGGAACATCTCCCCGCATCTAGAAGCTGTGGTTTCTCCTCCACATCTTCGGCCTCCAGTTTCACCAGTATCCCTGTGCAAAACACCCACCGCAATCCTAACAACATTGAAATTCCCGGGAATGCTATTATGCGTAGTGGTCGAAAGCAATGCATGGCTGGGAATTTCCAACCTCCTTTGACAAATTCCGTAGACACACACAATGTAATAGTAGAGCCCGCAAAAAAACCAACATTGTTTTGATATTAACCTCCGAACTTTGAGTCCTTCTCACCATGAAGCCAAGGCTGGCCCGGCGTGGAAAGTTTCTTTCGAACATGAACTCCCGTGGTCCGTCGTCTACTTTGCCGCAACCTCCAAATCCCATCCTTCCTTTCACAAGCCGAGCTTCCTGGAGTCCACTCGGTCCCCCACATAGAGCAGGTGCAGCATCGTCGCAGGTCCTCTTCCCAAGCACAATATCACTCTCTCCTCGTTATCAAATGCCATGTACATGCTTGCAATGTGAGTCATGAAGTTGCGTACAGAATCCAGAATGACGTTACATTATAGACATCCACAGCAATTACATCCCCGCATCTAACTATGAACTGGTCCGGTAGAGTACAAACTTGTAGGTATAGTGAGTCGTAGCGACACAAATCTCCGCAGAGGTGGTGCTGGCATTTTGTACTTCGACGCTGGCTTGAATTGTCCATCGCTTAAAACATCTTCTGGGAAGTGCACATTCACATCCCAATCATCGTCCCTACCCTCCTCTCCATCTGATTCCTCGGCCGCCTCATTCTTTGGCCACATTCCTGCGGGCGTCCTCTTCCTGAGATCCTTCAGCAAAATGAATTCAAAAATCTCCCCCATCTTTGTGAGGTCCTGCAGATGCTGACTCGATCCCCCCAAGTGGACGGTGTTACCAGTCCCCCTATGCGTCATCTTCCAAGCGTACGCAGCCCAATTGATGGGATAGCCGTTTCTCTCCGCTAGAAGGCTGCGTCCAAAATGGTACGGTAGGGCATCGGCGGTTCCAATCGGCCTTTGGAAACCCGCTGGTACAAGTAGCAAATTCTCCTAACCATGCGCGGGGAAACCTTCCCTTTGTACCGCCCTCCGTTGTTGTAGTTTTTTTTCCCCCAAAACGCTTCGTAATCTTGTTTGGAACAAACATCCTTCCCGAGATTTGTCCCCGGTATGAACCCAAAGGCATTCAATCCTTGTTCCTCAAACCACCATATTGAACCTGGTCTTCAGTCCTCTTCGCTCGCTGCTGAACTCGGCGGTAGCTTTGGCTTCGTTGCAAACATACCTCTCGAGGTCACCATCTTCCGAAATGGCTTACCTTGCACCTGCACAATGCCGGAAAACGTTGAAGGGAATGTTTGAAAGGATCCAAAAATTAGACTACAGAGCATAGGCGGTGATAGCAACTACATAGTATCCACAAAAGCTTTTATCCTATCTCGCTAATACCTCTAATACATAAGCAATATATGTCACAGCAAAGCGCACAATCTAAATGAACCTAATTCCCCTCTGCTCGTTTGGTATGTAAATGCAAGACTAACAAGCATGCACGGTAATGAGATTTGAGGGGACAGAACATTACCCGAGAGTTCACCTTCGCCCGTAAGAATTTGTTGTTTCCGATGCGCAACCGTGAGGAGTATCCGCACGCCAAGTACGAAGGATTACACGGGTACTTGGTGAGCGGTGTCGCTGGTTCTATCTCAGTGTCCCTGTCCGGAAGCTATCACAAACGCAAAATAAGTTTCATACCATCGCCAATCCTACCACCACCTAGTGGGCTCGTCAAAAAATTACATAGAACTGCCGCAAAGAATGCCGCCGTTGCACCAAAGCCATGGCGAGGTAGGAACAAATAAGAACGCGTAAAGCAAGTACATCATTCCCCATCTCAAGGAAGAGGACGCTCAGTCACGACCCATACCAACCACGGAACTTGACGAGAAAGACATAGCGGGGAAACATGGACATGTGTTCAGCCTCCGAATTTTGCGAGATCAATCGGCTGCAATCAAACCCATACATGCAAAGACAAAAGCCAAGTGGACTATGGAATGAACAGCCCAATGAGTACTCACCAGGTGCGCTACGAAGCTCAAACAACTAAGTTCCATAACACCCAGAGCGCCGTCAAAAACATGGATAACATACGGCATTGCAAAAACCAGTGTTGCATTTGCCCAATATGTAGGGGTGATGCGGAGGAGTGAACTGATGAATCCCGGGGTATACGATAGAAGATCTGTATAAATACACCCACCTTTTTGTATACCTGTCACCCCACTTGCTGATGGGGAATCATCAGCGACTCCAACATGTCAATTTATCTTGCAGGGGTTACTGCAAATCCCATCTCTGAATGCTTCTACCATCAGGCATGTCATATCCCGAGCCCCCACTGGCCGGCATCCATTCTAAATGATGAATGCCACGGCGGACATGATGCCCCACAGTCAAAAAGGTACTCATTACTTAGGCTACCTATAGAAAAGACGTATGTTAACATGTCAGCTGACATGACCGCAGTTGGCTGGAACCAGTCCGACCATAGTTTCAACCTTGATATCATGGTGACCACCCAGACTATAGTATCAACCAGGATATCACAGTGACTACAATATCAACCGGGGTATCACGGTATCAAGACGGAGATATGTAGAAGTCCTAATGAAAAAACAAAGATTAAAACACGGAGTACACTCATGTTTACTAGAAAATACTTGGCTAGGCTCGAAGGAACTTTATTCTGTAAATTTTGTATGAATCAATACAGAAAGAACCAGAAGCCGATGTTTCTTGACTTATAATGACGTCTCAAAAACAAACCATTCCCGGAATCACAAACCTCCACAAGGTACCAATCACTATACCCTATCGGACATATGCCTGGGATAATTAGGATGGAGATGAGAGTGGTACCTTCGCAGACAATTGCTTGTGGAATTCTTACATTGCAGTTATTGAGATAATATGAAGTCACTCATTTCCCTCGACCCGGAATGTAGCCATGTCAAATACGGTATTCCACTTACAGGATATTTCCAAGCAAGAACATTCCTCGATGCATCTTAATCGGATGACCAGGATCGTGGATGCACTTCAACCTCCTAGTGCGAACAGGGGCGTCTAATGTCATCCCCTGCCCAAAAGAGGGGAGGCAACAACGGCATAGTGGTTTCCTTACCCACTGCCTAGTGTGACACTTCCATCTTCGACACGGATGTCGGCATTTTCCCGTTCCAACATTGCTCCATAAAATGTGGCAAATTTGCTTAAGATCAAATCGCTTTGATGTCGTGAAAGAGTCAGATCCATGTCATGTCGGCTAAATAAAACATAGTTATTAGGAAGGGATATGTAGTCATTGTACTCCGTCAAGCAGCCTTGCGCCCTACTAAGAAGAAAAATCCTAAGAAAAATGGAATGGATTATATATACTTATAGATTGTGAGGAGAGGAATACCCAACAGTCCTGATTCATGTGGCCACTTTGTCCATATGGAAGCGGTACACTCCCGTCGTCTAAAGGAAATGCTCCGTTGGCCATCATAAGTTCCAACTTCAAACAGAATACTACCAGCACTACCTCGAAGCAGACACGATTCCGGTGCTTCAAGTCATTGAAAACCTTCTTCAATCAGAGGAGATTCTCCACCGCCACATAGATCGGCATTGAAGATTCGCAATCTTTTCCTACCACTTCTATTGAGGCGACGTGTCTCCTTCCACTGGCGGATAAGGTATCGTACATTGTCAGCACGTGTACATGCTATGGGATACCTTCTACTCCATCTCAGAAAAGAATGCAGTATCATTGCAAAAAAGTAGGGGACAAATTCACGTATAAATTATAACAAGCAAGAAAGATAAATCCTTAATTTTGCGACTCGTATACATGTAACACCACTGGAAGGCACCGAGAATTACAACAACAACTAAGGACATCATGCTAGTATGAGTTAAAACCATGAGCGTTATCATATATTATATTTGAAAACAAGTATGGTCTCCTCTGCTCGCGTCGGATTTGAGGAGATCAACAACAACCATGCCTTGTACATTCCGACCGTAAATGCATGACAAAACTATCTTCTCTAATGCTGCCTAATGTACCAACGATAAACAAAACTTCAAAGTCAATGCTGAACAAGGTTGGTACCTGGCAAGGCACTTAACGACTTTGTATTGTTGCAGTCAACTTCTCCCAAGAGGAACCTGCTAATGTCCAGTAGTACTACAGAGCATCGTCAACGTTTTCTGCAGTGATCTCTTTGGGTTCTTCTTGCTCTAGAGCAATGTCTTCGTAGTCATCGTCGTCTTCGTGTTCTACATCTTGGAATGCTTGTGTAGCGTCTACTAGTTCCATATCTTTGACTATCGTTGCAACCTCTTCTAACGGAATGTTTTCTCCAATATGGACATCCCTTTCGTTAGTCCTATCCTCCACCACTGTTTTGTTCTCGTTTGTAACTGGTGTAGGTAATCCGCCTGCGCCAATAAATCCTTCATCGGAATCTACTTCAGCACGCCGTGACCTGGGCTCTTTCTGTATCACAACCTGCCAGCCTGGATTCGCTGGGTCACTTGCAAAAAATACCTTCATAGAAGGCGGTGAGAAACCTAGTCCTTAATATTTTGTCTGCATTATCCCAAAAAGAATGCAAGTATTTTACAAAAATCTTAATGTGAAGAGTATGATGATGATTAAGACTTGTAGGTGGACCGCCATACCTAGGATACGTGCATGGAAAGAATGTATGGCTCTAATCTTGGTCCTTGGAATGCCCCCTTCTTGATCACCCTAAAACCATTGGAATCTTTTTTCAGAGTTGGATTCCCAGAGACATTTGGCTTAATCCACGAGCATTCCATCACATTTATCTTTTTGTAGACATAGTTCACTTGTAAGATCATACGTAGAACCCCAACGTACTTCAATTCTGCTTGGACAGGTCTCGTGTTGGCGGATGAAGCGAGGCACACGGTGGAGGCAACGCAGGCAACACCGGAGTCGTAGGTGAGGTATTTGTTCCCCACTACCGGATCCTCTGTACGGTAGTGGTTCACATAGGCCCACATTCTCTTGTGCTTCGTAACAGTGGATAGTGGTAACTGTGGTAGGTGTCGCAGCTTGGGGGTGACCTCCTCTCTAGCCTCTTTCATGGAATCCACTTTTCTGTCTAGCAAAGTGGAGAATGGTTCAACTCTTCGGTTTTGATGTAACTCTTCGGTTACATGCCTTCGAACAAGCCTTTCGTACTGCCTGGATAAAATGGCGTTGCTGAACTATTAGTCTGATAGCTGATTAGAGATAAATTAGATGCACATGTAAGCTTTGAAGTTGCAAATTCAATACAGTCACTTATCATTATGAGATTGCAAGAAGGAGGTGTAACGGGAACGTACTCTCTCAATGTCTCTCTCGCTTTTAGGTTACAAATCACGAACTCGTGAATAGCACGAACTTCATTCTCAGACATCACCCGCATATCAAAGGCTCCCTCCAAGACCTCAATGTTGTTGTTCTCTGCTTCGTCTGGATCCCACATTTTTTGGTGCCCTAGGTAGGTGGATAGGTGCTCGCTTACAAAGCCTAAGGCGTGAGCGTATAAATATCCAGTGGCAATAGAAGCTTCAGGCTTTGCCCTGTTCCGTACATACTTCTTCAGTACGTAGAGGTAACACTCTGCTCTGTAACACCATCGTGAGTGGACTGGTCGGAGCCAATCCAATTTGTCTACCTGGTGGAATACAAGATGTGGCATAATGTCAAAAAATGACGGAGTACACCATACGTCAAGTATGCACATTGTCTCGGCCACATATTTGTGCAGCGACTCCATGTTACGTGGATCCAAGGCTTTAGCACATATTTTTTTAAAACAATTGCCTAATCTGATGATGGCATTGCGAACGCCTGGATGGAATAATCCGCAAATGCAAGCGGGGATAATACCCTGTAGAAGAACATGATGGTCATGGCTTTTTAAGCCCTGGAGATGGTGGTCAGCGACGTGCTTGTTCGTGTTTGAGCTGTAGCCGGTAGGGACTTTGATGGCTCGAACAGAGTTCACGAACTGTGCCAATTCAGCAGAGTTCAGGGAGTAGGGGGCATGCGGCTTGAAGAAAGTTCCACCACTTGGTCGAGGTTGAAGATGCCATGGTCTTCTAATATCCACCGCCTCCATGTCCTTTCTAACCGCAGCCGTGTCCTGGTTACCAAGAAGATATCCCAGAACACTCGCAGTAACATTTTTTTCGATGTGCATCACGTCAATGGTATGACGGATGCGGAGTCCCTACTAAGAAACAAAAACCTTTAGAAAATAGAAAAGCATGATTGCATTAAAAAATACTACGAAGCATGATTGAAGGGGGTCTTTTACAGAGTCGTTGATGGCCATGTCTCTTCAAACAAAAACTAAAACATAAGATTAACAAGGTGTACTAACCAGAACCATAATTGCAAGGGCTATGCCGAACATATAAACGATAATGTTGTCACAGAAAAGAGGGTAACATGTGGACCTTTGCGGTGCATATAGAAAGACATGGGACATAAAATTACTCAAACCAAAGGGCTGAATATGATAAATTTGCCTCAGCGTGATCACATTCTCTAATGCTGTAGAATTACAAGGGTGACAGTAGATAACATACATTTTTTATTTGAGGTATAGCAGAGGCGATGCTTGTGCATACGGTTAACGAGTGATCAAAATGTGTACATACGACAGGTATCCCAATAACTGTATCGTAAACATGTCTCTGGAATTGGAGGATACTGAGTACACTACGACACTTACTGCTACTGGGTGAATTTCAATGCCATATAGGTAAAGCCACGTTCTGTGCTAATGCATATCAACATAAAAGCAACAAATCTGAACAGACGAGGGGGAAACAATACAAAGACAATGTGAGGTGGGACAGAAAATTGTCACCGACATTACCCAGGCACTGCAGTCCATCATTATAACAGCAGTCATAGATCAACGGAATTAAAAATAATGTCTTGTGCCTTCGTAACCCTACAAACTACAAGGTGAAGTAAACGATATGGATTAAATGTAATGTGAGGAATATGGTACTCACCGCCCAGTAAGGCAGCCTAAAGAGGATCGACCTCCGCTTCACACGAGTAACCCAAACTGGGTCCTCGGGAGCCCTAGGTTGGTTACCCTCGTCAAGCCACCGCTGACGGACATCAGTTGAAGCTGCAACTTCAGCACCAGTCACTCTACTTGGAGCAATCCTGAATTCCACGCGACCTCTAAAGTCACGTGCCCTAGACCTCATAGGATGGTCGTTTGGAAGGTGCCTACGCTTGGTCTTCGTAAATATTTTTTTTCAAGAACTGGGACCTCCGAGAGATTGTGTTGGGACCACATACGAAGCACCCAAGGTACCACTTCGTCACACAACCGGACACCATTCCATAGGCCGGAAAGTCAGGGATGCAAAAAATAAGCATCATTTCATCAAAAAGAAACGTTCATCTCTGAAGCGTGCAACATCCTCCATCATGATGCCATCGTACCACAGAGCCTCCAACTCTTCCACCAGCGGCTCAATAAGCGTATCGAAGTCATCCCTGGAGGGGGCTTTCGGTCCTGGAATGAGCAAAGATAACATGATGCAATACCTTTTAGTAGTCATCTAGGGAGGGATGTTATAATTCATTAGCGTAATAGGCCAAGTAGAGTAGACGCTCCTCTTCTCGTAGAACGAGTTTATACCATCAGTTGCGAGCGTCAGAAAGAGACGTCGTGGATCAATGCAGAACTCTGGGTGCTTTGATTTAATGTCCTCCATGTGTTCGGACTCCGATACGTGCCGGACATTCCCATCACTTACTTTGTGACGAGCTATCCACGTCATTGAGGTAGGATATATTGAGCTTCTAAACATACGTTTCAGTCTAAGAACTAGCGGGAAGTGTCGCAAAACCTTCCTTGGAACCCAGGAATTCCCATGTCGCCTCTTCCTCAGCTAGGGCAGACCTGGTTATTCTCGTATACGTGTCGGTACAGAATACAATTATTGAGGCATGCTTCGATGGAACTGTACTCTAGTCCCAACTTCCTAAGCATCTGGGATGCGACGTATTCCAAATCCGGCAAAGTGTTTGGTTGTGGCAACAGAACGAGATGAGCTAATGCAAATGCATGGTCCATCAACACATTGGTTGCATTATTTCCCCGATAGTGGTTGAGCATGAGTATCACCGCATCCAGACTAGAGATAGGAGAACCCTGATATAGAGGAACCCTCGCAACCTCCTGTATCCTTTGCAGCTCTGCAACTGTTTTGGCGTCCACCACATCAAGATCTCCCTAGTTCATGTCGTCCCCTTCCCAGTCATCCCCGTTTCCATCATCACCGTCCGTGCTCGTCATATTATCCTCTGGAGGCTCGTGAAACGGCTGTTCTCCATTGCCTGCTCCGTAATTATTCTCCTCCGATTGTTCAGGTCGCTCTGCCTCTCTTGCATCTGCTTTGTCGGCTGCTAGGTTCTGGATTTCATCCCATGTTCCGAATGTATTCTGAAGCAATTCAATGACGTCGACATTTGCCTTGGCGGGGTCTTGGGACACCTCCTCTCCTCGCACGGCAATCTCTCCGTACTCTCTTCAGATGTGGTCGTCCCACTTGACGTCGGAATGGTCCGCATTGTAGCCCAGTACTATGACCAGAAAATCCCATCAGTCAATTACTTTCTCTAAGCCAACATTCTGAGATGAAGTAACTCCTTATACGTATATGTATAGCAATTAGCAACGCACTCACGCTAGCGGTACCCAAAATGACCTTTACCAGATATGTCAATGAGCTATGGATTGCATTAACATAACACAATAAGAATGAAATGCATCTATCGAAGGTCTTACCTCCGTACTCCCACGTTGCCAGGGGTGGTAGCCGGAATTGCGGACATGTTTTGCTATTGTTTTCAAAGAGTACAGTGTTCGGAATTCTTTTGTTGCAAATGCAACTGGGACACCTCATTTGTTGTATCCCCGCATTCCGTGCCCTAGCAGTTTCTCGCCGAAGTAATTTTGTATCCCGTGCACTTTGTCGGCCAAGATGCTGCAGAGGTAGGCGTCCGTTTGGCCGCGCCCTTGGCATGTTAACAGGCTGCCCATATCACCACCGATTGTGTCAGCATATCACTATGAACTAATTCAACAAGAAAACACAAGACCTGACTTATATATAGGTAATTAGATGCATGCCAAACTTCTGAGACAGTGCATTAGAGAGGTGGGCGGCCATGTCAATGGCTTGACATAGACAGAAACCTAAATGATGTAATGGAATTATGTATCCACCCAACTAGGATAGCATGTGGAAAATAGTGTATTGACTTTGGATAACACAAGACTCCCTTATATGACACATATTAGATTCAGGGATAAACATGACACATCATACAAGACAGCGATGTGCCGCCATAGCCAGAGCATGACACAGGCGCCCAGAAGAAGGAGACTACGGTAATATGAGCATACCTTGTGTAGACGTAGGTACCATGCGAGAGTGCGACTATAGACCTACTTTCAGCACACCTAAATGCTATATGTGCAACTTCTACAAGAACATGTTATCGCTTCACTCCTTAAACATATTGAAGAGTGTAAGTAGGAAGTCCGAGTACCTTTCGTTGCCTTCCTGCCCGTGCAAAAAAATCCGGAGAAACGTTGCCATAGTGGCAACAGTCTTGAGAAGTGGAGGTCAAATCCCCGCCAGAGTAAGGAAGCGCAGCCGCGAGAACGAATTATCAAAAAAACAATAACGACGACATTGTGCCTGAAGAGGGTTGGGAGCGCATCAGCCTAAAATTACAAGTGCTTGCTTTTGGGCACAAGTATGTCGTGATTTAGAAACAAGAGTACGCCTATGTCCACCGCTGGCATGCCACTTTTTTTCCAATTCTAACCGCCTCGAGTGGCGCATCCAAGCAGGTACATGCTTCGTAGGAATCTTCTGGAAGTTGTGCTCCAATCAGGGGTTTCATGTGATCGGATATGCAAGTCCACTGGGTAGGGCACCTCTCGGTTGTAGGAATGGCGTGACAAAGACCCACTACCGTGCGTCCCACCGCACAGTAGTGTCAAGTGGACAGCTCAGCCCTACTATGGGCGGCTACCTGATCGCATCGATGATGACAATCTCCTAGGTACTGCATGGTACTGTGCATCATATAACACTAAGTTGGAATTGGCCACTCTGAGTAAGTGGCATATCACTTCTTGTAGTCGACGTGTTATCTCGTACAGCAGAGTGTCCTCTCAGCCGAAGTACATCTTCGGCTACAATGGCAGCAGGAGACAAGGTAAGTGTTCTATTGCATTGCTGACTAATTTTTTTGAGGGATATGAGCTAGGATATGTAGAATAAGTGCCAGTGCAAATGCACAGGAAGTAGAGGTAAAAGAGGATGAATTGCTGTAGTCAAAGATTGGCCACTATGGAGATCTGAAGTAATATAGGGACAACTAGCGACAATTTGTGGAGAGAAATGCAACTCTGCTAACGCCATATTTTGGAATGCATGTCATTATCGTGGATGTTTTGTAGGACATGGAGGTGAGGAACTTCTTGCAAACATCATAGGCACATATGGAGGCTCAACCTGGAACTAGTGACCCTGTTGCGCTACCAACGAACAGATCACATCTTCAGAGCGACATTGTGATGTCGGAAACTGCTCCCACAACTCCAACCACAACCTTCATGAACAACCCTCTTATGAACAAGATGATAAAGATTTACCTTCCTCACTTGCGGAGCATGTCCAACAGAGTAGGGTTAGGAACTTCAGGCGTTAATGTCACGCCAATTAGTGGAACGCCACCTGCAGTGAACGCATCCCCTGTCCTTGCCTCTCCCGAGTTTTTACATACTACTTCTAACGCGCAGGCCAGCTATGACATTCCACCATACCAAAGGCCCACAGAGACCAACATTGGGCAGTCTTCAATGCTGCTTCAGGGTGTGCATGGTATGCAAAGACGGGGTTGACTGGGTAGTACTTCATCGTCCATTGCACCGTCAACGTCAGCAGGACCGTCTAACGTCGACGTGCGCATGGAAGGGGAAGTACCTCGAGCAGGTGACGTAGACAGCTACGGAGTACTGAGAGAGATAGTAAACCGGGCTTTGGGCCCAATAGGTACGGGAGAGGAGGGGAGCCCAAACCATCGAAGGAACCTCATGCGGCGTCAAAGAACGGAGTTCTTAAGAAACCAGCGTAACAAGGACGCACGCGGCGCAAAGACAGTTGTAGCCATGGATGCCCAAGGTAACGAAATTGCATTAAGGTCACCGCTCAATAGAGTTATAAGGGAAATAGCATGCAGGGTATTGGACGTTATTATAATAGAATTTATGCATCACCCTCCCATGGCGTTCCAATTGATAGAGCATGACATTCATAGTCAATTCGCATTTGAGCCAACTCCCCTCCGGAACAGGTACATAAAGACCTATTTGCAGGATGCGCTGTCTTGGACTAGATACTAGTGGAGAAGCCACTAGATCAGGAACAAGGAGCATCATCCCGCATGCCTCATCAAAAGGTATCCAGCACTTGTAGCGCAGTGGTCATCTGAATCGGCAGTACTGGAGAGCGAGAGGATGTCCAGAGTGAGGCTACGGCGTGGTGTCAGGCGAGATAGAACCACTCCGTATGCGAACCAGTCTCCTCCTGCGGGGTCTCCAGACAACGGCGTGGACAAAGTCGAGGTAGGTATCGCGATAACAACAAGTGGATAGAGCAGTAATCACCATGTTATGTTTAGGAAACATTTACACGTCAGTATAATCTGTACTCTTAATAGTCGTGCTCACTGCGTCTCTGAATCCTAGGAGAGTGTGCCTTATTGATGATCCCAATGTACACTCAGTGTGTAAATTTGTCGTTATCCTAGGAATGGCGGAACATGACATTTGGGTGACGACGCAGGTGGAAGTTGAAGACGTTTTGGTGGCTTCCTATAGAGAATACAATACAGAGGGCCTCGGTGACTCCCATGTTGGCGTAGGCAACGGATGTCATTCTCCAAGCGTGCCCTCCACTCTACTGTTTGAGCGAATGGGTACACCCGCGACGTCCCTACAGAACGGTAGTCGAAAACCCTTTTCAAGTGAGGCACATGATTTGCGTAAATACTATGATTCTCTCCGACGACAAATTAATGACATGGTGGTCGTATTATAGCAGACCAAGTCAAAGGTTCAAGCACTGGAGCAAGACAGGGTGATTACGAACGGCTTCGTTTCGACAAAGCTTGCTGAAGGGAAAATTATGAAGAGGTTGTTGGACGTCGTTATGAGCTCGTTAAAGAACCTCTCGTTAGACCCGCAACTCTGTTCTTCAAATGGGAGCTAAGTTGTTGGTTTAGTATCCCCTAGTTTTGGCAGCCCCAAGACGCCAATTACGCCCTCACCACATGCTCTTCACCTACATACAGGTAACAGTGCCGACGGTGATAACGGCTCAGAGGTGGTGAATGTGTTCGGAGAAGCCGACGTCGTCCGCAGGACACCTAACTCTCCTATAGTACATGGTTCTGACCGAAATGCCGAAGACGATGACATTGCTTGACGTCTGGTACCTAGACACAATCGGACCACCTTTCCCTTCCGAACTTCCATGGAGAAGAAGGAGAGTACCTAGGAGTTGAAGGTGCGAATGACACATGTACGCAGATCTTCCTTTGAATATAATCCAATTATGTGGTGGACATACATGACTGCTTTAATTTAATTTTTAGCGTATGGTGTAAAACCAAAAAGCACAACCTTAAGGTTGGCCTTGGCTTACGAAACAAAATACAACACATACAATCACAACCCAAGTTGTAAGAGCAATTTAAGGTGGCATGGAATACAAAGAGCGAGGGTCTCACTCCCCAACCCACATGACCCTAAGTCACAGACACAACCTTGACCATGACCAACAACCACAAACCACAACCAAGCTGCAGAGGCAACTCAAATGGCTATAAAGCATAGAGAGTGAGGGTCTCACTCTCCAACCCTACACCACTTTAAATCACAACCACAACTTAATTTTGGCCAATAACTTTCAACCAACAATACAATCACCAAAACCAAATATCATAAACAAAAATACACACAACAAAATTCAAGTCATTCAAAATTCAACAATTGCCAAGGCTTCCAAAATAAAAATTCAACTTTTAATCTGTGCAAACATGCACAATTAACATAAACATAACATTCCTAAAGGCAGGATCACCTGCACTCAAGAGTAACAACAAAAGATGAAATAAAATAAAAATAAGCAATAACCAGCTTCTTGCCTTCACCGAAGATAAAAAAAATAACTAAGCACCGAGCTGCCTTGGCTCTTGCTCCTTGAGTAGCAACCAGCTTCCTTCTCCCAATCAGTCAACACCTTACAATTGCAGCTTCCGGCCAACAAAAAAATCAATCAACAACACAGCAAGGACCAACTTCAAACCTCCACCGAGCCAATGCCGCCGCTCAGAACCACCAATCTCCGGAAGCACCAACGCTTAACCGAAGAATAACAAAAATTACAAATAAAAATGAAAAAAAAATAAAAAAAATTAAAACAACCGCCAACCGGCCACCTCCAGTCAGCTTTGATCAAATTGCATGCAACCTTCTGCACCCTCTCTATCGAGCCCCCAAGCAACCACCAAACTTGACTTCAATTCCACCGCCTGCAGCCCTCTCGGCCACTTCCACTAAGCCCCGCTTACAATTGTGGAGCCTCCTCTCGTTACCAGCAGCTCCACACTTCGAGCCCTCAATAGCCCCAACTTCCAATGCTTCACAACCTCGGGAACAATTTCCGGCCAGCAGCTGAGAATTGCCACGAACCAAGCCACAAATCGCCACAGCCACGCTTCCAACTCACAGCCCGAGCAGGCTCCGCCTGCTGCAACTTCCAATCACCGCACCAAAATCTCCCACTGGAACTCAATCCGCCCGGACTGCACCACGGCCAAATCCTTCACAAGCATACAGCTTCCCTCGAGCCAACCAGTGCTTCCACCAAATCCGTCACTGCCCTTCCTTCCAGCAAGTACCAAACCAGGGTGTAAGTATGCTAGACCCTAGTACTTTTTGAGTCACAGTACAATATATGGCAAAGTACCTTAGCTTTGTACTTTGAAAAAGCATGAAGCCTCAATGTTTTTGCAGGTTTTGATCTCAGAAAGGAATAGGTAAGATGTCGAAGATCATATTACCATTGTTGAAAGGGTTGTAAAACTTAATTGCTCATGTTAATTTTGTACTTATGACGAGTTCGCTTCATATGTTCCAAGTACAAAAAAAAAGGAAAAGTACAGAAATATTTATTTGAAATTGCATGGATTTTGTCCATTCTCTCGGAAGAGATAGGCAATGGAATGTTCTTTTCAAAACCGTTAGAACATTTGAAGCGAGATTACACATTTGGGGTGGCTTTGCATAATTAGTACTATACAGTTGGCGGGGGGAAAGTGTATGTAAAATTAAGATTTTTGTGGATCCGAACGCGGATTTTGGGTACCCAATGGTTGTTCTAAGATGGCTAATCAAAGAATACATGAAAAACCAGTTTCCCCGTCATTTCATTTCATACATGCGACTGCGTTCTATCTGTACACAAGGTACTCAGAGTATATAATGTACAGAACTCCGGTAGATCTTGACCGTCCGTGGTGAGCATCGCTCATCTCCACCATCAATTTCTTGCCCCTAGATCCTACATTTCAGGACGCCAAGCGCCGTCAACGGCTGCCTTGTGTTCTCCCTGCAACTTTCAGTACAGCTATTCCAGCGTGGAGACCTAGTCAGGTGTGCGTCTTTCTTCTGCTTTGCCTTTCTTCTGCACTCCTTGCGCATGCACAGCAGTGGGTGCGCACCAGTGCCTTCCCTCAATCACTGAACATACCCTTGTCTTAGCACCTTCATCTTCTACTAGGTTCTAGGTTCATACAATTGTAGGGGTTTTGTTTAGAGAGAATGAGAGAGCTCAAGGGGTGGAATTTGTATCAGACTATTAGAAGAAGAGGAGGCTCGAGGACGTCTTTTTCAGGTTTGGAAAACCCTACCACACATTTGGCATTAGCAGTTGTATATTTAATCACCACGTTTTGATTTCTAGATACTTATATTGTTGTTCAACTTGTTCAGGTGGGAAGTCGATGTAACAGTGGAGTTGAAGAACTTTGAGAGGACTCGAGACTCGAGGAGATGGACGAACTGTTCGGCCCTCGTGCTATACAGAAGGCCGTGCTGAGAACAACATCTGTTGAAGACGACCACGTGGAACTATGGTGGGACAAGCGGGAGTTGGAGGAGCATTTTCAATTCCTTGCAGACGTGTTTGGATTCGAGAAGCCCTTCGAGAATCATGTTGCTATGGTGAACGCCAACGTCTTAACCACTCTGCTCCTCATCCGCATCGGCTTGGATCATGAACGGGAGCTTGCGCAAGATGTAGACATCTGGAACCGCGTTTTTGCAATGTTGTTCCATTTTTATATGAGTTAAGGGTTATGTTGATTTCTTGTTGTCGGCCGCAATGATTACATGCAAGATGTATCATGTGTCTAAAATCTCCCCTTGTAAATGAGGTTCTGATTAGTTTTAGGATATTTTTGTGGTACCTGTGGCAACAACGCACAAGCTGTCAAGGGTCTTTCTTCATTTTTAACAGGTGTATACTCTGATCAAGTTGAAGGATCTCGCATTTCTCTAAGTCACTGCAACTACACTGCTTATTGATCTGCAAATGCACATTGTTACAAAGATATATTCCTCTACATCTTATTGAACGTTTAGAAATTCACATTCTGTAACAGTAATTTTAAGGCAGCCTTCATGTTTATTTACGTTAGCTGGCGTGAAATCCACAAGATTCATTTATAAAGCGCAGAGCTTAAAAACTAATAAATATTCTCCACAGGATCAATATTTATCCGCAATATCAACGTCCACTGGTCAATTCAAAGGAAATGACAACCAATCCAAATATTTACACTCGAGGCTCTTATCAAACAACACGGTATGCAGTTAATTTTATTATGTGCACTGTGTACACGCCGTGAGTACATGCAGTGTGTACATGCAATGAGTACACTAAGTTTCCACATATAGTGAGTACATTCTCTGGTAACGGATAATCAAGATTCTATTTTCTAGGGGCGCCGAGTCTAAGATGCCGCCACCACTAGCAACCCTTTGGCCTCCACGTCGGCGCCGCCCTGGATTCTCTCTTCTTCTCTGCCTAGTCGTTGTGCTCTGCTGTATTCTGTGTCTACTCAATGTCGCTTGGAATTAAACTACAGTTTGTGCATGGCTCTTGTTTTGTTTCCTTGCTAGAATATGCAATTTACAGAACTGTTCGCTAAACGATGTCTAAGTCCAGGCAGCAGTCCCTCTTTGTCTAGAAACTGATTACTTTGTACTTCCCTCCAAAAGGCTTCCCTCCGGGTTTGCTCTCCGCTAGTACGGAGATAGACTCCCTTCTCTACATAGTGGATAGTGAGAGTAGTGACTCTTGTTACGTTTCTGAAACCCCTGTCTCTAAACAAGGGAACCCTGACTATTATCTAGCCAAATGCAACACCGTGTCTGAAGAGTCCCCGAGGCGTGCACTATTTGCAAACGCAGTTAGTGTAGATTCCTATAGTAGCTACGAGTACCTGCCTTCTCTATCTGATGTACAATTTTCCATAGGTTCCCCCACTAGTAGCTGCGAGTCCATTGCATTTAGGCGGTGACAGGCGACTACAGTTTGGTAAGTTCTTTTACATTTTCATGTGGACACATTTAAATTGTACTACGCTCATTGCTGTAATTTGCACCCTCTATGTACTCATCATTTTTATGTGTTCATATTTCAGGGTGTCAGTTGTGGGGAATACTGCAAAGAGGCAACGAGTGCGAGGGGGTGTTAGTCGACCTGGTCCTGCAGCCAGGGCTGCTAAAGACAGGTTG
Organism: Ceratodon purpureus; assembly: GCA_014871385.1. Lineage (NCBI taxonomy): Eukaryota > Viridiplantae > Streptophyta > Bryopsida > Pseudoditrichales > Ditrichaceae > Ceratodon > Ceratodon purpureus. The sequence goes on along the minus strand of CM026426.1, from coordinate 32,409,688 downwards.
GAGGAAGAGCAGAGAGCCGTATCTAGAGAGACGGCAAGAGCACGTAAGGCTCTACAAAGAGCACGTGAGAGAGAGAGAGAGGAGGAAACACGAGGTCTTGCTTCAGACCCTTTACATGATGACACACCTGATCAGATGTCAGTGAGGGAGTTGAATCGGATCTCTTTGCGAATAGTGAAGTATATCGTTGGAGAGTTGAGGAGTTGTCCCGGTCCTTCTAGTAGAAGAGATGCTGTCGAGAGGGTCATGAGGCAAAATGCTTTTTGGCCTCTATTACCGCTATATTATCCTAGGCCTCAAGAGGCGAAGGTCACATACAGTTTAATAGAGAATTTCAAGAACGAGTTGCAGTTGGTGAAGGTGGCAAACTCGAACGAGCGATTAGCAAGAAAGAGTGTTTTATTAGATGCGGCAGTAAGCTTGGGAGTCGATGGCGTGTTAGCACTGTCACGTGTATTGGATACTTCTACGTCTAGCATCAATATAGCCATGAATAGAAGAGTGTATGGGTTGAGTCCTGAAGAGATAGTGCCTCGGCTTCGCCTCAATTGACAGAAGAGAGGAGGCTTGTCAGATTACGTCAAATCATAGATTGAGATATGGTGGAATGGACAGACCAAGGTTTTGCCAAACAAAAAGGACGTTGTTAAACACAAGGTAGGCAGAAATCTGTGGGTGGAGCCTCATCCTACGCACTACCTCTGTAAGACACAGGTAAGACCTTCCACTAAACATACATGTTGTACATTCATTGTGTTCTTTCTCTGCGTTTTCAACCATAGTGTACAAGGTCGTCAGTATCATACCAATATATAGAGCACTATGTACTTGATTTCTTACTAACGTAGGGTCGAATGTATTAATGTGGGCAACAAGTACTGCTAATATACAAAGTGGTATAACTTGGTTAAGAAGTTGTGTATATTAAATACTCTGCTTCTTGTTGTTTAGTACTGAGTTGGGACTCTTTACATCTACTTATGTAGTTGACGATGTATGTAGGTGATATTTGTGATAAGTCCTCTGTACCGGCGATGTACAGCTAAGCTTAATTGTACGAACGCCAATATACTTTGTGTATATGTCGTACTCATCGAGTGTAGGAGTCGTCTATACTCAGTACATTTGGTTAGTGTGTTCGAAGTACCCTTGTATTTCTTGTACTGGATGTAAACACAAACCCAAGGATAGTGTACTTAATATAATCCTTTGTATAACTTGTACTTGATTTCAGAATATATTGTACCTAGGTTTATTACTTTCAATACAACAAGTATAATACTTTTGGAAAATGTTTCCATGGTTGACAGACAACATTCTTTTTGCGTTTTATGGAGGCTCACCTAGAGTGCAACGTGCACCAGAGAGTCTTCGAGAGGTTGAAACCATGGTGGGTTCGGAAATTGAAGGAACGAAACACATGCTGCTGTATATACCACGTAGAGATGGACTTCATGAAGGTTGGATTGAGCCATCTCAGAGATCAACTAAGGGGGTTGCATTCAAGGGTCACGTGCAACTGTGGATGTCAAGTATGTAAGTGTGAGGCTGAAGGGGCTTGCCATGCACACGAGGCAATTTATAAGCGCATTACAATGATGTGGGAATCCTGTGTGTGCCCGAAAGGAGAATTGGATGTGTGGCACAAGCTTGATTGTCTCATGGGAGAGTGTCTAGATTGTGGCTTCCATTTATTTCCTCTTTGCCCTTTCGAGTTGTCTAGTACTGACTCCTTTCTTGTGAGGTGGAAGTGTTTTGAATACTATGAGGTTGGCGTTGATAAGAGGACTGGAAAGCCCAAGAAGCGGCTCAGAGAGGCTTTCAGGGATACTCCTGTGAAAGAATTTTTGTTGTACATGGAGAGAACAGTGTCCACGTTCATCACCCACAACTTCCGAGCGAGGTGGCAGGATGAGCAATGTCATTTAATGATGAAGAACGTCCCGGAGGGAGTACTTGTGTCTCATATCGATTTTGCAGAAAATTATAGCTTTGCTATTCAGAATGAAGTGCAAAGTTTGTACTATTTCAGCACGTCCGCAACCATCCTTGTCCATATTACAATGTGGAAAGAAGGGGATACCGTAATGAAGCAGATGCACTTTTACATATCGGATGACAAAGATCACGACTCTACTTATGTCCAACATTGCTTGCTTTTGCATTGGAACTGGTTAGAGGACTCAGGATTTATTCCGGAGGAACACTGGGTGTATAGTGATGGCTGTAGCGCTCAGTTCAAATGTGCAACAGCTATGTACTTTGTGGCTAGATATCCCATGCTCACCAAGGGATGCAAGATGCGGTGGAACTATTTTGAGACTGCTCATGGGAAGGGAGAGTGGGAGGGGCCGGGGCGGTCGTGAAGAGGGCGTTGAGTGCCGAGCAAATCCAAAATCCTCTGAGGCCATTGGCGAATGCTGCACAAGTTGTCGACTTTCTACAAGAGAAGTATAATGAGCGGGTTCAGAGTTCCTACAGGCGGACAAAGATCAGCACGGCTCCACCCCTCTCTCGTGTATTTTGGGACATTGGAGAGAAGGAGGTCGTCCATAGTGACAGGAGCATCCGTTGCAACACTCTGCCAGGATCTAAATCACTCTATTCCATCATGGGCTTCTCCGAATCTGACCCTACTCTTCTCAGGACACGTGCTTTATCTTGTTTCTGTATATCATGCGTTGATGGCAATTGGGCTAATTGCTTGAACTCATCTCATGTGCAGGGCTGGAATGTTGCTAGGTTGGTTCCGGAGAGCGCTTCTTCAGTGGCGGCACAGATGGAGGAAATGGACGGTGAAGGTAATTGGGTGCATGATGGCGTGTCATTGGTCTTAGGAGACCTGGTTGAGGTTGGCGATAATTTCATGATACCTGCAGAAGAGGAGAATGAAGACGGCGTGGATTTCTACATATTGCAGTGCACCAGATCTAAGTTTGAGATACAAGAGCCCCTAGAATGTCCATGGGGGGGCGTCTTTGCCGCTGGGGATGAAGTTATTAGGGCAAAATACTTCAAGAAGCACGGACGTGGGGATAAAACGTATTTATTTTGCAATGAAGCTGTGGAGGCGTATGTCGATGCACATCTAGTCAGAGCGTGCAAATTCCCCATGGTACTTGCTTCCCATAGGGCCAAGGGCTCTCCAGTATACAAGATGTCCAAGAGACCATGAGAGTATGTGAAGATGCTTTGCGCGATTGGTGGGCATTCCATGAGGAGTAGTTAACTACAACTTTGAGTATCTCTAGATACTACAAGTACTCTTACTGTCAAGAACTTAGTGTTTTTTAGTACTTTGTATATTTTAATGTAAATTGGAATGTATAATATGAACTACTTTCGAGTACTGTTTGTAGTTTTTGAATGGCTCTTTGTGGTATTTCGAGTACTCTTCGTAACAGTTTGGATACTATTCGTATTAACTTTCTAATTTACTATGAGCATTTATTCTTTAACTGGATCGATCCTTCATTGTAATTCATAACTTAAGTCCTTTGTTAGACAAAAATGCGGAATTCAAAGGATCTTTGCAGTCAATTGTTGTAAGTACTTCAATGTAGCACTTAGTGTTTACAATTAATTAAACGCAAGATTCATGTCACTTAGTATTTAGAAAAGATTTTTTATTGTGATCTACGAGATACGACAAAGGTACTACGCCAGTCCCTATAGTAGCTACTCCCACACTTGCATGTAAAGGAAGGCAAATCAGGGTCTTCGTAGCTAAAGTCGCAGCCATAGTCCCAAGTTAACTCTTCATGAATCAAAATGTCTCGATTTGTGAAGAATGCAATGTGGTAAATGCTCTTGTCCCATTCGTCAATCTGCACTTGAACTTTGATCAAGTTGTCATCTTCACACCTAAAAGAAACACACATTTTCATTAGACATAAATAAACGACTTCGAACCATTACAGTAATGCATATCAGCCGGCTGGATTACAAACCTGTGGTTTACAAATCTTCCCACGTTACCAAAAATTTGGGAATCCAAGCAGAGCGCAGAGTTGTCATCAAGTTTGGCTTCGGTGGCCCAACCAGCATCCAATTGCATTGCAAAAGATGGTCCAGGTGAGGCTACAAGATTTCTAAGAATCATCTCAGCATTTTTGAAAACCTCTCCAGCCAAGTCGAAGAGAAACACACCTTTTGGAAGGGGTCTACTCGCCCTCACCCCCCATCCAGTATGGCCCGTATGGAAAATCTCTACTGGATACTTCATCCCCTGTTGAACAACACGATTACCACATTCATTGTGGCAGCCATACCCAACACTACATTCTCTAATGAATCTGCGTGATCCACGATTACCGCACAAGGCACTAAGCCTCCTCTCCACATAAATCACTGAGCCACCATGCGAATAGAGTTTTTTTTTCCTCTTACAACCAAGGGAATTGTTGCCACCGTGCTGAAGGTACCGATCCTTGAGGATGCCACCCTCCTTGTAGGCTATCTCTCCACCTGAATCCTTTCCACATTCACAAGGCTACAAAGATTTTAAACAATCCCGAGGCCCACAATTACAACATTTTCCAAACTTCGGAGAGAAAAGGCTCAAATTTAGAGCGGCCTTCTCATGAACCCTGCTGTTGGACATGTACCGGAATGGCGACATATAAGCATAGGGATTACAGACTCGAATAGCTATAGCCTCCATCCACCTCGACAAATCTCCAGGATCAAACCAGGGCATAGCCTGGTACGGGTCCTAGCCCCCCAAAAAAAGCCCCAAAACAGTCAAGGGCCAAGAATTAAACATTGAGAAGAATTCTGATTTTCTACCATAGCTGAAAACATGTTGTAGATACATACACCCACATGCAAAAATGAACTCAAAGCTGCACCAAAAATACAGAAATAAACAATAACAAAAATGGGAGCAAATACCCCCGGTTCCTTGTTCAGCAGTCTCGTTGCAAGGTTGGAGATACATCACAGTGGCTACATTCCGTAGCCACATATAAAATCTACTTCTTAACGGCGCTTCTTCCTCTTCTTTACCTGTGCAGGCGCCAGTGCTTGCTTCTCTTGTGACCGTGTCATGACTCTACGTAGTCCAGCCGGAGACTTTACCGGGGCTTGAGGACTCTCACTGTCATCCTTAGCGTCCTCACTACCCTCTACAATACCCTGCCTCGCTGCAAAATCGGTGAGCGCAGTAAGAGTTCTATGCTTCGCATTGTATAGATTCTCCATCGAAGTCGGAAACTGTTCTTCATCCTTCTCTTGTTCCATCTTCTTTTTCCGCTTCTACGATCCACTTGTATGGCCATTCTTCCCCGTTTCCCTCTCATCATTCCCCACCTGTGCGTCTTCTTCACCCTGTAGCTCGCCTTCCTCCTGCGTAGGCGCCATCTCTCCTCCAACTCTATCAACCTCCAGGCCTACCTCCTCCGTATTTGGCACCTCCTTGGACTTCTTCTTCTCGGCCCTCATCTTTTTCTTTGCAGGTGACTTCTCCGAGGTCTTCAATGCTATCTTCTCCGGTGTTTTGAAGGTCTCATCCTCCAGTGCTTCTAGAAACTGCTCTCCTGCTCCAACAGCTGTCTTCACATCATTCTTCCTTGTATTGCGCCCCATCAAGCACTCGAAACTTCCACTGCTGCTGTCTTCTTCAACAGCTCTTCACTCACAACATTCGTCTTCAGAGGTTCATGCATCTTTATCGTTGAAGCTACAATCTCTTCGATCGGAGCCACAATATGTTCATCTCCAGCAATCTTCACCCTCAGCGGCTCCTGTGGGCTTATAAACTGTGGGTCATACGACTTTAGAGTAGGCATCCTAGCAGCATCCTCTTCTTCCCCATCTTCATCTTCTGAATCTTCACGCTCCTTGGAATCCACAGACTTCTCACCGTCAGAGTCTTCTTTTTCCCCACTTGAGTCAGTCGTTCCAGAAGATGATGGCAACTTCAACTGCTTTAACCGCTCATCACCTTCGGACGACTCATCTTCATTGTCGAGTTTAGGCTCATTACCCTTACGTCTCACTGCACCAGTCTCCAAACATTCATAGACAACCTCATCCTTCTTTTGTAGTTTTTTTACCTTGCTTTTAACTTTCTGAACCCCTCCTTTGCGGGTCACTTCCTTCGCAGTGCGTTGCAAAGGGTTTAGCAACGCAGCAGGAGAGATTCCCGCGCCACCAACGAGAGAGCTGGTGGCTTGACTCGCTTCACCCTCAGTGAAATTAGGTGGTGAAATCCTTCAAGTAGGGTGAGCGATTTTTGGATACGACAAGCCTGAAATCCCACAAAATATATCATTGTTACTTATAATTTTGAACCACATCTTAAAAAAAGCGTACTTCTATTACTCGACAGTGTACAACTAGGGGGTGCAGACATTAGTACTGATAATACTAAGAAGTCATACTGCATGCACCCATGAACAATACCATACGTACATAAGCAAAAATAAATCTTACCTCATAGTATACAATGCGTACAAAAGCAGAGTGTTTGTAACCCGAGTATAAGATGCACGTGGAGTACATGAAGAAAAGTACATAAGCATTAGTCAACATATATAACAAGTAATCTAATGTATCATACCAATGTACTTCCAATACAGAAACCAGATATATCAAGTATTCTAAAGTCCTCTTATATACTTCCATACATTTAGCACAGTTAATTCTAAGTACACTTAATGTACAAAAGGACTTCTAATATCACATTGTATACTACAACTTCTTCTCAAGTAGGGAGTCAATGTACACTCAAATACATACCCTTTAACCTAGTCAGTATATGCTGAACTATAAGTGTACTATAAGTATATTGCATTGAAATTGCGGTTTCCATTCAGCTCATGCATTAGTACTCTAGACACTGTGAATACGTAACAGTAGCAGTGGAAAACATAAATCACGTTGATGAATGTACTTCTTAGTACTCTAGAGTGGCACGTACTTTAAATGTTGTGCCAAACACTGTTTACAAACTAATCACACTACAAAAATGTATAGTTAGCACACCATTAAACTACCAAACAAAGACCTAGCATACTTATCGTATATTCTGATTCACTCATAAGAGGCTAAACCATACTCCTAGGTAATAACGAATTAGCAAGAATATATAGATTCTATGCTTGAAAACTTACCCGCATTTGGACAAGTTGCTCTTGCTTCCTCCATTCTCAGTTGCAAGGTTTTCCTTTGCTCCTCGGCACATCCAAGCATCTCGGCCATCTGAAGCAGCTTGGCACTAGGCTCTCCCCACCCAAAACTCTTATGCCAATCCGGATGTGATAAATTTTGGCACCCCTTAGGAGTACATGTACCTCCATGCACAAAAACAATCCATGAACAATAGGGATGATACAAGTGCCTACAAGATGATACAATAATGTCACTGTTAGAAAACGGAAATTGACTCAGTGAACAAGTAGAAATCTCCAGAAGTCCACTTCAATCTGAAACCTGTGCACCCTTCTCCTCTGAGTAAGCCATGGGCCGCGGCCAAAATGAACCTAAAACCTTTCCCTTCTGCAACTCGAACAACTCCGCCTTCAGCGCTTTGAACTGTAAATGAAAAGCCTCGATTCCATGTGCCATGTTGGCCACCTCTGCCTCTGCCGATTCTAGATCTTCTCTTCAACCCAATAGCCGAGACTGTTCAACACATAATTGCTCCATTATGAGCTCCATTTTAATTTTCTCCCGATCAACGTCAACTCCCTCACTGACCATGGCATCGATCTTCAACCCCTTCTCCACCTTCTGGTGTTCGTAGCTCTCCAAGACACATTCAGACTGCTCCACCTTCATTTTACACCGATCTCTCTTTTGGAGAGCCTCCTTCTCCCGCACTCTGTCCGCCTCCATCTCCACAGTCAACACAGTGACGAGCTCCTGTACCTCCCTGCCCCTCTCCTTCACCGATTCTGCGCATCAGGTCAAGAGCAACCAATGCAACAAATTCACATATGTTAAAGAAATGGACAGGTCAACAACAACTCACATCAATTGACAAATCCATTTGAACACAATTATTTGAGCAACTTAGAAGCAAGACAGAAACTATATATACAAACGTAGAGATGGAAAGATTCAGTTTACCTTGAGTCCATGATCCTCCTCTGCGTGCATACTGTGTACCACCTTCAACATCCACCCCTGATCCCATGCCAGACTCGAAAATACCGCCGCTTTCACCCAGCCTCGACTTCGTCCTCCCCTCTTCCCAAGTTCTGTCTCCTACATCTTCCCTCCTAACCTCTGAACTCCATCCTGGACTTTCCCCACGCACCCCTGGCTCTACCTTAATTTTTGCCCACTCTCTACCACAAACCTCTGGAGGCTTATCCCCCTCCAGCGTCTTCCTCAAAGCCAACAACTTCTGGACACTTTGTTCATATCGATTAACCTGCCTCTTATTAGTGTCAGCTCCAAAGGCACACCAATCTACTTTCCCTTTCCCTTCATCAAACTCGACTGCAACACCCTCGGCAAAATGAATCTTTAGGTAAGGAGGAATCTCACTGCTTGGATGTTGGTAGAGAATTGGGTGAAGGTACTGAATCCTCTTCACCACCCACGCCTCCTTGCAACCTGCCCACCCATAACCTTGGCGTCCCCCATCGCCGTATGGGTCTTCAAATAATTCCTTCAACAAAGCAGGAGACACCCGTCCCTTCCAAAATCGATGTGGGTTCTCGCCATCGCTCGCAAGAGTTGGGTACTCCCGCATGAAATCTTCTCGTGTCAGTGCTCGCGGTGGCGGCCGTAACCTCGAAATCTCCAAGTCCACCTGGTTGATCCGCTCTATCATCGGCTTTGGAGTCTTCTTCGGCGCGAAACGCCTTCGATTCACGCCTACACCCTCAGAGATGTCGATCTCCTCATCCAGCCCCGCTTGTGCACTCTGTCGGGACTTTCTCCCGCTGTGTGTGCTCCCCGAACGCCGTCCAGCAGACCCCTCCATCCTCCTTAATCACTTCTCGCAACCTGCCTTCGATCTCCACCTTCTCTGAAGCCACCGATATGTCGCTCCTTGACACAGTCAATCCCGATCTCCTCCAACATGTATTGGAAAATACGCCTCTCCCTCAGAACCCCCCTCATCGCTACGAAAACCCATTCGCCCCACCCTAAATCCTAGAATGAAAAGAAGGAAACTCATACGCCTCGTCCTCAGGCCGTCACGCACAATCTCCTCACCACCAACACCATCACCTCCCACCGCCTCAACGACTCTCTGTCAACTGGGGGTGACACCCTACACCCCCGAGGAATGAGGAAGAAGACGACCACCGGTGATCACCTGTTGATGATGGTGAGGAAACGATGATCACTGGTCATCCTCGAAGAAAAACTCTCCCAAACTTGCTACCACCGGTGACGGGGCCTTCCACCGGCGGTCACCAGTGGCTCACGCTGCGCAACCTTCGGTCACCGGTTACTAAAGACTGCGATCCTAAACCTTATCCTCTGATCACCGATTCAATGAGACATTAACTAGTAATTCCATACAGCCCAAGATGTCAAATTCTCCATCAAGTTAAACCATTATACTATCTTGTACCCAAGAAGAACTATTATAATTGTGTAAATGGTGTTTTAATTATCTATAAGAATGCTTGTCAATTTTAAATTCCTTTTGAACCCATGTACCCTAAACCTCTATTTTAGTTCCATGTCTCAATTGTAATAACATACACAATATTAGAGTATTAATAAATGTAAAAAAAGAATAAGGAAAACACGAAATACATCCTCCCACTATACTTCATACTATTTTTGATTCACTATGAGCCTCTTAGATTACATTATATGATTTCATTTATATGGGTATTAAATGTTTCTACAATCTAATAATACCAAGAAATCACTTATAGAATAATGATAATTCTAAATACATGCTTACACTAATTGTATTATAATTTTTTATTAATTCTAACCTACTTAGAATACACCTTGTGATATTATTTACGTGGGTATTTAAATAGAAAAATAATATAAAGGTATTCAAAAAAATTAAAGTAAAAAGGAAGGAGGAGATTAATTAAAAAAATAATGACAAAATAAAAATATAAGGAGATAGAGTGAAAGAAATATAAAAAAAATAAAAACTGAAAAAGCAAATGGTGGGAGATTTAAAGGGAAAATAAAGGGCGGAAGAAAAGGGAGGAAAATAAAGGGGGGGGGGGGGAATGGGGGGGGGGTAGGTTTGAAAAAGAGAGAGGAGAGAAGGGGGGGGGGGAGATTGAATGGAAGAATAATAAAATAATAAAAACATAAGAAGATAGAGGGGAAGATGAATAGTTAAAAATACAAAAAAAGATAGAATGGGAGAGTATTGGGAAAAAATTATGGGAATATTGAATGGAAGAATAATGAAATATTAAAAATATAGGAAGGTAGAGGAGAAGAGAAAAGAAACAAATTTAAGAAGGAGATAGGATGGGAGAGTAATGGAGAAAAGAAACTTGGGGAGATTGTATGTAAGAATAATGAAATAATAAAATATAAGAAGATAGAGGGGGACAATAAAATGAATTCAATGAAATTGTAAAAAAATTATTAAAACTTGGAACCATTTAATTATATGTATATTATATATACATGCATAATTTACGAGGAACAAAATACAAGTGTACATCATTGGAATCAATATATATTGTGACCCACATTATTTATAGCAAACCTTCATAAATGATTATTTTCCCTCTACAACAATCAACGGTTCACAATACATGGTGATTTTGAAAATATCACTTTGGAAACTGTCATTATAATATACATACATCGATGAACTATGCTAGATATTGATTTAATTACATTATAGATCCAACTAGAATATACTATTGTTTGAATTACATGCGTGTTCAAATAAATTAAAATGAGATAATAATATATATACCCTTCCTTAGTCATTTTAATATCATATTCAATGGAATTTGGGTCGAATAGAATAAACAATACTTCTATTGGGTTGACAAATATTCCATACATTCCAAAAAACGTAGGACATGAACTCTCATCCAGGCAACATCTACATTAATATTATGCATCTTGTCGAAACCATAGCATATTGCCTTATAAATAATTTAGATTGACAAAGTTGGATGAGACTTAGATCATTTCAAATAAAAGTTCGGTGGGTTCCATTCAGGCTTTGGATGCCAACTAGGAAAATAAATCACATAGGATTCAATGCTTCCATTCTTGGCCCTGGTTCAACACGCGTCAAGGTATAAATGGCTGCCACGGTCGCGGGGTTAGGTGGCCTGACCATAAGAACGTGATACCATGCTGGTCCACCCTGTCTAGTGACCATGTACCATATCAGACCATGGGATTCTCCAAAAGTACCGTGTCCTACTCCGAATATAGACACATTCCTTCGCTGCCACTGAGCCTAAGGTACCCCTTTCCCGATTGGAGGATTCACGGATCCAATTTCCACCGTCGATCTCAACTCCGTGGCCAAAATTAAAACCCTGAGCCAATACTGAGTACCTTTGAGTACTTCTGTGTAGTTTTAGTACTCCGCCATTTTGCCACAAGTATATAGGGTCTGGCATACTTACACCCACCAGCAAAATCTTCCACCGCAAGCAGCGCCTCAACCGACAAAGCCGGAGCTCTCAGCTCGCAACTTCCAACCAGCCCAAAACAAACCACCCAAAGATAAAAATTAAAACACTCGCAGCAAAAACCACCGAACAGCCTTTCACTCCGACAGTTTCCAAGGTCCAATCGAGCAAAACCTTCCTCCTCCAATGCCGAACTTCCCTTTGGCTACTTCCACAACAAATCCGCTCTCTCTCTCCCAATCAGCAGCGGTCCTCTTGACCAAGCCAGCAGCTAATCCCCTTCAAACTAGCAAAATCACTGCTTCAGTAACCAAGCTCCGAGCAGCCCTTGTCTGCAGCAACCTCTTGGCCAGGGCACCTCCAGCAAGCTCATGCCAAATGAACCGGCCACCAAATGAACCGCCGCTCGTCTCCACAACCGGCAACTTGCACACCAAATCTCCGTCACAAAACCAGCAGCCTTTCTAAAAAAATCTGCCCTTCACCGTCACAGCTTCCACGGGCTGCTTTGACTGCCTTGACGTTCAAGCTGCCTTCCTCTTCTCAACCGGAACTATAGCAACTAATTCCCACCTTCGACACAGCAACACCGAGCAACTCCTTGAACCCCACGAGCTTCTTCTAAGCCGACTGTCCCTATCCTAACCCACTAACTCCAATAACTAGCTTAGAAAAAAACTCACCTACTAACCAAGCAGCAAGTAGCATGCACTCAACCAACAGCCCCTAACCTACGCCAGAAGAACTAACTCACTCACAAAACCTAACTTCTAACTCAAAAATTAACACTCCAAAATGCAAGAGAGAGCGTGGAAAAGATAGATTAGGTAGGGGAAGTTGAGGCCATGCGCATGTGCATGGATGGAAGATGGAGTTGAGGATGACTTAGTGGATGAGGAAAAAGGTTAGGTTAGAGGGGATTAGGTTAGGGGAGATGCTGTGGCTGCTTGTAGCCGCAGGGTATGTGTGAGTACCTCTTGACTCCGACTTCTCTAGTTTAGGAGAACTAGGATCCTCATTGGGTCAAATCCCGTTTCCCTAACTAGTTTTCCTGCTTCCCCAATAGCTCATCTTGGTTGCGCGCCCGTCCATGAATCGTGGCGGCTGCATAAATGCAGCCGCTTGAATTCTTTAACTTTTGAGAATTAAAAATAAAAATTGGGATAATAAAGAAATAAGAACAATAAAAGGAAGTAAAAGAAAAACGGAAGTAAGATCTTAACGAAAATTGGAAAAAGGAAAACATAAAAATTAAAAGAAGAATTGGAATTTAAGGGAAGAAGAAAATTAAGAGATAAAGGAAAATAAAAAAATAGAAAATAGAAAATAGAGAAGTGAAGACTAGGGGTTTTAGAGGAAATTAGTAAAAATAGAATAATTAATATTTAAGAGTCTAACTAATCTAACTTAGGTCAATTCTAATCTAAAAAATACAAGTTCCTACTAAAATAAGAGATTTTGAGATAAAAATAGGAAAGTGAGCAATTTAGATGCTTACATATGGATATTGAGAAGATGTTGCCGCGATTCATATGTTCAATGCTGTAGGGACTGATGGAATAGGAGAACTGGAAGAGGGCGCTGTATTGTCGCCGGATATTAGGTCGGAGGCACCCAAAACGACAGGGTTGGTAAGCATCGCTTGGGTTGTTGCGGACCCAGGAGATAACAACAACAGTGAATACGGCATTGCTCTTGTAGAGCCGGGCGCATCCTAAAGCAAAAGATCGCTAGGTAAATTATTTTTCTTTATAATATTTTTAGTTACTTATTGTTAATGAACCATTTGAAATTTGAATTCCGATGTTGTGGCAACTTGAAATCCTACAAACAGTGTGCGCCTTAGAAATAGTGTACTGCTGATGAAATCTACTCGCTCTCAGTTCCTATGAAGACGCATGCTTCCTTAATTCTAAGTTCGTCTGTCCTTTTTATTTTGCTAGTATTCTAGACAATGGGCGGATTTCATCCCGCCATCATCCATGCAACCATATTTCATATTTTCGTTAACTGTATTCATCCATGCCCAGTTTGAGTCAACGCCCAAAGCACGAAAGATTTCTCATCCATGCTTCCACCGGATGTGCCATTGTCACCTGGCTTCCATCCGTCTTTTGAGTTTCATCCTATCTACAAATATTCCTACAATTAAAGAGTTTCCTTTCAGCATTTGCATTTAATTTAAGTCGGGTGTTACTTTTATTATTATGCTTTGCTCCAGGATATCAAATCTACTAATTTTGGGTCACTCAATTCCCACGAGGAGACCCCCCTGGTTAAACAATATACTGCTCTACGAGTCCTTGCATCATACTCTAGCACAAACCGCATTACTACTTTGGGTGACATTGTAGGAATTAAGTACTTAAGAACTAGGCTAGCTCAACCATGCACATCCACTCTGAATCAAATGGAAGGATAGACATCTATGCATGTAGAAGGCGGCTTGATCAAAACGTAAACTCTGAAATCAGTACCGCTACTAAAACTAAAGGTAATCAGCCTGAACATCCCTATAAACTCATTATTCTACCTAGTCATTGCCATTCCATGACTTTCTCGTCCCAAGATTAGACTTCATGACTAGGCGCAATGGCTGCGCATTGAGGTATCCATCGTCTTCGTCTTCGTCTTCGTCTGTTGCAACAGCTCCCAATTTGCTTCAGCTAAGACTCTCTGTGCCGGTAATTCCTACAATCCCTTGTAGCAATGTGTAATTCCATTCAGTTCATATGTCATTGGTTTTTTTATGGTCCTAGTTCTCATCCTAACTAATGTGCTTCATCTGCTTCTCTGGTATAGGGCAAAATGGTGTTTAAGAAGCGAAAGTCCCGTGGCGGTAGCACACCATCGAAGCAGCGACGTCGATCTGGAGGCGCTGAATCAGACTGCATCGACGAAGAAGGAGAGCAATCGGGTTTATCTTCTCAAATGCAAGATGCGGAGATGGCGGAAGTTGCGTTGGCGCACGAGGTTGGAAAGTTTGAGTGGCTTGAGCCATTTGACCTGTCAGAAATCCCTGGCCCTCTACAAGACTCCATGTTTGCCACAACTCCGACTCTTGCAGGCCGCAATGCGGGGTACGATGACGACTTCTTCCACAACAAGGTGGGCTTATGTGACTTGAGGCCAATAGTAGACGAAGGTAGCACAGTGTATCTCCACATCCTGGAGGCGGATATGAAGGAGGTTTGGAGGCCAGGCATGCAACCAAATCCCTACGAGATCTTGAACTGCACCAATAGAGAGCAGGCACGACTCTTTTCTACGCATAACTATCGGGTCTACGGTCACTGCCCCGACTATGCTTACTACTCGATGCGTTTCCTGAAGGCCGCTTACACAACTTTTGTGTAGAGCTTGGATGTGAACTGGGTCGCCGAAGCTCAAGGATGTGAACCGGGTCGTAGTCGGCACCTTGCAACAACATCAAAAAATCCTCGCAAGAAGGCACGCGATGCGGCACAATCTGCCTTGATACCGCCATTGAGGCCCAGCGAGTGTTAGAAGGTCAACGTGCAGACGCACTGGCTGTGCTGAGCAGGTGCACAGATGACGAGGTCTTTGATTTGGAAGCACGGAGCGTACCAACATTGGTGGAGCAGCAGCGACTTTTCCGCGCAAGGACGGCAACTGAGTACAAGGCCCAAGTGGAGGTGGTGCGGGCGCTGACCGTTCAGCTCGTTGTTGTACAGGAAGGATTGATGGACGTGCGCGAGACGATACCGTTACTCAAAGGAGAGAGTGGACCATTCACCATGGCCATCGCAGATTCTCACTCGACCAAAGTCACATGCGACACAGCTGAGGCCGCCTTGAAGAAAGCTAAGCAAGAGAATAGGGAGGAAGCATCCTAGGATGTCTAGGTAGGAACGTCACACTATCATTTCCTCTGAATTAGAGATTTTTGACCATGTGATTGGGTTTAGGAAAAATGATTTTTTTTTATCATTGTATTCCAGCAAGTTCCAGCACTCATTGTTTTTGCATAGTATGAAGAGCTAATTAGAAATGATTGGTGTTTCGTATTCCTATGAGTTTACTTTGCTATAAAAATTCAGGAATGTCACAATGAGAAGTCATACAGTCAGGAACTTGTTATAAGTACACGGTGTGTTATTTTTTGAGATGCATTGATTGGGTTGGGGCGTACAACGTTATGCTACTTGATTTTGTTTTTTATTTTGCAATAGGCCAGAAACTATTTTTTGGGGGAATTTTCGAAATGGCCGCATCATGGAATTATGAGGGGGTTGGGAGTAAGGAAAGGAAATTCGACTCTGATTTGTATTATTCCAGTTTTGGCACCTAGAATTTTCACTCCTCTAACGGTTTGCAATTGCTGATTGCCTCCGACCTATGTTCTCTAGAACTTAACGACCATAAAGAATCAGGAAATAGGAAAAGGAAACGGTTGAATTCCAGTAAAGTCGTTCATTCCTAGGACCCTTAGTTCCTTGGCCACTTTAAATCTGCGCCGTTAGATTGTAATCCAACTGCATGTGACGACACCACGGTTGGGATACCGTCGTCTCTCTCACCTGGGTTTCCCTTGTCAACACTGTCCGCGGCTGCGTGAGTCCCTACGCAGTTGAGTTATAGGAAATTTTGTAAGTATGGGTTCACGAGGAAGTTCTTCAACTGCTTCACAAGCGTTGATCACTGATTTTTTTCAACAAGAGAGAGTGACAGAACCTGAGGTTGACGAGTGGTTTTTTTATCAGACGTTGATTACTGACTTCTACAGGGAGAGGGAGGAAACAGTAGAAGTCGGTGAATCACTTTCGGAGCGTAGCTTCACTGATTCAGAGTTCCATAGCGTCCTGGACATAGAGCCACAAACCCCAATCTCACAATTAAGTTTGAGATACTCAAATTGCACTCATCTTTCCGAAACCCCTGAAAATAGAGTTGCAAGACCGAACTTCGGTTTTGATTCGGAGGCTGAGTCCCAGATGCGTAAATGCCTGTGGTGAGGTAAGTGCCGAATTCATATTTTGGAATGCCTAATGGGTTTTTGTCATATTTCATTTCATTTTGTTTTCAATAAATTCGCAGTCTCTAATCATGACTTCCTTTTTTGCAGGTAAAAGGTTCGGTACCTAATCAGGAAGGAAGTATGCTTACGGTGGTTTCTGTATGAAGAAGTTCGAAGTAGATTAGAGCTCATGAATGTGCCTGCTAAGTGATGCATACATAGAGCAGCATTATATAATCTTAAACAGGTTGTCAAAACGTTAATGTCGAGTATATGAGTGGCTGGGGGTAGATACTCCACCGTTGACTCTCTTTAATAAACTAGCTACTGCATTCCAATCGCTGAAATCAATTTGTAGAGTTGGTCGACTTCCTATGCAGCCAGTGACTTTGAACAGGCCTTGTGGTTGTCATCGTTACGATTGATATTTCAGCAATTAGGATCGTTAGTTATATCTGTTCTTCTCTAACAATTTTTAGGATGGCTCCTCGTAGAGATGATAGACGACTTGGAGAAGGTAGCAGAGCCCAATTAGCTCTTCAGGAAAACTTAGTTTTGAAAAGGGAGAAAGCGGCTCTCAGACAGAAGAAGTGCCGAGAGAGGAGGAAGGAGATATTACAGAGGGTGTGTCAGGATAGTTTAGAGAGTCATGTTAGTGTGGTCAATATCCAAAGGTCATCTACTCGTGCAGCAGAGAATTTAGCTCTGAGATGGTTTGATGAGACAAGTAGCAGGGGAATAGAGTATCAACAAGCCTTGCTACCAAAGATTCTCAAACACAATATTTGGCGTAGTGTACTCCCTAATTACTCTAACATAGAGGTAGCTCACAGTACAGTGGCAAATATTTCACAAGGATGGCAGTATGTTAAAGGTGGTCATTCGAGAGACCAACAACAAGCCAGGAATGTGATCATTCCCATGCTTCTAAGTTCGGGTGGTATGAGTGCTAGACAGACCAGTTTGTTGACAGGAATTCACAGACGAAACTTGAAGTTGGGTTTGGTGAGGAGGCTAGCGTTAGAGTCAAAATCTGATAAAAGTCTTTGGGCTGTTTGTGGACGGCAAAGGCAAGTTGATTGTCTACCTCCTCATGTGACGAAGTTGGTAGAAGACTTCTGGACAGCAAACACCCGAATCAGCCCCAACAGAAAAGACGTCGCAAGAAAACGTATTGGTGTAAAGGAGTGGATTTAGCACCCCACACATCATCTCACCGAATCTCAGGTCAGTTAATTGATCACCTTGTTTAGACACAGTGTATGGTAGAATAATGTCCAAGGTACTAGTATAAAAACTCTGCAAATAACGTCGATACAGTGACTGGTCGATGCAGCCTATGTTACTTTGTCTCGGCCCTGAGCTATAATCCAGGAGTAGTAGTCTTTTGAAAAAAAATTGTTGTATTGTTCTAGTCTAATTCGTTTAGACAATACTGCATTCCGTTAGTTTCTAGTTTTATCTCCAGATAATTTCTCTACATTTCAGTTCCTCGGTTCATTTTGATATTTCATTGGGTTAATTGATTAACATAACATTTTACAAGCAATTGAAATAAAAGTAATGCTAAAGTACTATCATGTTCACTATGCTCATCAGGAGACGATGCAGTGAGGGCAGCCACTGTTACTTCATCTTGGACATGATCTATAAGAAACGGAAAGTAATGCCGATGAGTTATAGGAACAGTCTTGTCTAGGAATTAAAGGAACCGGAACTCAAGGAACAATAATGCAAGGAACAGTAATGTCTAGCTAGGAATTGAAGTCCTCATGTTTAGGAACGTTAATTCTAGGAACAGCTATGTAGTCCTAGGAATTCAAGTCGTCATGTATTTTTTTTAATTTTAATTTTTGCCGCAAAAGAAAATCCTATTGCAAAAGAACAGTTTATAAGCCCTCATTGGGCGAGAGACAGGGCGGGGGTAGTCGTCATGTATTTCAATTCCTAGATTCATTCTAACCTTTTTTCCTAACAAATCTTGTGGATTTTGGCTCTTCAGCTTTCCTTCTACACGCGATACAGAGTAGCACACAGTGGCGTCGAAATTGGAATGCGATCTTTTGAGTCACTGAAACCTTGGTTTGTACGGAGGATGGGGGAGTTCAACAGTTGCTGCCGTAGGTACCACGTGCAAATGGCTGAATTGAAGGATGCACTGAACTTCATGCGCCGTGGAACAGTGCACAAGAACTGCTCTTGCCAGTGTGAGGTGTGTCGACCAGAGGATGGAGAGGGTGAATGTAAAGCATCAGAGGTGACTTTTCAATCAGTTACGAGACTCTGTGAAGAAGTTATGTGCCCAAAGCCCGAAGAAGAAGAGTTCTATGCACTCAGTTGCATTCGGGGAGATTGTACAATGTGTGGGGCTACGAAATTGAAGATTTGCCCCAACGAACTGTCAGGATGTACGAATGCTCTCGTTTCCTAGAAGCTGTTTGAGATAGTATTTGTGGGGAGAGGAGAAGACGGAAATGACAGGCATGCACTTCGTCTGGAGCACAAGTTGACCCCACCGTGTGACTTGGTATCATCTTTGCGGTCCCACTTGGAAGAATTTTTGGTCCACAATTTTGAGGCAAAGTGGCAGGATCAACAGTTCAAGGTATGCATGGGCAACTTAAGTCCTGATGCAATTGTTTCGGTTGTAGATTTCGCTGAAAACTATGCATTTAAGTGGCAGAATGAGGTTCACTCCCAGCATTGGTTCAGTTTTCAAGTGTCAATATTGGCTCATATTACATTCCGAATTCATCCTGAATGGGACGGGTTGGATCCTGAGAATAAGATACTCACACAGTATCATTTTTATATCAGCGATGAGAAGTCCCATGATAACAACTTTATTCAATACTGTTTTGGGCTTCATAGAGATTTTTTGAAGGAACAAGGGTTTCTTTTCCCAGTGGAGCACATAGTCTTCTCTGATGGCTGTGCCTCGCAGTTTAAGTGTGCGAAGTCACTGTATTTCGTTGCCAGGTATCCTTCTCTAACAATATCGGGAGAGTTACCCCTCGGCTGTGTGATGCAATGCAATCATTTTGGTACTGGTCATGGTAAGGGCCAGTGGGATGGAGCAGGGGCTCACGTGAAGGAGGCCCTGCGTAGGGAGCAAGTGAAGCCTGATGGAGTGCGACTACATAACTCATGTGATGTGGTAACTTTCCTGCCTCAAGCAATGAACCATGAATATGCTGGTTACCACAGTGCTCGAAGATCAGTACACAGGCATTTCTATGATGTAAAAGAGGCTGACGTGAACCAATTCCAGGCTCCAAATGCTCGCACTGTAGAAGGTACCAGATCATTTCACCAGGTTAGAAGTGTTGGATTAGAGGGGACATCATTGCAGACCCGGCGACTATCTTGCTTTTGTAAGTTCTGCTTGGACAGTGGCGATGGACCATGCGATAGTGCTGGGTTTGTTGAACCTTTCACTCTGATCAGGCTAGAGACTTGTGAGCCCGAGACACTAACAAGGCGTGATAGGGCGCGTCTTGATGCTCAGGATAGTAGACTCCATCCCCGCATGAGTGCTCGAGAATCACTTGCTGCCACGTTGGAGGTTGGTGATCACTTTGCAGTTCTAGCATATGACGCATTCAGGGTTCCTGAATTTTGGATACTTCAGTGTCAAGAGCCCTTGCATGGCGTCGAAGAGGATAAGATGGAAGATACCTGGGGTCAGACAGTGTATCATGAGGAGCAAATTGTGATTGGGAC
The DNA here is from genome assembly GCA_014871385.1 of Ceratodon purpureus. Lineage (NCBI taxonomy): Eukaryota > Viridiplantae > Streptophyta > Bryopsida > Pseudoditrichales > Ditrichaceae > Ceratodon > Ceratodon purpureus. The sequence continues at coordinate 32,389,435 of CM026426.1, read as the reverse complement.
TTATTATAAGCGAAGGGGTAGTAGCAGAACATCTTACATCAGGGAAGACCCACGCAGACCCGCTTTCATTTACTCTCACTTGGTAGTGGCCACGAAGTTTGACTTACCAGCAGCCACGCATCGTCAGAAAGGAGGACGTGGAGGTACCCAGGTACAAACTCACCACCGAGGCCCAAGATCATATCCACTCTCAACTCTTAGTAGTTGACTAAGGAGTTCAGACATAGTACTCTGGCCAGGAGATTTATGATACGTTTATGGCCAGCAGTTGTTTTAGTAGCTTGCCATGATGCAGTGGAAGTTTAGGAGGCTTAGATTTGTTTAAATTTTAGGTTGGAGTGGTTTGTTTCGGTCATTTGCAACAGTGCTGTGTATGTAGCATCATAGTAATGGTAAATAATAATTAAAAAAATGCATTTTGCTACTATCAGTTCCAGTACAATTGTAGTGGGTATTTAAACAGAATGAAATGACTTCAATGGTTTTGGGGATTCTTGTTTTTGAATAGAGTACTGAAATTTGGAGAGCGCATACCAGGGACTAATTTCAATACCATATCCACATACAAATGAACCATAAGAGGCCAGCATTGCACACAATCAAAACACATCCAACTTTAATGAAGTACATCCTCTCTGGATGAATTTATGCTCAATCGAATGAATATTGACACTACCAGAAGAATGAAACAATTCCATTCCTACGAGTCCAATACATGATGATTTCCTTGGTACCAGGAAACCTTATTTCCTTTGCAAATGTAAATACAAAGGTTTGTCGTTCTTAACCAATCTACTTTAAATCCTGATTATTTTCCTCTTTTATGCATGTTTTTTATTATATCTTTCTAGCATGTGAAGGGATAGGATGTCATCCTGGTCTATTTTTTTCCTGGTTACATTACCTCGCAAAGTACTATTTTGGGGAATATTCCGCTTTCTAACCAATGTACGAATAATTTTTTAACATTTTTTTAAACTTTCATGAAAAGGTTGTCATCCACGATACTTTATTGTTGGTTATATTTTTGCAACGATCAAGATTATAAATTTAATATTTTTAATCCAATATGATGTATGTGGACATATTCACCAGTGCCACATGCCTTGTATAATTATTATGGACATGAATCAATGAAAAAAATACTATTCCGTAGATTGGATCACGGTCTTCATCTGTAGATTGGATCAAGGTCTGCCTTCAATATTATTAGAAAGAAATGAAAGTGTTGGACATTCAACTTAAGGGATCATGGACTGATTAGGACATTGAAATAAGACCCCCCTTTGAACATAAATAAGTGTAAAATTGGTAAAAACTCTACAACTTAGGAAATTAGGAAATGTGTGTAAAAGATAAAAAGTCACCAAATTAGGAAAAGAGTCTGTTTAGGCGAAAAGGGAGTGCACATAATTTTTAAAAAATGGTCCTCACGCGGACATGAAACCGGCTCCTATTTAGTTTTGTATTGTGTCATGTTGGAACCGGTCCCCGCACAGTCTGGGGCAACGTACGTCACTCCACTTGATTTCTCTCGTCCCAACTCTGAACCAGGACTCGGTTGCCAACTGACAAGAGAGTAACAGTAAAAATCCATTATATTACCGCAGCTGGGTTACCTTGCAATCAATATGACATAAGTTCAATCTAAACTTGGTTTAAGGTAGGATCGAAGAAAGTCAATAGTGTGTTCAAATCTATGCGTGTCGTAGATTCTTTACTGCTCGTTCCTTGAAATGATATACTGATTTTGCCGAAACCCAGATTTACTATCTTGGATGTCTACCATGACATCAAATTATTGACAGTGGGTACATTTCGAGAAATCAGTGTATGTAACTATCATTTCGAGTGGATAACTTTTCAATGTAAAACCACTGACCAATAGTGAACTCAGATTTGCTTAATGTATTAATCCAAATTGTATTTATTTGTTGCACAGTATACAAAAAATGACCTTACAAAACTTAAGAATAACATAAGAATCCATAACAGGATTATGTTGTTCCTCTTTTTGACTTCTCAATTCTCTTAGTTATAAATATCTTTACTACTTTCTAAGAACAAACCTAGAATTATGTGACTCTAATTATGGACGTATGTACCAATATTGTCTAATTTACAATTATTTATACAGTCGTTTATCAACCTCGACACTTGGTAATAATTTTATGTTATTTACCTATGATACTATTTGAAGGAATATTTTAATTACGAGCCAGTATAATTTTGCCACCTCAGTTTGTTTTTTTTTTCTTATATAACAAGGAGAATATGATTTCATTATTAACTCTATATATTCTTAGTGTATTGTCCACCTAAATTACTCAATAAGAATATATTCTATCTAAAGCCAATCTAATTATCACATGTGTCTTTTTTATTCTTATTTTATTTTATTTTTATTTATGCTTCCGAGGGTATGATGTCATCATTGTTTATTTTTCGTGAAGACATTGCGGGGTATGATGTCATCGTTGGCGCTCTATATTCGTCTTCTATTGTCCACCTATATTACTATTTAAAGGAATATAATATACGAAAGTATATTTTATTTTATAGCCAATCTAATTATTACATGTGTCTTTTTTATTTTTATTTTATTTTATTTTAATTTATGCTTCCGAGGGTATGATGTCATCATTGTTTATTTTTTGTGAAGACATTGCAAGGTATGATGTCATTGTTGGCGCTCTATATTTGTCTTCTATTGTCCACCTACATTACTGTTTAAAGGAATATAATATACGAAAGTATATTCTATTTTATAGCCAATATAATATTTTCACATGTGTCTTTTGCAAAGTAATTGGGAATTTGGTGTCATTCTTTGCGTAAAATATATATATATACTTACAATTTATATTTGTAATTAAAATAGTATTTTATTTCCTGGCCAATCAAATTATTACATATTTATCTATGTTTTTTTAACCTTTGGGAATATTTATTTCTTTTCCTAAATTTTCCGCCATGTCGTCCCTCTAATTAGGAACTGCCACCTGTATCTCCCGCGTACTCGTGGGCCAATCAGATGGTCCCACTCTGTTCCCGCGTTTTTTTTGGCGCACCAGCCTCACTACAACGTCCATGTCCACGTGATACCCGGAATATACTCTGCCGGTACCATCCTAGTACTTAGACAACACCTGGGTAATACCCGGTTCGTCTCCCCCCCCAATTGGTTTCCCTGGATTCCACGCAGTAGGGTTCCTTGTACACGCCGTTCTCTCTCCCTAGGGTTTTGTTTAGTTGTTTCTCAGAGTCTTTGTTGGGTTTCGGGCGCACTAGATTCTCTAAGTGTTTTAGCTAATTGTGAGAGAGGTTTGTGGGTTTGTTGTGCAAATTGTTTGCTAGATTCAAACTGTTCGTGTGAGTTTTCTAAAGATTACAGTTAGGCATCAAGCCCCAAGGAATAGGTGTTTGTGTGAGTTTGGTACCATGGGATCACTTCGGAGGCCACTACTTCTGATTTCTCGTGGTCCGTGTGTTTTACAAACCTTACCAGAGATTCCGCATGCCATGGTGGACAGGTACATGGAAGCCGATTTTCAAAACTTTCACATTTAATTTGTACTTCATTTGCACTTGAATCGCTGGTTTTTGGGTTTCACTTCATTCCTAGGATTTGGTTCTAATCATTGCACTTGGATGTTGGGCTAGAAGGAGGTACGGTTCCATGGACAGTCCAAGCCGTGGCAGAAATAATTGGATGCGACACTTTGGGTGTCGGCATCCATTATTCCGTGGTCGTCTCTCTCTTTGGATTCTTGGAAAGGAGCTGGAGTTCTTGGCAACATTGTTGTTCTTGTTGTGGTGTGCTTGGTTAGTGCTCTCGAGGTTGTGTTTGATTCCAAGTGATTCATGTTAGTATTTCCAGGACCTTGAGCTCTGTGTATCATTCGCATTGAAGATGTATTGCTTTTGGGCCACGATCCTTGTGTTATAGTGCTTTCATTTTGAGAAACACTTATCTTTTTCCTTCACTGTCATCGTTGGCAGGGTCTGGAGTCACGCATTTCTCCACTGTTCACCAAATGCTTCAGCTCCTAGTCATCAGATAGTTCAAGGATTACAAAGGTGAGTTTGTAAGTCCACATGTTAAGTTTTCCTTTGAGGTTATGCGCTTTGGAGAAGAAGTTCTTTAGCTGTGACCTTCCAAGGAGATTTGAGCGTGGAAATCTCTGTACTTCCGGGTCTAATGTGATGCAATAGGAAAACGGTACATAAAGTAGAAGATCAGAATTAGCATCAGTAAACCATTGTCGTGTCCAGTAGCCATTCCTTGCTCCTGATATGAATTTTCTTTGGAAACGCCTGGATTTGCAGTGGTGGTCCTGTTCTGGTGTACTCGCTGGAAACATTGTCCGGGTCGAGCATCCTCCACAGTTTGCAAGGAGTATGCAATACTCTTCCTCCTTTTCAGGTTTTGTTCCTTTCTATCAATGTCCTTGTTTTGATGTCGATCTCCTGGCTTTCATTTTTTATTTACTGGTTCCGGTTTTTGTGTTGGAGTTACTGGTTTCATCCTAGGAAGTCACCTCCTTCTCACTTCCTACTGTTCCTTTGTAGTCGTGGTTTGCGGTCCTTTTTCCTGAGCATACCCTTTTCACAATTAGCGTTCCTTTTTCCTTGCCAAGGTTTGGACTTGTATCCCTGAATGCGGTCTTCATTTCCTAAGTCCTTAGAATTCCAGTGTAGGAGATGTTCACATTTTCCTTAGTCCTTTTCTAGCACCCATAACTCCTGTTCTAGATTACTCAACTCCTGTCACCAGATTCCGTAGCCTTTATTTCCACGTTCCTTACTGTCAAAGTATTTCCTGGCTAGGATCTAGTCTTTTCTTTCATGTCCTAATTCCCGGTCTAGTATATCCTAGCTGGGTTCCTGTCCTATCTTTCGCAGTTGAATACTTTACATGCGAATTATACTTCCGATGTCAATGTCCTAACTCGATGAAATGATTTCTCTGATTTCTTACAGTATTCGTTGCCTCTGTTTCTTACACTATTTCAGGCCTTCAAACTATTTCAGGGCTTCAAACTATTTCAGGGCTTCAAACTATTTCAGGGCTTTCAGCATGGAGACTTTCTACTAATCCGAGAAGGGTTGGTTCAAACACGTCACCAAGATGAATGCGACTGGACTCATCCCCGGTAGCACACTGACTGAGCAACATGTCAGCAAAAAAGAATGCAAGATAATGTTTCATTATGGTGGAGATCGATCGAACAACGGCTACAGACTCAACCCCCACTGTACCTTTTTCAACGAACGATTGCAATGGCTTTGGCTTCGGGTTCATCAAGTGGAGAAACCTGCAAATAACGACTTCGGACTTGCATTTACCCAGGCCCTGATTTATGAGTATAACACTGGGGGAGAAGTGGACTGGGCTGAACTCGCATTTGGCACCGTGACAAGTTATTGCAAAACCAGGGGCACGAAACATGTTCATCCTCTCTGGGCTTGGGCCCACCCCAGCGTCACTATTAAACTTCAGACTGGTGTCCCCGTTGGAACCAATTACCACTTCCCCAACACTCCAGGCTCCAGAATAATTCAGCTGTCCTCTTATCCCCTCGGAGTAATTTCTCAACTCACTCTCTAGCGTTTTCTTATATTCTGTTTGCCTTTATGAGTAAGTTATAGATTGTAGAAATATAGAAAACCATGTATGAATCTATTTTTTAGGATCTTAAGTATGAACCTAACTGAAGTACTCATTTACTTTTCAGGATCTTTCCACGCCCAGGCCTGTAACACGTTCAACACACAAGGTAAAGCAAGAAGATCCTTCTTCAACAGAAGACTACTCTGACGACGACAATCACACAAAAGAAACGCAAACGCAAGCAGATGGCAAGATACGAGAGCCCGGTTCAAAGATCTGGGCAGCCTTCTGCTCTCAATATGGGGTCCACATCTATGCATGTTACACAGTCAGCACCGGAATCCCCTCCCAAGAGCGAGACAAAGGACACGGATCAGCTCTTCACTACGCCTACTGAAAGCAATGATCCGAGGTGAGTTTAGACCTTACTTAGTATCTTGTATTATCATGTTTCACAAATTCCATTGATTCCCAACTTCTATTACTATTTAATGTTAATTCCATTTTTTTCCATTACTTAGTTTAGGTGCCTATGTCTTTCTTCACAAATTACATAACTAACGTTGGGTGTTGTGCAGATCTGGGATTTCACGTGGAGAGACGTTTGAAGCTCCACTACCTCCAACAGTCGTGGCTGCCATCATGGAGTTCCAGAAGGAGATTCTAATCATGTGTGAAACAGTTATTAAGGACCTTGATCTTCGAAGGTCAGAGCTCCAAGTGAAGCTTAAAACTTTGGGCGATCAAGCATCCTTCGCAAACTGGACTCAGAGCGAGCTAAACACTGAACTGGACCTAGCTAATCGGGCTCTTGTTGAAAAAAATTATGATGCGACCCAAGGTGAAGTCCGGTATCTATTGTCAGCTCTCAGATGTGCAGAGAGCAAGCTGACAGTCGCTATGGAGAAGGAGAAGGAAACATCAGACACATTGACAACTTTGTGTAAAAAAATTGAAGAGAAGCGCAAAGCTAACGGGATACTACAGGAACACTTCCAATCCTGTACAGGACCAGGTACGTACATTTTGAACTGGTTCTAAATTATTTAGTGTCGTATGTTGCCTTGTATAATTCTGCCCATCTATTTACAATTCAGTAGAAATTCTTGACATTCTTTTGGTTTCGCAATTCTTCGTTGAAGTTGAAGATGAACATCAGTCACCGACATAGGCACATGCCTGGGCCAAGGATTTCAGTAATTGTTAAAATTTCGTTTGTCGTGAAGGATGTAATTCGTAACTCATTTTTGATCTACAGACAGAGGGACCCTTTGTTTCTCCTTACGGTTTGTAAATTTTGAACTCGGCATGACATGAGTATCTAGTTCCTTTTTCTTTTGTTTACATAGACTCCGTTGGTGTAGTACATAGGATATAATATGCTAGTCAGTGACAGATACTGTGTGTTTAACTTTTATCCTAGAAAAAGTAAACAGTATAAACACATTTCAATTTACAGTTGATGCTTATTATGAAAGCATAAATGTTTGGATATCTAATATTCTGGACAGTCATGGAGAATATTCTATTAGATTAGTATGCGTTTACTGATTCTGTGCAAGTAGAGCTTACAATTCTATTCATGTGTAGTAGTATGTGCTGCCCTGATGTCTCATTGTGATTGTAGGGAACGTGTGTTTCTTTTTTACAGTTGGGTGTGGGTTGATTGTAGACTTACAGTGCCTTATTGTACTTATGCTGAGTGACAAGGAAAGTAGCATTGGACATTCATTTCGTTGATGAATCTGATTAAACAAATACAGAACAGTCTGATGCTATTAGAAATTGTTTATTTGTAAGTCTTGCTCTCATGTTATGGACTTGAAGTCGAAGATTTTAGATCCATACCTGACTTTCATTAAATTGTGACATTGCAGTCTTGTGCAATACAATCTTCTTTGCATTTGTATCATGCTCCCTGTTTTTGAAGTTTAATTTCGCTAAATAGAAATGCTTAGTGACAAACAGAACATAGAGGCTGACTTGTATAAAAAACCATTGAAAACATCAAGCGCTTCTACCAACGAATTCAGAAAACAATAGCACTGTCAGTCTTGGCCGTAGACATATCAACAAAAAGTCAACGGTTCTGACTTACCAAGGATCAGGCATGATTTGCTTCGAAGTGGTACGACAAGTCACTAATATCGTCAAATGAATTAGCAGAGAAAATTGTGTTGTCATTGCCAGTGTGTTGTACGATTTGCACAAACAGATATGCAAGAAATTCTTTACATTTTGAGGAACACACCCAAATCACTCTCAGTTGTGGCTGGGCTTAACTAACTATACATTAATAAGTGTACACTCCAATAAAAGAAACTGCCTCTTATTAAAAATGTGGTCTGTACATGGCCTATTCATTTTCAAAACATCAAACAAGTCTTTCAAACTTGGATGTTATTTTTGAACCAAGTAAATGTGAATAAAAAACAAACTTTGATTACACCAGAAGTAGCTAAAATCTAACAATGAACCTGAAGAAAGGTTCTTCTACTCACTTTCGATAACTACTCCTTTTGCTTCTACCAGCCCCAGATTCTTTCGTGACCGACTGGGCTTGCTGGTCAGCCAGAAGTTGCAAAACCTCTTTCTTCTGGGATGTCACCAAGACATTAGTCTTTCCATCCTTACGCAAATTTCTCTTGGGACAATTACTAGGCTCAGTCGAGTTACGTCGTTTTGAGATGATTCTCGGTCGATCCTCCACATTGCTGTTGTCTACCTTTTTAGTGAGTGTTGGACAATCACCTTCTTCATTCTCTACGTACTCTCGAACTTCCTGGACCACTAGCTCCGCTGGACTGACTATAGTAGGTGTTGAGTCGAATTCTAATCTATCGTCAGCCCTCGCAGAATTTTCTAAACCCAACACTTCTTCAGTTTCAAAAATTTCTCGAGCGTTACCCTCCACAAACTGTACATTGTCCTCCACAGGAATGTCACCGCCACATGTGTCTTCAGTACTAGGGCCCTGTTCACCAACAATTCCTTGTCTTTCTACACCAGCAGATAAGCGTCTTGGTTTGTTTAAAACAAACGTTGATGGCGTGCTCAGTAGAGCCTTCTCATCATCGGAGGATGATTCATCAGAACCTGACTCCAAATCCGGTTCTGTACCTCCAAAGATCTCCATGCTTGCATTACTTTTTAGCCTAGTACCATTAGACCTACTAGGTGTAGCCTTGACGTCAGGATCGATACTAGAATTAAAAGCGGAACCCAAAGCCAAAGGTTTCAGCTGTCATCTCATTTGCGCATCTTTAGATCCCTCCACGGTGGTTGAGCACTCATGACAGACCAGAATGTCATTTGCACATGTCTTGCAGATTCCATCGTGCCCACAAGGCTGGTTCAAGAACAACAGTTTTTGGTCAAAGGACCACAAATTATTAGTATTTAAACTTCCATGTAAACAACAAAATAATACCACAACTAACAATATTGTAAGCATTGTAAAGTCCATGATATTACCTCTAGAGCAAACATGACAGGGTCAGCTTGGTGGCAAATGGAGCATGCAATCTTGTCTTCAGAATCTTGGGAATTAATTGGTGAAACAAGCGAACTGTTCTTCTGTCGAGCGTCCTGCCAATCTCCATCAGTATTAGGTTGTTGTAGAGCTGGCAAAGCAGATTGTATATCGTCAGCGTGTCCTATTGGGTAGTCAGAATCTGGTGATTGGACATCTATACAAATCAGTGCAAAGCAATCCCACATCAACCACTGTCAGTGAAAGGAATACGTATTTCCATGATTTAATTAATTCCTGGAATAGGAATCTAATATAAATCACTATAAATCAAGTAAATAAGTTCCTACAAGTACTTATCCTTTTCGACTAGGAGATTTGACTCCTGGAAGGCTGGAAAGAAAGAGTCGTAGTAATCCTAGACCATACAGGACATACAAACCAAAACTCTCGCAGGAAGACAAGGAAAATAAAAAACATAGTAGTATTAATCTCCTGTTCCAAAAAATACTTCCAAGCACACAGGAAAAATAGCAGATACGGAAATTATGCTCCTGTGAATAATGTAGTACCCAAGGAGACACTCCTTCCGTAAAAGGAACTGATCCCGAAGGTACTCATTTACAAAGGAAAGTCTGTGAAACATGAAATAGGAAAGGAAGAAATGAGAACAAGAGCATGGAATGATGCATTCGCCAGTACCACAGTTTCCAGGAAAGGAAGGACAAGATCATGACCTAGTACTAGTGAAAGTAATCTAGTAAGGAAAGAAAGGAACATCTAAAGTATCTAACAAATTTCAGAGTGGGTTCAGGGGGTTACCGATACTACAGAACAGGATACCTATTATTATCCTTGGAAATACATCGTGATGCAAGTACTTGAAAAGAATTCTAGGAACATGGCATAGGAATCACTAGGAATTCCATTCCTTACTGTACATATAGTAAGTGTCTGTGGAAAGTGATTTCCACGATTGGCACGCCGGAATACTAATTCCGGTAGAAAAATGATAAAAATTAAAAAATTTTGTGTTAGGAACACGGAAGTACTACTTAGATAAATGAAACAACCGGTTAAGACGGTTGGCTGAATAAATAAGAGAACCGGAAAGTCAGCTGGGTGAGATCCGATCGTCTGAGTCGAAGGAGAGGGAGCACCGTCCATGTGACGGAACCCTGACACAGCGGACTTAAGGTAACCGCCGAAGGGTGCGATTCACGCAGGAAGAGTGGCTGCGACCATTAAAGCGCCGCCGGCCGCGACCGTCCAATGATGAAAGGCTACGACCGTCCTTCATGATGAGCTACGAACGGGCGGGAAGGAGTGCAGGTATAAAAGGAGGAAGAGCAACCGTGCTCCACCCTTCTTTTGTCATTTTGTGGCGCGCTGGATCCTTGTGTTCCTCGGCGGAGTGCGCAGTTAGGGTTGTGACGGTAGGAGAGAGACGGTGAGACGGAAGTGTTTCCGTTAGTTGAGGGATTGTGGTGAGGATTGTGCGTACAGGTGCTACCGGAGTGACAGTGAGGAGGACTTAGCAGGATAGGTTGAAAGGGGAAAGAGCCGGCGGAGGAGGGACAGTTGTTAAAGGTACAACGGGTCATGCCGTTGATGCCGGCAGACGACGGAGAGTGGGAGCTCCTCCGGACCGCCTTAGAGGTCATGGGCTGTGCGTTACTATTGGACAAGGCGTGGGGGTGGAAACATTCCCTTCCGGCACAGGAGATCCTTGTCAAGAACCCCGACAATCGAGGAACCATCCGGGGAGAACCGGAGCAGTGGACGGCACAAGACTGGAGGGATACGTACAGCTTCACCAACGTTGGGGAGGTCTCGGCACCGGAGGCCCGGGACTTTGTGTGGAACTATATCACGGGGTCCGGAGACAATAGAGAGGGGTGGGACCTGGACGACATCAAGGATCCGAGAGCCCGGAGAGTAGTAGGGTTTATGAACCCTATTTTCCATCCGGAAAAACCCAAACGGATCACCATCAAGTGGGCGTCTATTTTCCTCGGAGCCATGGACGGTGAGTTCTCCGTAGACTAGGGCCTCATGATAAAGACCATAGTCGACCGGCAAGTACCCAACCTCCGGAAGACCAAGAAACACGCCACCTGCCTTCCGTCTTTCCTCGTCCACCTCTACCGTCACCGGGGGCTGTTGAACCCTAAGGTGATCCTGGAGTATGACGAATTGAATAGCATGCAATGGTACGCTGAACCGGAAGAGGTGTCTGATGAGGACGATGATGATGATTGTATGGAGGTCTCCCCTACGCCGGCTAAGAGACCCCGTCCCAGCCTGGAGAAGGGACAGCCTTCCGGATCACCTCGGACTCCCACCCCGACCAAGCGAAACCTGAACACGGAAGTCTTCAAACCCACCGGACCACCGGAGCATACCGGGGACCCGTGCCAAGACTTAGTCAACCTTTCGGAGCAGGTGTAGGCGTATGCCCAGTTCCTACAGTCAACTAGGCAGCTGGAGGGCCGGTTGGCGAAGGAAGTAGTTTCCCTTACGGGCTCAAACCGGTTGAAAGAATGCCTGATTATCCTTCGCAAGCACTGGGACTTACCCAGTCTACAGGCCAAGCACATTGACCAGATGGAGCAGTACCGGGAGAGGATTAACAAGCTCGAGCAGGAGGTACATGATGCCCAAAGGGACTTCAATGACGCCCGTGACCGGGCAGCCCATGCCATCCAGTCGGTTCTTGAGGTCAAGGCCACCTTAGCCCTTCCGGTGGATGTAGCCAATCAGTGCGCCGTCTACCAATCCTTCTTGACCCGCCAACCGGATCCAGCTCGGAAGTTGATCGTGAAATTCATGCACGACCGGACGCAGGTGATGAGGGACACTTGGTTACAGATGAGGCACTTCGTGGAGATCATCAGCGCCGGAAAGGACGGCCCGTCAAGACCACCAAAGCCACCGGCAGATCGAGAGGAGCCCAGACCATCGGCACCAACCATGGGACCGGCACAGGTGCTACCTTCAGCCTCTCCGGTACAATCGACCATCCGGCCAGTGCAACCGGAGCTAGGACAACCGTTGGAGGATCCTATCCCGGATGCCTTGGACAGTTTGCACAATCTGCCCACCCTGGCTGGAATTGAGACTGTTAACCCCGGGAACATCTCTTTGGAACCGGACCAAGGTCCACCACCGGAAGACTTTGCTCCGGTACAGGGATCTCCGGAACATCTCCAGGTTGATCTCAGCGCAATTCCGGTGGCTGCACGATCTCCCTCCCCGGCGGTTCAAGCAGGACGAGCCCGGAAGGCCATCGACCAGCCGGCGGCTGATACCCCGGAAGAAGGCCCCTCGCTGAAGAGGCTGAAGAAGGGAGCACAGAAGAAGGAACGGCCGGATGGAACCCGGCACAGCCCACGGTTTGATAAGAACAAGGAGTAGAAGTTAGGATAAGGACCGAATAAAATGGCAGCTACTAACGATGGGGCTCAAGTGCACCCGGTTGTCAATCCAGATAGATAGCGGCAGTAACTAGGAATAGAAGGCGGCCACCGGTCCGGGATTCCCGGATCCAAGATCCGGAATTTCTGGATCTCGGTGGGCCACTTGGTTGCTTTAGGACCGATAGGTTTTAGTATTTAAGCTGGATGTTTTTCCAAGGCCGGGGCCTTGTTTTGTACGTCGTTTTGTTGTTGCATTTGAGAATATACTTTTGGATTTGTTGTGTCGACCGGCTGGCTGACGGGTCCGTTACCGTAATGGTTTGTTGGTACTATTGTCTTCAGTAGTGTTCCGGAGGAGTGTTGAACAGTGGGATAGTTTGGAGAGCGCCCGGAGAGATTGGGAAGGTGTCAAGCGTCGAGTGTTGACGATTTTGAGTCCCGGAAGGAGCCTGGAGGGAAGGAGAGACGTACTGTAGCAGGGGCTGGTAGTCTTAAGGACACGGAGAGTCGTGTGTACACCGGAATTCGAGATCGGACCGGTCGCTTCCTGTCGATAGGATAAAAGCCGGACTACCTACTGCAAACCAATCCGGAAGGGAGATGATATAGTTAGGATACCGTGCAACCGTTCGGTGATGTCGTTGTAGTATGAGTTCCGTCCCTGTAACCGGCACTGAGTAGCTACCTGGACCGGTCTCTAGTCATACAGAAGGAATATTTCACCCCTATCGAGTGGTAGATAGAAAGAGTGGGGTGTCTAGCCACTTTAAGTCACGGGACGGTGGAGAATCCAGCCACTTGAAAGGATAGACGGATCAGTGGGAACCGGCCACTAGTCTAAAAAGCCTGAAAATAGGAACGAGGCAAAAACTACCGGATCAGGCCAACCGGTCGAGAGACAGAAGACGGCTAGATTCGGGTGTTGATTTCCGTTATGATCTAAAAGGAGGAAAACTATAGGTCTTCATGGGAACGAACACGGAGTGGTTTACTTTGGAGGGTATTTAGAGTGAATTAAGCGCCTTCCGGAGGTATACGGGTGCCACGTCGTGCTACAGTGTCCGTTCTAAACGTCCCATGCCTCGGTACAGTCAAAGAACACACAGTAATGAATGATAGCGGAATTAAAAAAAAAAAATCTTTAGGAAAATTTTTTGATGCAAAGAAGAGGCCCTTGGTTGCAGTAGAGGAGTCTTACCAGACATTGCAGCAACGTTTGGGCTTCCAACTGATGCATCGGTAGAAGAAGGTGGAGCCCTCTCGGGTTCCGTAAAGCCAAACAATAGTCGCCACTGCGAATCAAATTCCTCGTTGCAAAACTTAGCTATACAGGTTCTAGACTTCGAACAAAGTGAACTAATGCAGAAAGGATGGTAGCAGTGTCCACAAGAGGCAACAACGATGTCATTGCAGTGAAAATGTTCCCCACAAGCAGGAGTGTTTTCCACGTACACTATGTTGGTTTTCTCATGATCTTTGAGCCTCTCTATTGGTGTCGGCCTGAAACTATCTAGAATACCTGCCTTGAGTCTAGTAAGATACTCGGATACAGAGACAAGAAACTTCTTCGTACAAAGCAGGCTCTCAAGTAAAGAATCATATTGCTTTTGAAAAACTTGCATTCCCTCGTTACACCTCTCGTAGTCTGCTACAGTAGCTTCTAATTTCAAACGTGTCTGTCTACTGTTCCTTTCCTCACAGAGAAGTTGTTGCTGCAAATCTACGACTCTAGTTTGCAAATCCTCCTCACTTTCCTCTAAACCAGAAAGAGATGATAAGTCTAAACCTTCACTCCCTAAGCAATTTGTCCACTGGTCGACGTACTAAGAAGACTCCTCTAATGCTAACTTGACTCGCTGAACCTCCGCCAATGCCTCGTCAGACAGACTCTGCCTATCATCCCGCATTAATTTAGCACGCCTAAGCTCTAACTCCTTATCGTCCCTCTCTTGTTCTAAAACCTTCAACCTTTCTTTCCTTGACAAGTAGTAATTTTGTTTGTCTACTAACAAGTGGTGTACCCTTGTGATAGTCTTCTCCACTGCATCAGTGATAGCAGTTTGCTCTGAAGCAGTGAGTAAACCGCTAGGAGAAACTCTGACACGACGTCTGCTAGAAGACGCAGACTCCATCCTCTCCTTCAAACCTAGAGGACGACCAACACGGGATGGCAATGGAACCGATGGACAGGGAGAAACACGAATAGGTGGAGGTTCTCTAAAGCCCGAATGGCTTCCTATACCAACGTCAGTAGTCACGGCAGAGTTGGGCTCGGAATTTACATGAAGTGTTCCTAATCCATTTCTTGGGACTCCTACACTGGGGACTTGAGAGACCAAGTCTACCGTTCACTCTCTTCTGGGGAACACCGAGTTGTTGGGACCTGGCCTTTCTTGTTAATATCAAATTCCGTTGCTTGGAACTTGCAGCAACGGCATAGGCTGCCCAGTTAACTTTGATTTTCTTTGACTCAGCAACGACACCCCATGCGAATTCTAGAGAGATGGTGTCATTCATAGAACGAATGTCCTTTCAAAACACTCGGCGGTAAAGGTCACCAATCCACCGCTGGGACTCGGTAGTCACACGAGGAGGTAAGATCTTCCACCCATTCTTATTGAACCGTCTGCCAAGAAACTGTGTGATTTCTTCTATAGTTACAACAGTATCCAATGTCTTCACGATAAGCCCATCCCCACGGAGACCCTGCCGTTTAGTGAAGTACTCTAGGTCGTAAACAACCTACAAAAAGGCACATTAAGCCAAGTAGTTAGCAAGAAGTCTGTAATGAAAACAAATGTGTGAACATAGTAACGAAGCTGACCAAGTCAAATAAATAAACATATCAGAGAAAATGCATGATTGTTATACGTCATTTTCAGAAACACATTGACAACGGAGAATATTTAAATTATACCCAATTCCTTCCTTCTAGATTACATTAATTTCAGTGACTCAGAATTCTAAAGACTACTGTGAGCCTTTCTAAGTGACCAGGAGTTGTAAAAAAAGGCTACTCTCTAAAACAGGTTTGCAACCCACTATACAGACCATGAAAAACACAAATTCAAATCGGTACCCAGTTCTGGGCACCAAAAAAAAATTCCACTTTTTTCTTTACCTGCTGTTATTCATACAACGTGCATTGTTAAATCATTACTAAATCACTACAAAGGCTATCCAGTGCAGGTATACAAGATAACGAGGGACGACAATACTGCTAAATTCATCTACATTATGGGACAACCTAAACCAAAAAAGAAAACAACGACAGCTTCTGATACAACCCAATGCTAAATCACTATGTACTACAAGGGGAT
The DNA here is from genome assembly GCA_014871385.1 of Ceratodon purpureus. Lineage (NCBI taxonomy): Eukaryota > Viridiplantae > Streptophyta > Bryopsida > Pseudoditrichales > Ditrichaceae > Ceratodon > Ceratodon purpureus. Next base: position 32,373,610 of record CM026426.1, on the reverse strand, counting down.
CTTTAAAATGCGGAATTGAGTCATTCCACCCTCTCAAAAAGGAGTTCACATTTATGAAATTAACGTGTAACATGTATCCACACTGAATTCTGGACCTAACCATTTTCCTTTGATTCTTAACCTATCAGCAGTATGAGAGAAAATGGGAGGTCTAAGCAAACGAAAAAATTCGAGAACCCACTGGATCGAAAAGGGTGAAAGCAGCAGGCATCGACAAGAAGACAAAAAAAAGACCCATTGCTTCCACTAGGTTTTGTGATTCGAGTTCTGAACTTAGATCCCAACAAAATATTGGAAGGAAAATTCTCAAGTCAGGTACTGAAAAGCACAAACAACAGAAGCAAAAGATTACCAAATCCATTGCACATGAAACAACGCACAAAGCTTGGATATGCAACTTTGTGAATTGAAAAGATAGTGAAACATTACCTCTTCGCTGGGGCTCTAATATCGAAGGTGCTTAGAGTCGTTGCTACAAACATTGAGAGCCGTAACAAAAAGCCAGAGAACTGTGATAGAGAAGGAAAGAGCCGATGCGACACCTACGGCAAAGGGGAGCAAGCCAAACAATGAAGCACAGCTTGAAACCCTAGACATGCCTGAACCGTTTCCTAAGGATAAAGTTGAGACTTCCTGGTTTCCTAGGTCCTGGATCAATAGAAAAATTGCATTTTATCGTTACGTTTTTATCACTAGTACCCCCAATCTCCTTGGTTCCTTGGTTCCTAGTGGGCCACCTCAAGGATGCTTGCCCCCAATATGATTTTGCAGCTACGTCTGCTGCCGGAACCTTATGCACACCGGCAGTCTTTACTAGCAATTCAACCAATAGTCCTAAACGAATGGTGTCCTATCTATTCCAAAGGTTTGTAGCAAGGGCGGCAGTGTTGTGATTGTGTGGGTGTGTCCTCCATGGCACTTGCGTGGCAGAGCTCATCGACTCCGACCGTCACGTCTGCCCCTTCTGTGAGGCCCAGCTAGATCCGGCGTGGGTGGCGCAGTAGGATGGGAAGGTTAATGAGGAGCAGCGCCCACTGCTTCATGGAACTCTAGCGGGATTTAAGCGTGTGGCAGCCTTCTCCTATGACGCGTGAAACGATCTTATCTATGTGCTCAAGCAGACGTCTTGCCGCCGGATTCTGTGCATGCGTCCGCAGAAGCAATGTCAATGCTGATCAACACATACTACTACGGCACGTAGTTCTTGGAACTACAATAGATTGACACTCGGATCCAAATCTTCCAGACTTAGTTTTGAACTATTGTAAATGCAATTTAAACGAACATATGATCCTCGTTGATCCTTTTTGTTTATGGGTTAAGACGAACTCGTGCTTAATCTTCCTTCTAAAGTTTCTATCCAGCTAGTCTTCTTTGGTTGAAAAAAGCATTTACTCAATTGTTTTCAAAATTTAGAAATGCTTTCGGAATGCATAAACTTGGTCCTTTTTTGTACATGTTGCGTGTGTCCATTTGAACAGTATAAACTATTGGATTTTTTGATTGATTTCTTTTTTGATCTCCTTGTTGATTTGTTTGTTTGTTTAAAACAATATAACAAAAATCACCTAACTGATTGGCGGAAACCATCGTTGAGCATATATTCAGTTCCTTTCATTGACTATATTCATCCGATTCGTCACTTTCGAAATACCCGGTTGGCATCTTTGAACATATACACGGCTCTGTTCGTTTACTGTGTTCATCCATTCTAAACATCCAACAACATCACAGAACCAACAAAGAAAGAAGTTGGAATGAAGATTCTATAAGAGACTCTCTGTAATAGAATTCATCTACACTTTTGAAGAGAATAAAAAAGATGAAGAGAAAATAAAGATGAAGCAAATACAGAAAGATGAAGGGAAATGGAGAATAGGAGAACGAACGAGGGAATAAAAAAAAGAATAAATGAGAAAGGGAATACAGAAAGATGAAGAGAATAAAGAATTATGAAGAGAATAAAGATGAAGGGAAATCAAAGCTAGAAGTAAGAAGAAAAGAATTTAAAATTAAAAAAAAAATTGAAATAAAAAAAAAGGGAAGGAACTAAAGAAAGATGAAGAAAATGAAGAAAGATGTAAAGAATAAAGAAAGATGAAGGAAAATGAGAGGTAGAAGAAAGAAGAAGAGACAAAAAAATAAAAATAAAAGAAATCTGAAAAAATGTTCTATAACTGTATATCCCTTCTTTATCTCTTTATTTTTTGAGGTAACCTACAAATTCCACGTCATCAAGAACAAGGGAGGGGGAGAGGGGTACAAGAAGACAGATGAAGGAGAGAAAAGAGGAAGAGGGAGAGGAGAAGAAAGACAAGGGAATAAAGAAAAGAATCAAAACAAATAAGATACAATCTCTTTTCACCACTAAGACTTATCCACTATTTTTAGCAGGTAACAATTTCAAAACATACGATAATTATTATTTTCTCACAAATGTTTAACTCATGATGGATGCACAATAGTATTAAGGCAACTTACCTCTACTATCCTATTATTTAGTTCAATTTCAAGTACTAAAACAATTCTGTTGTTCATGATGAAGTTTTTGAAATCCCAAATTTATAAAAATGAAGTTCAAACATGGAAATTGGAAAGATTCGTGTAACAAGCTCAAAAAATGAAATTGTACTTGAATTTTATAATTAACAATTCAGAAATATCAATCAAAGAATAAATGTTGGATGAAACAAACCTAAATACAAAACAAAACAATCTGAAAGCGATTTCAAAAATAAAAATAGATAATCAGAGACTTAGGAAAAAAAATCTAATGATATCAAAATGGAAACATATCAATATTGACAGCATATCACAAATTCAAAATATATTAGTACTAAAAGCATATCAAAATTGGAAGCAATTTGGACTTAATGAAAACATATCAGAAGGGAAAGGATTATGGAATTGAATCTAGAATTGAATCTGGCTAGTTCAGAGGTTCTTAGATTTCTGTACCTTTAATATTTGCATTTACAACACTCACTCCATTTTGTGAGCACAACGTTTACTATTAGTCAGAGATATGGGTGATTTTACCAACTACAGGGTTTCTGAATAAATTTTGCTATAAAAAGCAGCTTATATTTCACTCCTTTAATAAAATAAATTTTATATTATAAATCATAATAAAATCAAACAGTAGCATTCTCTTTTATAAACTGAAAAAAATAAAACTTTTATGCATACGCCAATTGATTTGATATTATCCTGTATGGTTTGGATTAAAAAATTGTAAAATTAGACTACCAACTCAGCATCTAAAAAATATATTCTTGATATCAAAAATATTATTTTCTAATAATAGTATTTGAGTACTATAATTTAAACTTATTCCTAGGTTTCTTATTTAGCATCCACAATAATCAAAATTTCAAACATCATATTATTCTAAAAAAATGATTAATCAAACATAATTAATGAACATTTTATAAACATCCTTTATAAATTGAACTGACTTTTACAGAGTACCAAATGAGCGGATTTATTCTTTCTATATTTTCATATTATATTACTCTCCTAGACCTGAAACATCTCTACTGTAATTCTAAATATTCGACGCCACTGAACAACATGCTAGCATATATGCTGGGCGTGATTTAAGAAGATTACTCGTATTGATGGTTATGATATAACATAGTTCAAGTTCGAGATTCACAACAAAGAGCTTAAGGAACTGACGGTCATGAATGCGATTCCTGCTGGCATTTCAACAAAACACCCTGAAACACTCCTACTGAGACTATTGTTTCAACTTTAAAGCTGAATCTCTTCTAAGTTCTGGCCTCAGCAATCAACAACAGCCAAGTGAATCCATGCAAGACTGGCTGAAGAACAACATTGAAGATGAGAACTACTGTCAACAATGTGGGTTTCAAAAAAGTATATTCCAAATAGTAATAGCCTTACGAAATTGGATCCGTCGAAAAAGAGCTTAGGGGCACTCTATTCCGTAGTCATTTTTCAAGGCGCTTGACACTAAATGTTTCAAACATTATCAAAAATTCGATACTCAATAAACTAATCTTGTAAAGACCAAGAATTTGCGCTTTAGACAGCAACGTAAACCATGCTAAAAACTGCTCACTCTAGTCCTTTACGGCAGCATCAGCGTGGCACCATCTTCACTCTACCGTTAGGGGGCAAAACGGCTCCAATTTTAGTGGTTGCTTCGAGTCGGCGATTAATCTGCCACAACAACATCACCGAATGGTCAAAAAAAATTATCAATCATTCATTTATAAGAGTCCTCCACCTCCATTTTCAGCATGTTGATTTCAAGATGCTCCACGCACCTTTATGTCCCGCTGACCCATGTACTCAAGAACCACGTCGTAAGATTTGGGGATGTTATCCCGTGATAGGACAATCGCAATCTCCTCCCGTATGTGTGCCACTGGCCGCGACTTACCCACTTCAAACACCGATAGAACCTCGTCCTCCAATACAACATTGCATCTCACCATATCCGGTATGAGCACCTGATCCATCGCCACCCAGTTCTGTCCTCCCTCGCACCTAAACCTTACATAACAGAATGTCATGTACAACGTATTGCGAGCAATGTGAAAACGGAACCTTATGCTTCCACGGCTGACTACGGTCTTGATGATATCACGCCCAACCTGCCACTTCTTGTCCCAGCCCACGTCCATCAAGGTCGCCAGCAGCCTCTCCGATGGCTCATTGAAGATGTACATAGCACGTGTGCGCTGGTTATCATCGGCTACACCTAACAAATCTGCCATCATGTGAATGGACATGAACCATTGGACTCGTGCTACCTTGCTCCCTATCCTGCCCTTCATTGCTGCAAAAATGTCCATTGCCAACTTGAGACGGAATGCTTCGGAGGTATGCATGTCTAGGACGAGCCACGCGGCATCAGTGAGCTCTGGGAGTGGCAGAGGTTCCAAGCTCCCATACAACTCCTCGACGGACTTTGGGACATACACGGCTTTCAAAAAGAAAGTACTATTCTCAAGCAAATGCTTGTGGCTCCTCCCGTTGCGACCACCCTCCCCAACCTCGTGGTGAACAACTAGAATCACATCTAGAATGGAAGATAAAGGCACCTACTCATCCCAATAGGAGGCATACAAAAGGTTACAGGCCCGTGGCTCGGAGGCAGAGGCAAGAGGGTAGAGATGTAGTTGTCGGCGTTGATACGCATGACGGACCTGGATTGCGTCCAGCTTTATCACATGCCTCCCACGCCGCATCGACAAAGTCCACCTAAAGCGTAGAACCTCCGCTTTCTAAGCACTAGCGAAAGACTCATCTCTATGAAAGCCTGCATGTTGAGTCCAAGGCCTGCAATTCGCGGCCTTCAAAGCAACCCTAGACCCAACCTCAACCCGCATAGGGATCCATCTTCCATGACTATCTTTGGAGTTGAACAGAACTACACTTTGAACTTCCGCTGCGGGTTGAACCACCTTGACGTCGATCACCTAATTCATGACTACACTCAGCATTCTACAGGTCTAAATATAAACTCCCCAAAATTGTCGACAACCCCGACCTCTGAACGAAACAGATGTGCCTCCGTTATATTTGCTTTCCAAACTACCTCACTCAACAGTGGGAAAATGAACGCGTTTTTTCGCAGCAGCACTAACCAATGGGCCACCAATTTTGAAAGAACAACTTCGCGGCAATAGAGTATACCAATCTTAGCCTCTCCTTCAGCACACCGCGACCGCAATTACCTCACTTAAGTTCACATGAATACTAATAACCAGAAATCAGTTTGTAGCTACTACTAGCGTCCACCACCACCTCACTCCAAATCTGCTCGACACAAAAACTCGGATTATGCTTAGTCACATGCCTTTGCAGCTGAGTCAGCGTGCCTCCCGCCAGGAATGTCTCCGTCGATGCTGAATGTGCCCAGCGCTCTACCATTAACATATTCGACGTTCCCTTTTACAAATGAATTGCCGTCTCCACTACCGACTGTGCAAATGTACCTAGTTTGTACGCCGAATGCATCGAATTACAATATTCGATCCTACTCCGGCTGAGTTTGTAAGGATGTCCACGTGAAATGTGGCAGCTCAGCCTTCTATTGGCCACCACCCTCGGCAAAGTCCAATCGCCTTACAAGTTGGCACCATGTGTGATGACTCCGCTCGGTCCACAATGTAGTACCTCACCTCGACCCGGAACTGCCCAGCAAATGCCTTCTAGTGACTCCAAACAGTTTCTAATACCAATATCCGTGGTAGAGGTACTTGGGGAAATTTACTAAATGCGAAGGTGTGAATTATTATAATAAAAATAGATAGTGCAATCACTAGTGTGCGCGCAGAACGAGTTTCCAAATATTTGCGAATAAACGTGACTGATTTGAGACTAGATTTCTATTACAGAATATGTAACGTTCATTGTTGTAAAATATGTTGTATATCCCTATTTTTAGTATTGATAATGGTGAAAATAAAAATTAATTTTAGAGTAGCTATTTAGACTTTGAATTTTACATTTGGTGCTATCTCTTTTTAATGTTTAATGGAGAAACTGAGTTAAAACTAAAATAGAGTCAATCCATGAAGGAGCTATAATTGCAAAATGTAGAAATATACGTTACGTAACAATTGAATGAACATTTCAGAATATAGATGCCTAATACTAACGAATAGAAAATGAAGTCTACTTTTATGAACAAGTTATTAAATGTAATTCAATGTCTAAGGAAATTCATGAAGATTGCCGCAGTAAAAGAAAAGTGAACAATCAAATACAAAAAGATATTATTTTTTAGGCAATAAGACACAAAATTCTAGCTAAGTCATATAATCAAAATCTCATTTATCAAATAATGCTACAGAGACTTTAGAATCTGTACCATCTACATCTAGGGAGCCTTCATCCTCAGACTCAACAACTTCTAAATCAACATACTCTACATCTCTTAGCATCAACTTCTTAAGTCTAAATGTGCAATAAAAACCTTCTGCTACTTCATTGGCAGCGTGATTTGCGTACAAAGGAAGTTGCCAGGACTTAAGAGGGCTTGGATAGAAATTAGGATCACAAAAAAATGGGAGGTGAATAGGATATCTCAAATCACTGCTTTTGCAAATGCAAATGGCAACATGTTCATAAAACCGCTACATATGAAAGCAAATCATAATAGGTAATACTAGTAGTAGAAAATGTAGCTATACTCACTTACTAAACCGTGGCTTCTTCACGATCTTCTATTCAACAATGACCTTGTTTTCAGGATCCTCTGAGATAACATCGTCTCCTCATTTCACTTCTATGGCAGGAGCAGATCGAATTAAAAGAGCAACCAAGGCTTCAAAAAAGGCCACATCAACCTTTAATGCCACAATGAGACGGTTCACATTGCAACATGCAAGAATAGAAGCTCCTACAAAATAAGAAAATGACAAATTTCAGTTCCAAACACCATTAAAATTAATTAACATGATGTAGTCTATAGTTACCTATTTAAACACGAAGAAATGGTAAACGTACACGTAGCTGCAGAGCAGTCTAGAACAATATCCCTTGGCGAAGAAGATGCTTGAATGAACATCGGCATAAGAAGGATGGATTTTACACGAGGACCACACCATAGTGTGGATCCATCCATTGATTGATCCTCCTGTAACACCAAGTTCTAAAGGATGTCATTCCATGCCACATCAACCCCGTGACGGTTTAGTGCAGGGATGTGTTGAAAAGAAAATCTAGAAGTAGACACCTCCGGGATGCTCCTCAGAGCTAAGGTTATCCCAAACCTCATGGTATGCGGATTGCAAGATATGTTAATTAGTTTACTTACAAAGGAAGATAAAAAAAAAAAAATAAGTACATTCCAGCAAATGAAATGGACAGTTAGTTTTAGAGCCTGATCTCTGATACTGTCGTGGCTATCACTAATGTAAACACACCCAATTGACCACAACCAGATTAAACATCAATCAACCATGCACATATATCACATCCAATGTCATGCATATACAATTACATCCAAAATCATGCACATACAATCACATCCGACATCATGCACATACAATCACATCCGACATCATGCACATATAATCATCATGGACGTCATGCACATACAACCACATCCGACAGCATGCACATACAATCATCGTGGACGTCATGCACATACAATCACATCAATGCCATAGCAACCATATACTATCACAATAGCACATACAATCAGAGCAAGATAACTCATAAGTAATCCATTTTTAAACTAATCATGGCTACAAGCACATGTGACTTTAGAGAACTTGGCCTACGTGGCACTTTTCTACACTAGCATAGAGTATGTGAAAGCTAATGTAATAGATTATCAGATACATCTATCATTCAAATTAGCAATAAGTTATATCATAAAACACTAGTGGAAGGGCTGTCTTGGACGACTGGTTTGGTAACAACGTTCATGACTGTGTTCAAACGAGGCAACTGTGAAGCCGTTGTGGTCATCATCAGAAAAGTTCTGGTCGTTTTCGGCATTCTAAAACGGAGCTAGGGAAAACCTCCTTACCCGGAAAAGGTTACTGCGGGGACTCATGGCTATGTCCACGTGGATCGCAAGGTCCTACCAAGGGCCCACTAGGTGAATTTGGAGTTAATAGTTATCCTGTAAATTTTCAGCCCCTCTATAGGATGATCATGTTCGGATGAAGGATGTCCTTGATTTACCCGACCCAGAACCGGCTAATATCCAGACATGCTGTGCAATTGTTCAGGACGAGACTTGTATGCAAGCAGCGAGAGGAGAGCGGAGAGCAGAGAGCAGAAAATGGGGTCCTAAATCTAAAAACAGTAATTTTTTACTAAAAAAAATATTATATAATTAGAATCTATGAATATTTTAAGAATAATTCTTTTTTGGTTACCCTATAACCGTGAACTGAATTACACTTTTATTCATAATTACCCTATAACCATGGACTAAATTACAGTTTTTTTAACAATTATTTACTACCTTCCATGTCCCTATGTGTATTAACCCTAAAGTCAGTACGACCGCCAAACTAACTTTTAGAATCCTATGTCATTTTCTTCACATTACTACAATTCTTTCAACCTCATCTACATGACATTCATCATTTTTTATTTACTTTTTAGTTATTTGAATTTTTTTTCCTCCCAATCTTCTTCCATTCTATCCATCTACTCAATTTCTGCTCAATCTCTCTATTCTATTCCTCTAATCTATCTTTCTATCAGCGTTGATTTTTATTTCCATTTCATCTTCTAATTTGTTTGTTCATTTTCTTCTTATATATTCTTTGTTCATTTTCTTCTTATATATTCTTTGTTCATTTTCATTTTTAATATTTTTTTCCATTTCAATTTTTATTTTTTGGTCCTGTTTTCCCTTCGTGTACAAACACCCTCTTTGAGTTGCATTTCTTGAGTTTTATCTTCAACCTTCGTTTTTTTTTCCCTTTCTTTTAATTTAAAAAAAAAAAAAAAAAAAATTATTCTAAAAATTTTAAACGAACTTCTGTTAGATTTTCCTCCATTTTTGGTTTTTTATTATGTTTTCAAATCAAAGAAAATAATGTTAATAATCCGAGTCACCCCATTAAGTAGGATGAAATCATTTTAATATTATATTTTCTAGGTCTCAAGGGCATCAAGCACCTAGCTCATGGATATTTAAGTAGTGGCAACAGAAGGTCTCTTCCTTTTTGTTCATTCTCTTCTTGAAACATGTTCCTAAAGGAGCTTGCTTCGGCTATGGAAGATGCTGAGGATACTGCTCTTTCACTTGGTGACGTCGTTGGGCCATTTCATCCGTTTGTACAGGTTGACGGGGGAGAGGAGGTGAATGGGTGCAGTAAAGGACATACTGGAAATGATGACGTGGATGTAGAATTAGACGTGATAAGAGACCCATTCGCTGTAGAAGAGAATATGTAATACTTGAGGAGGAGCCGATTGTGCCCTTGCCACCTCATGCATACTCCAAAGTTGGGAAGATTCCATTGGGGATTTATTCTAGTGAAGCATTGCGTGGAAAGAGTGAAGCTCGTCCATTGTTGAAACGTCCCCACCTACGACAATTGCCAAGTGGGGAACGAACAATGAAAGTCAATGTAGCTTGTCCTGTAGTGCAGTAGGAGGTTGGTAGTTATTTTGAAAATACGAGGGGAATACCTAAATGCATTAAATTCAAAGAATAAAATGGCTATTAATATGTATTGATGGCACTAGTAGAGTCCAACTACTAGGGGATACAATGTACAAAGGCCTTTTGTCCAAAGTGAATGCTATTGTTACTCAATGAGATAAATGTGAATGACAAAACCTTTATATTGAAATGGGCAATACTAGATTTGTATTGCTGACTCAGTATAAGGAAAAATTCAATCACCAATGACTAAGCATCCCCATTAACCACCGTCCACTATGAGAATCTGTGTCTCCTAAAGTATTCTGCGACCTATTTTCTGGCCAATGGGTGAGTCAAGATTCCACTCTCTAGGACTAGCTTGACCTCGTTGAAACTAAAGGTAGACGCATGGATGAAAAGGTCCGTCTTGGGATCACGTCTGCAAACCTTCAGAAGGATGTAATAGATGTGCTTACAGTACGTAAACTGAACCCTACCTCGAAACTTAGTCATTGTCTTCTTGAATGCAGGGCAAGTGCAACTAGGGTAAGAGCGATGGTGATCTGGTACTGTGTTATGTTAGGAGCCATGCTCGAATCCAGCCCGATGATGCAACCATGGCCCGGTGAGGTATCATAGTAAGGGAATGGAGGCGCGCTTTGAGAGATTCGGAGGAGCCCATGGAGAGTCGCTGCGCCGGATTTGGGCGAGTCGCAGTGCGTTTGACCATCTTACCTTCTCTCCTACCAGGGTAGCGGTTAGCTTCTGCAGGAACAGGCACCAAACTAAGATTTGCAGGAGGCGGGGCAGATGAAAAGAGGCGTCTTGGGGAGACCGGCCTCTTCTACGGAAGTTGAAACCCTACTGCTTCAAGGGCAATGATTTCAGTGAGTTTTAGGTTTGTACCTAATTTCATCAGCCAGACCTCTGGAATCGAAGGCATTTCTTGGTTCACTGAGTATCTAGCTATCCACTTGCGCCTTGTGCCTTTCACGCACCCCTCAATGTCATTAGAGCAGAAGAAGAGTTCTGTCCTCTTAGATGTGTTCCAACGTATGTTAGTCCAAATGCCGGTGTAGGTAGGTGCAGCAGTGGAATTTGCGCCCCTGACAATTCTCTTAGTAGACTTCTTTTTCGTAATAGTTCTCTGGGCCCAGCAACACTTTGCAGAAGTTTTGGGAAGTCTCAAAATGTGCCAGTCCTTCACATTGATCTTATTTCCTTCAATTGCGTTGACATGGCAAATGCCTACTTCGTTCACAGGTGACGCTAGGGGCGAAGCAGATTCCTGGGCGGGAGATTGGTTTCCTTCTACTTCAGTGTCATGTTCAGAATCGTCTTCCACAATGATGGACATCTGCAAAGGGCAAGCTCTTATGGCACGTCTTGAACCTCTCGGACGAGAGAAGTTTTCCTTGTCTGGACGATGCGCTCCTCCTTAGCTCCGAGGGATATGTCTGCATTACGCTTGACGGATCCAAAGACTTCTGCTCCAGCCATGACAGGTTGACGGGTGCAGAACTCTTCCGCTCCTGGCATGTCCAGCATTAGATCTTCAAGCAGTAAAGGATTTCCTGTTAGTTTTGCCTTGCGTTCTGCCATCCTAAGCTTCAATTCCTTCTTCAATGGACCTAATCCGCCTACGTCACCTTTGAGGAATTGGTAGTCGTTAACAACCTGTAGAAATCCCCGAACAAAATCGTCCGCAGTGACAACGTAGAGGACACTGCCGTTGTTTCCTGAAGCATGGAGCCACTTGTTATGAATTGTTACGGTGAGATTACAGGTCGGCATTTCTGTGAGTTCTTTTTCGGTAAATTTGTGGAGTTTAGATAATTGAAGCTGTTAGATTTGATGATAGAAGTTTTGTCAGTTGGGATTATTAAAATAGGTATATATAAAGGCAACATAGTTTTTGGTTATCATAGCGTAGACATGAATCTCCCTTATTGGCGTGAGCGGTAGTGCAAAAATCCCAGCCACTGGTCCAGTTTGCTTAGTGCCTTCTCGTTCACAGCCGCTGTGAATACCCACCATGCTTGCAACCCATGGTATAGAGTGTCGGCTTCCGCCATACTCCTCCCAGTCCTGTATTGGTTACACATCTTCTTGTGCTGCTCCCAAAGCTCTTTGGGGAAGTACTTCTTAGTATACTTCACCATGTTTTGCGTCTAGTGAAACAGGCAGGACCTCTCCCAATCTTCTATACGGCCTTTTATATTCCCATTGTCGTAGATGATCCGGACCGCATTCCAGATAGATTGAGCGTGATGCGCTATGAAACTTTTGAAGTTTGGCGCTGCAACGCCATTCCTCTTTTTGACTAAGTTGAGATTCTTCCAGAATAGAAACTGGGCCTTAGTGTCCTCAGATTGCATGTCACAACTCGCAATAGTCATAACGCGGCAGTAGTTAGAATTGTACACATGGTAAGCCATCGTGGTCCAATGTCTTACCCGTCTGAAATGGTCGAACATGATCCAGGCGTACTGGAGATCTTTGTCTGGTTGCATTCTACTGACCTGATCCACACTACTACCTGGCCCAACTTCGAACATTTTAAAGAGGAAAACTTTCTCACGTTTAGCTCTTTGACCCAAAAACTTATTCTCCTAGACGAAGGCCCACAATCTGATTCCACAGAGCTTGGTGATAGCGTTCATGAAACCGTACCTTCTCAACAGCCGGAAGGTCATCACTTTGTTGCGGATGTTTGGTGACGCCATGTCTTTGTATTGATCCAGAATAGGAATAAGCTCCTGCTTACTCAACTTCTTCGGTGGTGCTTCCTCAGGCTATAGGAGATAGCTCTCGATGAGAACTTTGCTCGCCTCCAACACAACGGCGCTCTTGGTAGCTCGGGGAGTCATCTCCACTAGCTCTTCAATTAACCTACTGATTTCCACCTTTGTGTCTCTATAGTCCACAACCTAGACTGGGTGATCATGTGTTCTAAGATGGATACATGCCCTGGTCTGGTTGGGTTTCCCAACCACGTAATAAATTTTAAGTCATCATGTAGCAATTCACGCTGGAAGTTCAGCTGAGGGTGGCTGGTCCACCAGAAATGCTTAGAGGGTCGTCAATTTCTGCAATTAATGCTTCGGTCTCACCTTCTGTCAATAGCATCTTCAATCTTGCGTTGCCCTGATGATCCCAGAATGAGCCATATCAATTTCTTTGATATATTGTAGCTTAACACCACAGCAGAACAATAGAAAAATGTTCTAAACATTTCCACAACATTGTAATGGCTAGTTCATGAAGAGACGGTGATGGAGTATTTACCTGTAAAGCACACCAATAGGCATGTGCTCTGAACAGGTTCCAAAAGAGAAATACATTGGGAGAATCCGCATAAACAACCAGAAGGTACTATTTGTAAAACATCGAGGGAAAACTACAAAATGTACTCATCTCCTCCAAGAAGCATGTACAAGGTCCTAGCACACCAGGAATGTCACTTTTCAATTTATAAAGTTCTAACACAGTAAAGAAACGTACCCTAAAGAGAACAGAAAAAGGTAGAAGCGATATCGATCCGTACAGAAGCTTCTGATGATACAAGGATCCACTGTAACAGACAACCACCGTCGCAACAAATGCGATTATAATTCTGTTAAAATAATTATCCAAGTTCGAGATTTCATACAAAAGCCATATGCTTCCGTCGATAAGCTGACAGAAGCAAAAAATAGGCCTTACACGAAGCATTTTGCAAAGAGTAAGAAAGAAAGTTGATAAACGGGATGTACCAGTGAGCAAGGTATCGTAAACGCCTTCAGACTACCTTGGATTTAAACTGAATCGTGCAACCAAGTCAAGCACACAGGCTCACATGTTAGACAAACAAGCTGGAGATATGAAAAACCACGACACGACGGCCATCCGTAAACACAAGAGGAGAGAATCGTTTATTGTAGGCACCTTGAGGGAAATACTAGTCCAACTTTCAGGGTGTCTTTTAGCACGGTTTTCAAAAACTGCTCCTTCGCAGGAAGACGATTCAGCAAGCTCTGTCCAAAGCTGCACATTAGAAATCAATTCTGGCTCTTAGATAACCCCACGCTAACTACACCCAGCGGAGACTGTCCAAGTTGCACTTAGTACCAGCATGTGACGTTATTACTCTTCTAACCTGGGAACTTCCTAATGTAGTACTTCATTAAAGATTGCAACATGGACCTGCTACCAAATCTTTTACGCAAATAATAAAATAAAATTCAAAGATTAATAGCATGCCAATGCGACAAACAAAGATGTCATAAAAATAGCTACAAACACGAGAGCTCTTGCAACAAATAAAAGATACCTATACATCCGATGCCCGAAACTTCCAATGGGTTGGGCTCCTAGTTCAGACCAATTCTTGTGCATCTGTAGAAAAAACCAAACAACTGCATGAAAAAAAGAATAAACATATGCTTATGTGCCAACACACTCATTTGCCAGAAAGCTCAATCGGACCATCAGACCCTAAATCCCTAAATCCTTGTCGCAGGATTCATAGAACAGAGCTTCTAATCCGTCGTTATCACTGTACGTCACAGACAAATAAACAACTACAACAAAGCCATGCGCGATGATCATCAGCTCGCCATAGAATCTAACCCATAGATTACAGATTCATCATCAAATACGCAGGGAGAGTGTACACTTAAACCCTTAACCCTCAAGACAATCGCCACCCAAAGACTCGTACACCAGTTTCGCCAAACAGAGGATTCAGCTGGCTTCCAAACTTCTTATACTGTCATAATCATTCGCCCTAGCTCGAAATTGCAAGACAGAGGAGAGGAGACGATTGAGACCTGCGAGATGGGGCGATGTCCACCTTCGACCGCGGCTAGGGCTCCATAAGTTTAGCTTTACTTTAACCTCGATTTTATTGGTAATAATGTAGAATAGTAGTTCCAAGGATGCAGTATAAAACCAAAAAGAAAAAAAAGAATCCACCTTGCACGTCCTCAGTGTAAAGTGAGGCAAAAGTTGACAAATAAATGACAAAAAACAAAAAGTAGCGGAGATAACAAAACAACACATGGTATATATCACCCTCCATGGGAAAACCAACCTGGTTAAAAATAGAAATTTTGGACCCTATCATCAAAATTGTAGTCTACTCATAAAACTAAATTTTTGAATGATTTAGTTAAAAAATTCAAAAATTTATTTTTAAACAGTTTGGTTTTTCTAGGGAGGGTGAGATATGTCCAAGGCGTTGTCTTGGACATTTCTTTGTCAAATTTTGTCATTTGGACACCCATTTTCTTGTAGTAATTGCCATCAACTTTAGTAGAAGTAAGAGCACTTCTCCTCCCTAAGTTTATCCTCTTAGCCCATGCGCTCTTGTCTCCACTACAATGAAGAAGATTAATTTGATTTACATACTTGAACCTACAATGTTGCCCAATAAAGCCAAGGTGGGAAGGTGACATTAGCAAACTTAGACTTTGGAAACTTATGCAACTCAACTTACTGCTGATAATTCCACCTCTACAATCACTTGACCTTCATCTTTGCTACCATTCTTAATGTAGCCAACATCCACAATTTTCCTTCTTGCATCTTTGATTGATTGTAATACTTCTTATAGAATAATTAACTTGTTCCAAAAATGCGCGCATATGCTTTGGATCCGCTATTGACAAATGCTTCTTCAACTCCCCTTGCAACTAAAACTCTTCCTTCTTCCTAATAGAACTAACATAGTCATTAGTATACCTCGGTGTCCATTGGTAGAAATTAAAACATGTTTAAAAAAAAAAATCTTTAGGCAATAGTTGCAGCCTCTCCAAGCTCTTGCTAAAATTTTGATATAAATATATGATTAGAATGATATACATGGTCAATTTGCAAGTCAAAATTTTGATAATAAAAGAAATGAATGTGGGTTCAATTGCAATCAAACTGGCGAGGTAAATAATTGCATTTAGTATCTTCCCTATTAGAATGTATCAAGTTTGCTTGGGCTATGCTTGTATTGTTTGCATTTAATGCATTCTTGGATATGAGCGCTCCGAAGGAAGCTAGCAACTACAAAGCAATGTTTTAAATTTGGTATAAGTATGGACAAAGTTGGTTGCAAAGTGAGATTTCTGCTTCTTCCAACAACATACACGAAACGTAAGTTACAAAAGGTGTTGAAACATACTGAAAAAGAACTCATTCATAGATAATTTCAAAGAAAGTGACGAAACAAAGCATTTCACTTTCTGAAGAGTTGTAAGAACCCAAGGTACATCTTCTTTAGGGTCAAGAATGACACAATCAACACAAAAATGGGAGTTCATATCATGAACATGGAACTATCCTATAATAGGCATTCTTGTCCGCCATCAATGGTTTTTAACCCAAATTATAAACATCTTACCAAAAAACCATCACCCATCATCTGCAAGCAACGTCTTTTCATAGTCTCCATTCACTTCTCGTAAATCCGGAGACCTATTTGCCATGAGTGATGGACTTACAGCAGTAGTTTCCCCATAGTTGTCCTCCATGGCAATACAATATAAATCATTTCTCTTCATATACCCACACTTTTAAAAGGATGCTAATTGAAAAACATCATTTTAAAAGTTTGGCCAAACCATCGGAAATGATATCATATGGCTTTGAGGGATGAAAAACGTCCCTTGAAGCGTTCACAACCCTACAACTTCTAAAGCCGTGGCGTTGTATTCACAATTTCATAAGCAACGAGCTCGTGCAGCTTCCCCTTTACCTCACTCTTCAAAAGGGGCACTTGAGTGGTCTCTAAATTCAACTAGATTTATGAATGCCAAAATGACATTATACACAAAAATTACAAAATATAATAATCAATTCCAAAAATCTATACAACATATTCAATAATTAGAGATAAAGATTCACCTTCATTGCTCTTCTTTTGATTTGATAGGGGCTGTGAAACCAAACACATCATGATAAATGAAATTAAAAATTTATGAATTTTATGAAGCCAAATGCTACCATCAACATCAATAGTAGCGTTAAGACAGTTTCAAATTTCCAAAAAGTATGTAGCTAACAGTCTGAAGAGGGCCTATAAGCCATTGCTGTCAATGGCAATTGATCCAAGGGCACGCATCACCATATAAGTTCCAACACTATAGAGGGTCTTAAAGCAGATCTTGTCGACGGCTATAGCCTCATGGCCCTTGTTACTTCTAATAAAATAAGACATACAAAAAAGAACATAAAAGGTCACAAGAACCACTTCTATTGACTATAGAGGTTCCCGCTGCCGTCATCAAAATGCAATTTGTAACCTTAAACAATTCGTCAAAGGTGTTGCCGTTGAGAGCAATACCTCAAACACATGGTCTAGATGAACAACTCATTGCATAAAAATAAAAGGCCTTGAGAAGCAGTGCCGTCAACAACACTAGTTTTTGGAGCATTAGTGATTGTAATTCTTAATAGAGCCTAAGAGCAGCTCTTGTTGATGGTGATTGCCATGGGGCCCAAGTTTTGTCTAATAAGCTAAAACACACAAAAAGACATAAAAGGGCCTGTCAACCACTTCCATTAATGGCATTGGATACCGGGGCCTTAAAGGTGTTGTCGTTGACGGCCGGGGCCCTCTTTAGTTTTGATAAACCAACGTTGGAAACAATAACAAATATGACTCACAGAACCACTTCTGTCAACAGAAGTGTTTCTTGAGAGCCCTAACAATATGCATGATCTAAAGAAAAATAGGGCCTCTTAGGTGCTACAATTGATGAAAGTACCTTGTGGCCCTAGTCCTCCTTTAATACATAATGTAGACAACGTCATTGACAACTCCAAGGTGTTGTCGTTAATGGGAGCTCTTCAGGATCTTGAAAAGAAAAAAAATGCATACTCCAACACTATTGCCTGCAAATGGTGTTGGGGTGTAAATTTTAAACCTCACACAATCTAAACACATATTCAGAAAAATGCTCCTCTCTTTGCAAGCAATAGGTAGAAGATAGAAAGTTAGATGCATATCTTCATTATTTTGGGTCAATTGAATGTTGGTGTGGTTGTCCTCCGCGTTGTTTAAACACAATAGCCACTCGGTGTTGCCTTCGTATATCTCTATTTCATTGGACCTTAATGCAAATGTTGCTTTCCTTCATTGTGCCATTACCTTCAAACTAGCAAGATGACATTGTCTATAAGGTAAGAGGAGGAGGCAACAACAACAACAACAACCACCAAAAAAAAAGAATTAAAAAAAAAAAAATTAAAAAAAAAATTAAAAAAAAAAATAAATCCAAAAAGCATTGGGATATGAAGAAATTCCAAAAGCCTAGCCTTAGTTGAGTAGCAAGAGAGTAGAAGGGATGGCGAACAACGGCAAAGGGAAGGGGTAAGGTCGGCAAAGTCACTAGTATTAGAGGGTAACGTGAAAGGTCCGCTTTGAGAAGGTTAATAAGGGCAAGGATAGAACTGAAGAATGGTATAACTAAAAGCACATTGATAAGTAAAGACGAGAAGAAGAAGGGATGTAAGCAGGGAGAAATGATAGTGAGAGCAAATCAAAATGTATACAATTCAACAAAATTTACGGCAGTCAAAGCCTCAAGCTACAATACCAGGTGGATAGTACAGAGGTAAACACTATATTCATTAATTTAAGAAAAGTGTGCAATTTTGGGACATTGCAAAGAATTTTCAATAAAGTTTTAATAAAGAGAATGCAATAATTCATTCTGCCAATTATAGCAATGAATAGTATTGAAAATAGACATTGTGTTCTTACTGGAGACAAAATGCACTCTAGAATTTTGAAATGATGAACGTGTAAATCCAAATTCATGAAACTATACTCAAAGAATGGACAATTTATATTCCAAACAAATGTCTATTAATAGAATTATAGGAGTTTACAATTACGATTCCCAAGAATATACTAGCTCAAGTGCAAGTTTTTTTAATAAAAATCGGATAATTACAAAGTACGGTGCCCTACTTCGGATAATTATCCACTAATGTAACACCTATTTCCTCTTCTACTTCTAGCATTTGTTAGACCAGTGGGCAATTCTTGCAGCCGCAGCAAGTCTTCTCTCCTCAATAATTTTCATCAAAGCATCCCTGTTTGATCTAGAACTTTCTGGAGGCATAGGACCTACCACCCTAACTCGTGACGGTACTCCGTTTGTAGGTTGTCTCCCTGGAAACTTGGTGTACATATGATCAAAGAAAGTTGAATTAACTTCGGCATACGCATGAACTATCTTCCGTAGATTTCGTGCATGCTTGGAACGATAGGGCTTACTATTCACAACACCTACTTCCAAGTCTGATGGATGTGAGTAGTCCATGGTTGGTAGAATATACTGTTTACGCATGCCATGTCGTACTCCTCGATTGCCAGAATGCATATGTGGAGGAACGTGAGAAACCTTGAGTCCCATTCCTTGAGAAATGCGAAACAGGTGTCAATACAGGCACGACAAATTTACATAATTGACAAGTTCAAAAATTCTTTATTCCAATCAGCACTTTGCAGGAAATAATTACAACGAGCGGCACCAAATGGTTATCACTACCCGCCATGGCTTGAATCACAAAATTAAGGTGACCCTCTTAATTCTAAAATTCTGATACAACACAAATTGCAACGTCAATGGAACTCAAAGGCGGCGACGAACACTCCTGTTCACTTCAAGGTTAGACTTTAACGTTATCGACACCAGTCAAAGCCCACGGTCTCTACAGAAGTCAGGGAGATCACAATCTCTATTATTTTAGAGAAGGTGAGAGTATCGTGTTACTTGTACTTTATGTCGATGATATCTTCTTGACTGGCAATAATCCGCACAAAGTTACTTGGGTAAAGAACTTGCTCAAGAGCTTGTTCAAGATTGTTGACCTTGGCCTAGTCCAGAAGTATCTTGGAGTACAATTTACACATTGCTCAGAAGGGATTTTTCTCCATCAAGGTGACTATGCCAAGGCCATGTTACAACGATTCAACATGACAGATTGTAAGCCAGCTCATACACCTCTTCCTGAAGGTTTCCATTTAGTCTCAGAAATTGGAACTCCAGAAATAGATCCCACCGGTTATTGCGAAATTGTAGGTAGTCTATTATATTATGCAATTACCAGGGATGATCTTCAATTCGCAATTGGATTAGTTAGTCGCTTCATGACACGGCCCCAGCAAGCGCATTTAGAAGCTTGTAAGCATACACTACGGTATGTTAAACACACCCTGGACTTCGGGATCCTTTACCAAGCCGACTCTAAACTTGACATCAAAGGCTACACAGACGTAGACTGGGGAGCATGCGAGGAAACGAGACGCAGCACGGGAGGATATATTTTCACCATGGCCAGTGGGCCTTTATCTTGGTCAAGTAAACGGCAGCCTACTGTAAGTCGCTCTTCTACTTAAAGCAAATACCAAGCCCTTTCTAATGGAACCCAGGAAGCCGTCTGGCTCCGACGTATGCTCCTAGAACTTGGTTTTCTACAACCCCAAACCTTACGACTTCAGTGCGGAGACTCTACAGTACTAGGGGCCCTGCCACATAAATCCATTGAAGTTAGTTGTGATAATCAAGGTGCTTTAAAATTAGCTCGCAACCCAATCTTCCATGCCAGGACTAAGCACATAGAAGTGCACCATCACTTCGTTAGAGAAAGAGTCATCGAAGGCGTGATTACCCTTCACTATGTACCCACAACAGATCAAGCAGCAGATATTCTCACTAAATCCTTGGGTAGACCCCGTTTTATATTTCATAGAAGCCACATAAGACTTACACAGCTATCGAACTTACATCCGAAGCCAATTACAAATTAGAACCCCATCGCAGAATAATAGGATGGACATTAACACAAACCCGGACACAGACTACACAATGCTAACCCTACCTTCCTACCATTTCTATTCTTCCTCACACTCGGTTTGATCTGATGAGCAGCACCCTCAAACAAATTGACCCCACAAGGTACAAGGGAAGACTTTAAACTATCCTAATAAACCCTAAGGGCCGTCGCTGATGACCAGGTCTACGTCTCACCCGGTCCCATAGATTCCTTGCTGTCTTCGGCTCTTGCCAATTCCTTCACTCTCTACGCCTTCTCTCTCTCCAACCAATCTGGCTCCTCTTTCTTCTGCACTCGTTGGGTCTCCAAATCAATTCGTCTTCCGCCTGCACACCAACCATACCGACAATTAGGCCCACAACTTCCAGCCGTGTTCCTAACTTTAGGTTATGGGGGGGAACACCAACGAGAAACCAACGAGCAATTCTTAGTACATACCTGCTACTCGCATAATCCTTTCCAGCCTTCGGTTAATCGCCCAATCAACCCTCCGGAAGAAAGATCGTAGAAGCGTGCAGACGAAGATCACAGCTGATAGAAACCAAAACCCTCAACAGCTCCCCCTACACAGGTGTTACACACAAAACAAATTAGAATTATCCCTCACAAATAGGAACTCCACTATTCACAGCAAACACAAAACTCGGCACTCAAGCATACTCACTGGAGTTAGTCTCCGAAGAGTGTGATCCCAGTTTCGCTCGATCATCTCCAAAAATAAAGTAGAAAACTCAGAGAGTTCTCGAGCGAGGGAGGGTATTAGAGTTTATTCTTCACGGCACTAAACCCTAGACTGACTGCCCGTCAGATCTTTGACACTTGTTAGATTATAGACCATTGATCACTCAAGTTTACTTGTATTTATACCTCATGTACAGTGCTTTACATCATTCAATACAGTTATGTCGCTGAGACCAATTTCCCAACATATACGTCTAGTGTACGGTTCAAGGGACTTCGCTATTCGACTATCCTTGGAGATTGGATTCTAAGCTGAAACTCTGAATCTGTACCCGTCCTCTCATAAATCCTCTATGAATCTGTAAACAGGAAAATCCGACACACACAAGGACTTGAAGATCTTAATGTCCTTCATCATATCGCTATTCTCATCCAATATGTTGCGCCAAGGATAGGGGAAAATACAATTCCCCCGAGGATTATAGAAGCATTTAAGCAGACTGTCGTCTATGATAACAGTGTTCTCTTCAGAAGGAACGAAGCCCCCTAGATCTATACCCCATCCTAACCTCCAGAATAGCGGCAGTTCCTTAAAGAATTCTTCATGGGAACCCTGCTCTGACCGATACAACTTATTCTCGACTTCATGTTTCCGGGTAATGCAATGTCTCTGGGACAACAAAAACGATGGCTTACACTCCCCGAACAACCAAGAGACGATTAGAGTAGCCATATCTTGCCCCATGCACGTCCACACACCCACATGTGCTATAGCCAAGAGCGATCGTAGAAACTGTCGCACGTTTTGCCTAGCGGTAATGAGTCTAAACGATTCCTTCCCCAAAGCCTTTATAAGGGCCAGCAGCTCGTACTGCATTTCCGCCTCGGTGCTTACATAAGTATCTGTAGGAATGTCCTTTTTCTTTGAACTCACGAATTCAATATTGCAGAGGACATGGTTCAAGTAAAAAATGAGGAGTCTCGTCCTATGTTTGAGCGCGGGTGCCTCTCTTATTTTTCTGCCTTCTCCTAGGCACACCTGCTGAGATCAGGACGAGGAACAAACCATCACTATCATGACACCAAATATCGAAGTATATGACCAAAAAATTTCCATTGATAAATTCAGCTCAAAACAATCCAGAATTGTAATGGACCACAGAATAAATTCAGGACTAGGTCGCCCTGACTGCTACCTACGTTGTTTTCCACCTCTATCAGTAGAACAAGTCCGGTGCATCAGAGTGGGGGGGGGGGGGTTGATTCATCCCCCACACCCAATAAACCGCCTTCACACGCTATCGCGATATTGCCAATACACTTGTAAACCGAAGTTGGCCTTAAACTTCTCTGAAGACAAGTAACAAAAAATATTACACAATGACTCAATGAGCTACTTAAAAGTAAAGCCAAATACTTATATATATTGACGATATAAGATACCACAAATGCACAATCAGAGGATACAGAAAACTACTCCACGCTGACAAACGAGACTAACCGGATAAAGTTCAGGATTCAGGTGGCCGCCTTAATCTCTAACTAAATTAGACTAGATCTGGCAGTATGTACACATGATTTACCAAAAACAAGAATGCATATTCAATTCCTTATCAATATACTAAAATTAACGCGATATCTCAATGCTCAGACGGAGCTATAAACCACGATAGAAGCGCATTGCACATACAAATAGTATAAACAAAAAGAACTGCCTTACCCTTATAGTGCATTATCATTGTCCAGGAAATCATTGAATGCTGGAACCAAACAGGAGAGGAAACACAAGCGATGATGGAGGAATGTCACAGATTCAGTCAACAAACAAATTCAGGTAGTCACCTTAAATCGGGAACGAGGTAATTCAAAATAGCCAAATAAACGCACATCCACATGAACAGAATGAGAATTAACATCATCAAAATAATTTTCAATTCATCTATGCACCTTTCATTGAAAAAGAAAATCACAAGCTTAATTGTCACAGCCAAAAGAATTACCGCTACGACATTAAACTACCGTGACTTCATCCACTTCGAGTATTCAACATGAACGTGGCATTTTGCATCCAAAGGAGCTAGACCGGTCACTTTGCCACGATTTTTGCTCAGGAACTCCGGAACGTCCTCCCTAGACTTGGCTAGATCTTGAATGAAAGGAAAAACGTGTCTCGTTAGGCAAGAATGACGGTCCAGAATGACGGGCCATGCCACGGTAACGTTAATAAAACGTTTCCTGAGGAGGTGATATTAATCTCCTGATTACAATCAATTAGGAGAGTGTTCGAACGATTAGGGAGCTCCCCGCTCAGAGGAGCAGGGTCAAACTTCCACTGATGATCTCTTGTCCACAGAATGTCCTTGACCTCCTTCAGGAAGTAAACGTCTCCTCGACTTTTGAGTGACCTAGCAAGTAAAGGCCTCCTGTGATTATGTCCACTTCTATCACGCATAGGTCTCATCTCCCACCTCGAGAAAATTTTGCCCGGTCGCTTTCTACATTCCTGAAAAAGAAAATTACTGATCTCCACGGCACGATCATAAGGTAAATCTGCCCATACTATCGAAAACACGTTTTCGAGATCGCACAGACGTGACCAAAACTTCGTGAAGTTAGATCGTACTCGTACCAAATCACTTTTACCTACCAACGTGACTGACACATCATCTAAGCAACAATCTTCCGGCCTGTGAACAAGTCCAGAGATTTCATACTCCCAAATATTTTGGATGTAGGCCAACACTCTCTGAATTTCAAACACTACAAAATATGTCGTCGTCGCAGGGATTTTGAGGGCCGGTGCAATGGTGGGGGTAGATGCCGCGGCTTTGATCCTACTCGACAATGCGGAATCCTGTGCACAGAAGATATCTACGTCATCTCAATCCTACAGGAATAAGGAGGATGCCTTAAACCTGTATAATGGTGATGATCTCGGAAGGTGGAATATAAGGGATTCTTCAACACAGAAGCAAATACTGAAGAAAGTTTACATACAGTCTTGTACGCGACGTACCTTCCCTTGCGACGTCCAAACGGGAGGCGGGTCCGGCTTTCCCTTTCCTTTCCTGCAAGAGTCTCAGTGGCTTCCTCTGCAACCTTCTTTGTAGGCTGAAGCCTTGACCTTCGCTCTTGAGCTTCGGGAGTCGTATGTATTGCAAGAACCGGCTTGCCGGCCGCTACCTCCTATGTTGCACGCCCGGGGAGACGTTCCGACGTCCGTCTTTCCAAACTCCCTAGCTCCTGAACTTCTTTCAATTTCTTAGGGCCTTCTAGGATTTCCTTAGAAGTATCTATTCCACTAGTCTGACCTTCAACCTCATTTTCATTTACCAGTCGTCGCCCTTTGCCTGATTCCTGAGGAGCTTCATCATCATCACCTAAAACGGTGTGTTCCACGTCCGTAACATAAAGATTATCAAGGACATGCTCACTGCCCTTCTCAAGCGCTGAGACCGAAGGTGGATGAATACGTGGACTTGGAGCTCTGTCCTTGGCTCCAGCACAAGACTGGTTTAAGGTGGGATCTTTAATCCCCGTGACAAGGTTGTCAAGATGTTGACTTGGGACCTCTTCTCCTTACGCTATCGGCGTCAAAATTAAGGTGGACTCCTTAATTCCAATGACACGGTTGTCGACATGTGGACTCGGGACCTCTTCTCCTTGCGCTATTGGGTTTAGAATTAAGGTGGACTCCTTAATCCCAGTTTCATGTTTGTCAACATGTCCACTCACGTCCTCTTCTCCATGCGCTATACTAGGCGTTAGAATTAAGGTGGAATCCTTAATCCCAATGACAAGGTTGTCAACCTGAGGTGTAATTCCAAGAGTAGGAGGAGAGGGAAGGGTATCCGTTTTACCTCCGCATGTTACGCTATCCGGTAAACCAGGGATCTTTCCCCCATTTCGCTCGATAATCAAATCCGTAGAGGGGACTATAACTTCATGTCCACTAATAATGCAGGAATCGCTATCGAGAGTCACCATAGGCTCAAACTGAGTTAGATTTAGGGTATCCTTCTGAATTTCAGTGTCCTCCACTGAATTAGCCATTGAGGAGCCCGGATCTGGCTGTTCTTCAACGTCACACGCATTTTCAAGTTCCTCAAATACATCTAAAACCCTGACCATCGGAACATCCCCCCCAGGCTCAAACTCCATGGGCTCAACGACAATCGGCAATCTTGAACTTGGCACTGGCGCTTCATTGGTGATGGCGAGTTGACTTCGGAACCTTGAAGATCCACCTCTAGAGGTGGAATAAGGTCCACGGGAATATTGAGAGTCGCCATGGATTAAACCATGATCGTCAAACTAGGGGTCACAATCCATATGTGCCTCGCCGTACTGATCCTCAATGTACTGACCCCCACGGTACTGTTGATATCCACCGTTGTTAGCTAGGGATTTAAGGTAGTAGAATAGAGGGGTAGTAAATCTGTAGGTGAGGAGTAAAACTGCAGTTACTGGGGGGGGACAGTAAACTGTTAAGTTACTGTCCTGTCTTGCAGTAACTCTGTTTTGGATGAACTGTTAGTTTTGAATGAAAACTGCAAGATGGATGAAAATTGTCGGATGGATGAAATCTGGTGGTTGGATGAAGTCTAGTGGTCGGATGAAAACTGTTAAGGTTTAGGGTGGCGGCTAGGATTTTTGAGGTGACGGCTAAGGTTTTGGGTGGGGTTGTGAGGAAGGGGGCTGCGAAGCTCATTCCCCCCTCTCTTCCCTTGGGAGTTTTCTTTGGAGCTCTCAGATTGTAGTGTGTAGGATGTGTTGTAGGATTGTAGGAGTTGCTGCTAGGACAGTTTGAGGATCCTGGAGGTTCCAAAGAGTGCTAGCAGCAGAGAGCAGAATGATGTACTGATTTACAGTGAGTAAAGGACAAGAATTGATTATATTTGTGTATACATCCTTAGATTTGCAGTAATGAGTGGTTGAGGGACTGAATTGGTAAATTCGCCTGGTGGGTATAGTAGATCTGGTGTTTAAATGAGTGGGTATTGTAGATCAGACCAAGGAGAGTAGGAATATGTAACAGATCTGAGAATATACGTCCAGAATTTTCGTAGATCTAGGTGGACAGTTTCAGATCTAGGGCAGGATTTGGGGCAGTTTCAAGGGGACAGAACAATAATTTTCGCAGGATTTAAGAGAGTTTTAGAACAATATTTATTTTTGAAGGAGTAAGTAAAATACTCCTTTCACATTGGCGACCATGCAATAGTTCAAACCATATGGCTCTAGCTACACAGGCCAGGACAGTACCTGATCCGTACAGTTCCAGGAGTGGTAGGTAGAGTGGCGATCTAGAAGGGCAGGAGTAGATCTGACAGTGGCAGTGTCAGATCTGTGACAGTGACTGTCACAGTAACCAGATCTGTGACAGTGGAAGTTATAGTGACCAGATCTGCAACAGTAGCAGTTTTGAGTAATGAAGGGGAGCAAATCAATAGTGACGGCAGGACGTGTGCAGTCAAGAACCGGTGGGAGCAGTCAACAGTAAGCTGGAGGGGAGGCGCATCTCCGGAGCTGAGGATAGCTCTACTGCAAAAGGGGAATAGTCAGCCAGATCCAGGTAAGTTGCTGTTTACCACTGTTTTGAGGTTGAACTGCAATGAACAGTAGCACGAATATTTGACCAGCAGTGAAAAAATGAATAGTCAGTAAAACAGTCGTAGATCTATTGTCTAGGTAAATGTGAAGACAGTAAAAATGACGCAATCAAAATGAGAGGTAAAAATGAAGTAGTAAAAAATTGAAGTAAAAAATGGAGTAGTAAAAAGTTAAGGTAAAAATGGTGGCAGTAAAAAATGAGAACGAGGAGTAAATGAGGAAAGGAAGCTAGAGACTAGTGATAGGAGTCTGGAAAGGAAACTGGACCTAAAAATCACTAGATCTAGCTAAAAAACAGTCAAATTGGACTAGGATTGTGAAAAACTAGACTAGTTTCACTAAAAATTAAAGGGGCAGGACTGGAAAACCAGGACAGTCCTTTAGAAACAAACTGTAAGACTGAATTGCTTTGAAATCTGGTAGAAATCTAGACTAAGGACGAATTTTTCAACCTAAAGGCAGTTAGGACCAACCTAAGTAGGAACAGTAGCTACTGACGGATCCAGAAAGGACCAGATTGGGGTGGTAGAGGAATGTATCGACAGGGACCAAGAGTACAAAGGACTAGCACACAGGGACCAGAGGAGGACTGGGACAGAGATCTACAGTACCTACCCAAGAGTTCACCTGGAGGGGCAGACTCGACTTACTGGAGAAGCAGACAGACCAGAAGATCACCAACAGAAGGGACTAGGAAGGAGAAGCAGTGACTGCCCTAACATGGAAGGCGGCTACCAACGGTGGGACAAGGAAGAATTGGCTAGAAGACAGGCAACAGAGAGGCTGGCCAGGTACCAGCTCAGGGAGCAGCAGAAAGCAGCAGTTGAACGAGGAAGGAACATAGGTGGACAGCCCAGCTTGAAGGAGAGCATTGCCAAAGGAAAGACCAGGGACTTGATTGACATGGACCTGGTGGGCGAAAATTCAAGCCTAGAGACACTGCTTGGAATAAACAGGAGGATATGATCAGCTAAGGGCGAACCTGGTCCCAGTTTCAAGAACTGGCAAGAGGATGAGGAGATCAGGAAGTATGATGGCTCAATGCCATCACTAAGGACCAGCAGAAGGGAGTTTCCAAGACCAGGAGGTGGAGACATCCATCACAGTTGGAATCCTCAACTGGAGACAGCAGTAGCATACGACTAGTTTCAAGAGGAGGAGAGGAGAAGTAGCAACCGACCTAATACACCAAGACCAAGAATACAAACACCAGGGGACTTGGTGGAGAGGCTGGAGTCAGTGAAGAAGAAGCTGGACCAAGTCAGGAGTGAAGACAGGGTCACAAGAGCAGCAGTACCCACTTCACACCCGACTAGGACGAACAGATAGGGACATCAGACCACAAAGAAGCAGACAGTCCAGTTCCACGGACGAGAACTGGATGAGGAAGAAGAAGACAGGAGGCAACTGGAGCAGTTCAAGGCCCAACAGCAAGCTAGGAGACAAGCTGAGAGGGACAGAAGGAACCAGCAGACCATGGAAGAGGTGTACAGGCGCCAGATGGAGGAATTAGGACAGGCCACCAGGTTCAAGGAAACTATGCAGGCTTGGGAGCAGAAAAACACGGAAGAAATTCAAATGAAGGAAGCCATGAGGTTATGGCAGGAGACGAAGAGGATAGAAGAGCAGGACCAGGAGAGACAGAGGCAGGAAGCCCTTAGATCCTGGCAGGAGGCTCAAAGGAGGGAAGAGATCAAGCAGGCAGCAGAGAAGCAGGAGGCCATGCAGCAGGAATTGTTACGCTAGGAGGCTATGCGCCTGTGGCAAGAGGCCCAGAGGCTGAACGACCAGAAGAAGAAGGAGGAGGAGAAACAAGAAGCAAACCGCCAGGCAACCTTGTATAGGTGGCAGGAGGTTTTAAGGGAAGAAAGCCAGAAGCTACAGGCTCAGCAGAAGGGGAACCTGTGGTCAGGATATGAACAGTCTCAGATATTGGGTGGAAGAGTTGGTCCTTTAGGAGCAGCAGAGGTAATGGGAGTACCAGTTCAAGCAACTGCTGTATTCAAGGGACCGGCAGAGAGCCACTTCCAACCTCAGACCCGACCAGCAGGACCATTGCCAGGAAGGGGAGCATCAACGTCTTATGTGGATTACCTGACTGGTGATCTATACCAGCCAGAGGCACCCCAGTTGGTGTACTGGCCACGGGGAGGAACAGACATAGGAACAGTAGCCCCCAGTATAGGTACAGGGTTTCAAAGACCAGCGGAAGCAGTTGGAAGAGCATCAACTGGGACCAGACCATCACTGGGAATCGGAGTACCAATGGCCCGTGCGGCCGGCAGTTATCCAGAGCAGCCAATACCACCACTGTATCCACCAGTCGGAAGACCAGACATTCCACCACCATATCCACCGGATAGGAGACCAGAGGTATTACCAGTGTACCCACCAGTGGGCAGACTAGGCGTACCACCAGTCTATCCACCAGCTGGAGGACAAGTCGGACTGCCAGCATCAGGACCAGTCAGTATGGCACATAGGAAGCCACTGCCCTATTCCAAGTACAAAGAAGGTACAAATCCTGATGCTCATATTCGTCAGTTTGAGCGCACCTTGTGGCACAATGGGGAAACTGGTGAGCAGGTTATCATCAACCTGATGGGAACCACCTTACTGGATAAGGTTGGGGCCTGGTAGGAGAATTTTCTGGAGAGTCATCTTTATTGTTCGTGGGAGGAGGTCAAAGCAGCCTTCAGGAGGAGGTACAGGGACAAGACAACAGATGAAGCAGTTTACAGGGAGTTGAAGTCCTTCAAGCAGGCAGATAGGGAGAAGGTGCAGGATTACTATGACAGGTTTATGACCCTGATCAAGTGTCTGCAGTCAGATCCTGGAGAGGGATTTCGGATTAACAATTTCAGGGCAGGTTTACTGGAGTACATCAAGATTACGACCAGTATTGCACTAGTGAAGACCCTGACAGAGTTGGTGGATGCTGCTCTAAGGTGTGAAGAAAACTGCACCGATTCCAGTGGTAAGCCAACCAAGATTGAAGTCAAGAAGGTGGAGACCACAAGTAAGTCAGCAAGTGTAACCAGGAAAGTACCAGGTCAGGATACCCCTAGGCAAATCTGTGGCATATGCAAGAAGATGGGCCATGACAATCGTGACTGCTGGTACAATCCAGCAAATCAGAGGGGACCAGGTATGAAGAAAGAAGGAGAGGAACCAGTAGGGGTGAATGAAGTGTCTGCCCCAAAGCCAACAGCCACCTACAACAATAACTACAACCAGGGGTACCAGAGGTCATCTAACCCCAGAGCAGGTAATGGCCAGCAGGGAAGTTATGGTGACAAGCCTGAATGTTGTTATTTGTGTGGGGGAATAGGGCACAGGAGTTGGAACTGCCCTCTGAAGGCCCAGTGGGACTAGTTCCGAACACAAGGGGACCAGGGAACCAAGAAACTAGACCATCAGGTCAACAATGTGGAGATAGAGCTACTAGAGGATCCCGAGGACGAGGTGAATGTGGCTAGAATGACTAAAGCTCATAGGAGGAAGGCAGGACTACCTCCAATTGAAGACCAGTCCAAGGTACCAGAACCAAGGAAGGCCAGGACCAGAGAACATTGGCAGGAGGAGGAACGACTCAGGAACTCTATTGTGGAGGCCTTAAAGGAGATCCAGCTTAAGGAAGAGGAGGAGGCCAGAGCAGCAGAGCAGGCCAAAACAGACAAGTCACTAGCAGCTAAGGACACAACTGAGGGCGATTTACTGGACAATGAGTGGGCAGGGTTTCCAGATTCTGACGCCCTTGATTATAGCCTGAAGACTGAGTAATTGGGACCAGGAATTCCGACAGCAACCAGTTCAGAGGGCAGCCGGGACCAGCACTACGTAGACCTCGTGGGCAGGAAGATACTCGACAGTCCAATCACAGTGTCATTGGGGCAGTTACTTAAGGTTGCTTCAAACATCACTGATTATGTGAAGGCACATATGTTCCCGGAGTTAGGACCAGAGAAGAATTCTAAACCAGACCCGATACCAACAGTGAAGCCGAAGACCAGTGAGGTAAGTAAGCCAGATTTGATCAGCAGTTTGGCTATAGATGTTGACAGGGAACTGCCGGTGTTAACTGTGCAGATTGGCAGTGGAACCCTGGACAATGTACTGTTGGATGGTGGATCTGGTGTCAACGTGATCACTAAGGAGGAGCGTAAGCGTTTGGGACTAAATCCCCAGCCTGCACCCTTCAGACTAAGGATGGCAGACCAGACAGTGGTGGATACGGTGGGGATGATACAAAACGTGAAGATTCACATTCATGGTATCCCTTACCTTATCACTTTGACAGTAATTAAAAACAAGGAGGTCAATGAAGCATATAGTATGTTGCTAGGTTGTCCTTGGTTAATTGATGCTAAGGTGAATCATGACTAGGGTAATAATCTGGTCACTATTAGAGGTAATGGGACAGTTAAAACTGTTTCAATCAGTCAGAGAAAGGGGCCCAGGCCTAAATTGCCTGAGGTCCTGGTCTATTACAATTTCACTGAAGGACTAACAGACGAGGAGGAAGCAAGGTGGTTGGCTACAGTGCAGGATCTGATGGCAATCGGGAGAGTTACTATACCACCACTGGACCAGGACCAAGACCAATGCAGGACCAAGGACCAGAACCAGAGCAAGGGCAAGGACAGGGACCAGTTTAAGTCGCAAGACCAGGACCAGGACCAGTCAGAGACTCAGGATAGGCTGAAGGACGAGTCCAAGGACCAGAATCCGAGCCAATACCAGCATGCGGACAAGGAAGGGGGACCAGGTCGAGCCTATCCAGATCACTTCTATACCTTTGAGGAGGGTGATATTGAGGTAGATGAGACACGAGCCAGGGAGAAGGTTTTGAAGTTGAAGATTGCTGCTTGGACCTTACCAGAGTCTGAGCAGTTAAGGAAGATGAATCTGCAAACCGAGGAGGAACCCCAGTATGTGCGAATCCATGCACATATCAGTCCAGAGCAGGTCAGGGAAGCAGAGGCCCTGTTCAGGGAGTACAAGGATGTGTTTGCCTGGACCTACAAGGATCTGAAGGGCATTCCGCCCTCAATTGCGCAGCACAGGATAGAGCTGGAGAAGGACATACCAACAGCACACGAGGACAGATATCGGAAGAATCCGAACTACGCCAGTATTTTGAAGCAGGATCTGGACAAACTGCTTTAGGCCGGGTTTATAGCACCAGTGGAGGATGCCACCTAGTTATCACCCATTGTTATTGTGCCTATGAAAAAAGGAAAATTGAGAATTTGCATTGATTTCAGGAAGTTGAATGCTGCTACTAAAAAGGATCCTTACCCACTGCCATTTACTGAGGAGGTGTTGGATTCTGTGGCAGGACATGAGCAGTACTCATTTCTGGATGGGTATTCTGGGTACCACCATATTCAGATAGCACCAGAGGACCGGTACAAGACTGCCTTTGTGACAGACTGGGGGCCTTTGTATGGGTGGTGATGCCATTTGGACTGAAGAATGCTCCACCAACCTACCAGAGGGCAGTAAACCGTGCTTTTCGTGATTTTATTGGTGAATTCATGAAACTGTTCTTGGATGATTTCAGTGTTTACAGTGACATAGTGAGTCATTTGGTCAAGTTGAGAAAGTGTTTTAAAAAATGTCGGGAGTATGGCATAAGCCTGAACCCTGAAAAATGTGCATTACTGGTGTTTTTTGGTATTATCCTGGGCCATATTGTGTCCAAGGAAGGTAAGTTTCCAGACCCCAAGAAAATTGAGGCCATGACCCCAGAAACTAGTTGATATCTAGGTTTTTAACAGTTTTGCTCAGTTCAACATCAAGGCCTATGCTCATATCATGGAGCCCATCACCAAACTGATGAGGAAGACTGAGGACTTTATCTGGTCCATCCAGTGTGAGCAGGCATGGCTGAAGATTAAGGAGCTGTACCAGAATGCACCGATCCTGATTGCTTCCAGGTGGGATTTGGAGTTTCATGTGCATACTGATGCTTTGAATATCGCAGTGGGGGTGATGCTGGCCCAGAACTCAAGAGGGAAGTGTGAACTGCCAATTTCATATGCCAGTTGACTTTTGAATTTTGCTGAGAAGAATTACAGCACTACTGAGAGGGAAGCCCTAGCTATGGTTTATGCTTTGAACAAGTATAGACATTATTTGCTAGGCAATAATTTTGTTTTTTATGTTGACCATATGGCACTGGTGTACCTGGTCAATAAACCATAGGTGTCGGGCAAGATTGCGAGGTGGCTGCTGCTATTTCAGGAGTATGATTTCTTTCTAGTGCACAAGCCAAGGAAGAACCATGGAGTAGCAGATGCACTGTCAAGACTGCCCAATGGAGAACCAGCAACAGGGATTGAGGACCAGACTACGGATGCCAGTCTGTTTTATGTGAAGCTAGAGTAGTTAGAAGATGTCAGTTCTTACCTTCGAACTGGAGTTGTACGGCAGGATCTGACTAAGGAGGAGCAGCGGAAACTGGTCCTTAAGGCACTGCCATATACCCTGATCAGGGGGGTACTGTATAAGAAGGGCCAGGATCAGGTTCTCAGGAAGGTACTGGACCTGGTCCAGGCAAAGACGGTGATGAAGGAGATGCACTATGGAGCAACTGGTGGTCACTTTTCTCAGGAGATAACCACCAGGAAGATATTGGATGCAGGATACTAGTGGCCAGCAGTATACAGGGATGTGTCTGAATACTGTAAGGCTTGTGACAGGTGCCAGAGAGTGGAAGGAATGGCGAATACTGGACTGGCCATACTAGTGACCAGTATGCCAGCAGAGCCGTTCATGAAATGGGGGCTGGATTTTATAGGACCAGTCAAGCCTATGGCAACGAGGATAGAAAAAAAGTATATACTGGTGGCTACAGATTATGCTACCAAGTGGGTGGAGGCGAGGGCATTGAGGACAAATTCAGCAGCAGTGACTGCTAAGTTTTTATATGAGCAGATACTCACCAGGTACGGGTGTCCTTTGACACTGGTCAATGACCAGGGTTCTCATTTTATTAATGAGGCCATTGAGCACCTGGTGGAGCATTTTCTGCTCCAGCACCGGACTCTACGACCTATTACCCCCAGGGTAATGGCCAGGCAGAGTCAAGCAACAAGGTAATTGGCCAACTGCTCAGCAAACAGGTCAATGAGAAGAGGACAGACTGGGATGAACACTTGCGTACAGTGTTGTTTTCATACAGGACTGCTTTCAAGGTGACCACAGGGTATACACCGTTTCAACTGGTGTATAGACTGCATCCATTGATGCCCAAGGAATACTTAGTTCCGACTAAGAGGACCAGTCTGGACATCGAATACACACCAGCTCGGGTGTTGCAGGCCAAGGTAGCAGACTTGGAGCAGATGGACACCACCAGGCAGGATGCAGAGGAGGTTGCAGGCGCTAGACAGCGGGACAGGTTGTTGTGGAGCCAGCAGCATTACAAGAAGAAGGATTTTCAGATTGGGGACTATGTACTGTGGTACCCCAAGGGGCACAAGGAGCATGTCGGTAAATTCAAGAGCAGGTGGTTTGGGCCTTACAGGGTCCAGTAGAGACTGCCTAACAATACTGCTCTGTTGGTTTCAGTGCAGAATTTCGAGCCTGACCCAGCGATTGTAAACATCAACATGCTGAAGCCATACAAATTCTACGACCAGGACCAGCTTGTTACTATGACACCAGGAGATTTGACCAAGGGACTGGTCGAACAACAAAAGGGGGATAGTGCTTACGCAAGCCAGGAAGGGACCAATTTGGGCCAACAGGGTAGTGCGAGCAGTAGCCAGACTCCAGAACCACAGGACCACAGCAGCAGATAGGACAAGGACGAAGCACAAGACCAGATGGACAGGAGCAGAGAAGACCATGACAGAAGCAGACAAGACCAGGAGGAAGATCAGGACTGGCAGACTAGGAACAGACAGGAGCAGGGCAACAAAGAAGAAGAAGGACAGAAAAAAAACCAGAAGCAGTAGAACAGGTGGGAAAAGGAATAGGGGTTAGAAAAAGAGGATGAAGGCGAAATAGAAAGAAAAATTATAAAAAAAAGAGGAAAAAATCACAAAGAAAAAATAATTAAAAAAGAGGAAGCAATCAAAAAGGGGGAAACAATAGGTGCAGCAGCACGAACATATGAAAGGAGAGGATGGACAGTTTTATGCGGGGTGATGAAAATCATCCCTACAATGATGGACAGCGAGGCAGGATGGATGGGACAGCTTAGAGGACGGCCCATAAAGGAGGAGGATGAAAATCATCCAGTCGACCAACTGATTTCATCTGAGAGGGATGAAAACTGTTGGACAGGAGGGAGGTCGAAGGTATATAACCTTCAGAGGACCTCTGATCCGAGTCTTTTTCGCTATACGAGTAGAGTGAGAGAGGTAGAGCAAGAAGGAGAGCATTCGAGAGAGAGAGGAGGTTGGCGCCGAGAGAAGGAGGGACGAGTAGGCCGAGAGGGGGCAATTCCTCTAGGGCGCAGCCAGCGCCATTGGGAGACACGGGACTGCACTAGCAGTAGACTTAGAGGGCGGCTAGGGTTAGAAGAAAGGGAAACCCTTGACCGGGAGGAAGCTGGGCAACCACAGCAGTCGCAAGGCTGCAACAGGAGCAGCAGCAATAGAGAGAACGGCGGAGAGAGTTTAAGGCGGCAGCACCATCACGGCAGCCCTACATAGCAGAAGGAGGGTACCAGCAAACAGCACGAAGGAGGTGACAGGGCGCATCACCTTAGCAGCGGCAAGGTACAGCGGGTGGAAGGCAGCGGCCGAGAGCCCGAGGGTTTGAGCGAAGAGCGTTTCCAGAGCACCGGCGAGGTACAGCGGAAGGGCGACATCGGCAGTCGACTCGAGGGTTACAACGGGACAGAGCTCCATAGCCGCAGAGAGGAACAGCGAAAGAGAGACATTGACAGGCAGCCCGAGGGTTTCAGCGGAGCACATCTCCGAAGCAGCAGCAAGGTAGAGCAGGAGGGCGATATCAGCAGACGACACCAGGGTTACAAACTTACGGTGGGGCACGACTACAAGGCGGCAGTGAGGCGGTGCAGGAGAGAGGCAACAGCGGACATCCTAGGGGGGTCAGAGGGGCACATTTTCAGAGCGGTATCCTAAAACGGCACCAAGGTGAGGGCGGAGTGGAATTTCAGGTCAGCAGTGAGGTGCAGCTAAGGGGCCGTGCAGATCAGCAGAATGAGACCCGAAGGGTGAGATTTAGCAACAGTAGCAAGGAGCAGTACTTATCGGCAGCAGAAAAACCAAAACGGGCTACAAGACGGGAAGAACAGAGGAGAATCGGAGTGGACAGTAGGCGAAGTCTTCAATTACCGCCAGACAGTGAAGGGGGCAGTCGAAAGGACGGGAGGCAGTGGAGAACGCTCAACAGTAACAGCACAGAGGCAGAGAGCAGGAGACCAAGGAGATCTCAAAAGCTGGAGAGGCGACTCCACCAACGGGACAGCGAGCAGCAACAAAACTGGTTATCACGTAAAAGATTGCACACTTGATTTCATGAGAGCTTCTCAGCTCAGGCAGTTTGGTGGGGGATTAAGGGAGTCACAGTTCAGAGAGGAGGGGAGGAAGTTCAGGGTCGATTTACATTTAGTAAGGAGAGGGTCCAGGGAACTAATACTAGTCAGGGGCAGAGAAAGGACTCGGGAAGCACTGGACCAGGGATAGTATGGGGAGTTGAGGGACAGTTCAGCATTAACCTTTGGGAAGTGGGGAAAACAGGGTGAATCTGAGGGAGAAGTGCAAACTAAAAACCAGCCAGAGGATAAGAAAAAATTTGAAAAATTAAAAATAAAAGAAAAAGTAAGAATGGATAAATTAATCAAAGTAGTAGAAATCTACGGGGGTCGGGATACTAGGAGGGTGACAGGGGCAGAAGACACCAGGACTGCGACACCGACCAGGAGGACAAGGCAGAAGAGAGACCTTAGACCCTACATACAGGGATCAAGTGTTAGACAACACTAGGAGGAGATGGAGCAGAGGGAGGGCGAAGAACCCCCACAGCCGACTCAGGAGGGACCAGGGGGGGTACAGGGTCCAGTGGCAGGGAACACCACCAGGACGAAGTTCATTGACCCCATGGCCATAGCTCCCAGGAGAACCAGGGTTGAGAGGAAGGTAGGCAGAGCTATTCAGCTCACCTTCCTTCCCTTACAGTTTTGGCAGGGTTGGAGGGACCTCAAGGATGATGTATGGGCAGAGCAGGTGAGTCTGGGGTTGTTTTATGAGTACACCTGGCCAAGACCACGTACAGAGATAGTAGCAGATCTGGTGGAGAGATTCCAGTACACCAAGAGGGAGAAGATTGAGTACATCATGCCTATTCGAGCCACAGTGAGGGGTATTCCAGTGGAGATCACAGCCTGGACCATACAGCAGGCTTTGGCGATTGAGGGGACCAGCACACCACCAATTCCCAAGGCCAGTACTTCCTTGGATAAGAAGTACATGACCATATTTGGGTTGACCAGGGAAGATCACACATCTGATGGGACCAGGATCAAGGGGTTTGATGAGCCATACCAGGATAGGGTCAGGGCACTGGTGGAGATCATGTGTGTGAAGAAGAAGTCTCTGTACCCCAGTACCGAGCTTCTGGAGAACCTGTACCAGGCTGTGAAGAAGGAAGACCACAACTGGGCCCCTCTGATTCTATCCAACTTGAGGAGGATGCTCATTCGGATTTTACACCAACCCGACCAGGGAGATCAAGGGGGCAGAGTTGATGGATGCTTTGCTTAGGAACTGGTTCCCGGATGATGAGGAGTATGTGGATCCAGCCCCCCAGGTAATCTCCAGTGAGAGTCGGGATGACAGTGCTGGACCACCAGATGTGACTCCAGTTCGCCCAACAGGTGTACTGCCATCGGATGTGGCCAGTGGGGAGGGTTTTCAGACTCAGCTGACCAGGCCGGAGGACTAGGCGACTTCAGTGGAGCGGCAGTAATCCTCATCACCAGGACTGCCACATCAATAGAGGAAGGGCAAAAGGAAGGCCGAAGCATCTCCATGAGTACCAGTGGAGTAGTCAGATGGGCTCAAGAGACTAAAGAGGTTGGGGAATACCCCCAGATACCGGGAGACCAGTTCGGGTTCCCTGGCGGCAGAGGTGATAGGTGCTATGAGCCCAAGAGCAGGAGGATATCAGCTGAGGAGGATGCGTGGGCAGGTAAGTAGCCCAGTACAGATCTCTAGCAGCCCTGAGTTGGTTTTAGTTTCTGCCCCAGTGGCCAGCAATCAGTGGCCAGTGTGAGAGGGACAGCACCAGGGCCAACACCAGGAGCGGCCAGAGGAGCAGCGACAAGAGCAGCACCTGGACCAGGTTATGGGGGACTGTGAGTAGTTAAACTGCTCTCTATTCCCATTTTCGTCAAAATTCCATTAGTTTAGTCTAATTTTACAATTTTTATGTTAGAAATAACAAAAACTAGATTAGTTAGACCTTTAATTACTAATTATTTCATTTTTTACTAATTTCCTTAAAAATCCCTAATTTGTAGTGCTCGTATTTCCCTTTAGTGTTTTTTCCCCTTCCGTTTCCAAGTTCTAATTTACCTTTCTATTTTTTTAGTTTTTATTTTCCATTTTCCATTTTCCAATTCTTCGTTACAACTTGGTTTGATTTTTATTTTATCTTCTTTCTCTTCCTTATTTTTATCATTATCTATCTTTCTATAATTTAGTTCTATTTTTTTTATTTTTTTTTTTTATTTTTTTTTTTTTTCTCTTTATTTTCTATTTTTTAGTTGCCTGGAACAACTCAAGGCGGTGCGTTAATGCAGCCGCCACAATTGACGGAGGGGCGCGCATCTCCAACTGAGCTACGCTAGTGGGCAGGAAAGTAAATTAGAAAAGATAAATTGTGAACCGATCGATGAGGATCCTAGCCGAAGCTAGAGAAGTCGTGCCGGTTAGAAGTAGGAAAATTAGTGGTAGTTTAGTCACTTCCGAGATTTTAGTAGGTTGGTAAGTGGAACTACTGGAGGTCGATGTTCTTTTTGCTTTTAAAATCCCAATTCCCTCTAAACTATGGTAATGGTATTCAAGTAGTAAGTTAGTTGCTACATTTTTTAGAATAGTGGAAAAAAGAAATAGTAGTTAAGAACTTAGAAAAAAATAAAATAGAACAAAAAGAAAAAAAAGAAAAAAAAAGAGATTAGGATGGAGATAAGCATGCCATGGCATGTGCATGGCATGGGAGAGGACTTAATGTAAATTGACTTTGTACATAGGGTTGAGAGGGCAACGACTCATCACAAGGTATTAAGTCAATGAAAGGATAAGCTGCTGAGTCAGGAGAGAGGCGAGGAGAGTCGAGAGACTGATTGAGCCGGAAGGGTCGACATTGGAGTTTGGTGAAGGAATTAGTGGATAGAGAAAGGGACAGTGTGTGTGTGGTGAGTTAGGAATTAGTGGGCAGCAAAGCAGTGACAAGTACTGTGAAGCGGTGCAAGTAGTGAAGAAGTGTGTGTTAATACTCTTAGAAGAAGTGAGTAGAGAAAAATCAGGAAGTTAGTGAGAAGTCAATGAGTAGTATGGAAGATGCTGGTGCTTGTTCACAAGGTTTCTTGGAGCAGGCTTTTGGAGAATGGTGTGATTTAGATGGCGGTGAGAAGCGAGGAGCTGCAAAGGCGGGCGGTTTGGAAGAGGCAACGGTGCAGCTTTGAGCTGTGAAGTTGACCGTTGACAAACGAGGAGGCGAGGGCTGCAACCGTTGATTCGTTATTTTGATTTTAATTTGTTTTTGTTCTCTTTGCTCCGGTGATTGTGCATGCTGGAAGGTGGAGCGGTTGCAACTAGAACCGGATCGAGAGGTGTGCAAGTTAAGGAAGCTGCGAGAGAATCGGTGGGAAGGAGGCTAACTGCTGGCCGTTCTTTTCATGTGGGAGTCGAAGCATTCTTCAACCCCGGGGTTTGAAGGCGACGTTACGGTGGTGGATCTGTTGCAGCAATTGGAGTTGGTGAGCTGCTGGCCGGTTCCGAGGCTGGCTGCCGTGTCAACAAGAAGGCGAGCAGCAAGTGGCTGCAAGGCATCAGCGAAGGCTGGTTCGAAAGGAAGGAGTTAGCAGTGGCGGTTTAAATCAGCCGGCTTGGTTGGTAACATTGCAATTCTGGTTACAGTACCTTTGTGACTGTTGGCAGGATTGTGGCTTCCACTGCTTGTGTGTATTTCGTTACTTCCTTGTTTTATATTATAATTTCCTAGCTTGTGGGGTTTTTATTAAGCTCTTGACTCTTAGACTTGAGTTGATTTGGTGTGATTTCAACTGTACATGTATGCACCAAAAAAAAAAATCCTTTAATAAAAAAAATAAAAAATTATATATGTATATATAAAATAAAAATTATTGTGGTTGTTATTGTGAACCAACTTGCCTTGTCCTTGCTTAGGTGATTGTTACATGTGAGCTGTAATTCTCTGATTTGGTTAGTTTTGGCTGAAATTGAATGTTACTTTTTGCATGTGATTGCACATTAAGGTAAAGCAAAACAAATCAGTAACTTTAAGCGTTAAAAATTCTAAATTATGACGTAAATTGAATGAATTAAGTTGGAAAGTAATTAAATAACTGAAACCACTTAGAGTTATTAATTAATTAGGGTTAGTAATTATTTAGAATTACTAAGGCAATTAGGGTTCGTAATTACTTAGTGTTAGGGTAAAATTGATTTACCTTTTGCCCTAATAATATTTACTTTGGTAACTTTTACATTTTTACCTTAAGTAATTAAATTTTTACTATTGGACAGTAAGCCAGGGTCAACCAATTAGGGTTGCGCTTTTCTAGTTTACAGGGACCAAGTACACGACCAGGTTCCCATGGGCCATCAGAATGAGCCAGCGGTGGAGGTGCCCACAGGATCAGTGGGGACCAGATTTGCACCAGCCCCAGCAATCAGGGAGGATCAGGTGGATGTCACCAAGGAGGTGGGCCAATTGGTTCAGCATTTGCAGGTGACATGGGCACAAGCTTCTTGGATACAGGTGTTACAGGAGCAGGAGGACCGGTCTGGCCCAAGTTACGAGGTGTTGATGAATACCAGACTTGACCAGGAGGAGCAGATTCAGGTCTTGACTGCCCAGCGGCAGCAAGCCCTGCAGCAGTTGGTGGCACTCTAGCAGGACCAGGAGAGGGAGAGACATGCTTGGATTGATCAGGGGGTCCAGGCAGAGGTAGTCAGGACCAGGAGGATGGAGTTGGAGGCCAAGACTAGTGCGGGGTTTCAGGGACTTTGGTAGGCTGGTCGTGGAGAACCAGCAGCTCAAACATAGGATTGAGGTGGCTGAGGCCAACTCTTCTCAGGCTTCTAGGGGATTGACCAGACATCTCCTGTCTACCTCCAAGAAGCAAGTGCAGGACCACATCCAGGCCTACACGGAGGACCAGGCCAGGTTCTCCAGATACTTGATGAGGTTTGCTGAGGCTTACCCATCTTTTGTTTACTCGTCTGAGGATGACCAAGTTGAGGGGGCAGATCAGGAGATGCCTGATGGAGGGCAGTTTGGGGACATGGAGGGAGCTTCGAGCAGTGGCTTCGCGACTGCTTCGGATGTTGATGGGCCAGTAGGTCTTGATCCTACTACCCCGTCAGTACCATCAGCATCAGGACCAGAGGTAGCATCGGAGGGACCAACATCAGCAACAGGAGGGGCGCCGCCAGTTAGTGGCTAGACAGTAGTACTAGGCCAGGGTACTGGTAGGACCAGTATGACTTTCATTTTTGAATTTTTGATATATTTTTTTTTTTTTCAGTTAACTACATAAAACCCGGACATGAGCATCTGAGGGTGGATGCTGACTAAAAGGGGAATAATGTTAACTAGGGATTTAAGAGAGTAGAATAGAGGGGCAGTAAATCTGTAGGTGAGGAGTAAAACTGTAGTTACTGGGGGGGGAGAGTAAACTGTTAAGTTACTGTCCTGTCTTGCAGTAACTCTGTTTTGGATGAACTGTTAGTTTTGAATGAAAACTGCAAGATGGATGAAAATTGTCGGATGGATGAAATCTGGTGGTTGGATGAAGTCTAGTGGTCGGATGAAAACTGTTAAGGTTTAGGGTGGCGGCTAGGATTTTTGAGGTGACGGCTAAGGTTTTGGGTGGGGTTGTGAGGAAGGGGGCTGCGAAGCTCATTCCCCCCTCTCTTCCCTTGGGAGTTTTCTTTGGAGCTCTCAGATTGTAGTGTGTAGGATGTGTTGTAGGATTGTAGGAGTTGCTGCTAGGACAGTTTGAGGATCCTGGAGGTTCCAAAGAGTGCTAGCAGCAGAGAGCAGAATGATGTACTGATTTACAGTGAGTAAAGGACAAGAATTGATTATATTTGTGTATACATCCTTAGATTTGCAGTAATGAGTGGTTGAGGGACTGAATTGGTAAATTCGCCTGGTGGGTATAGTAGATCTGGTGTTTAAATGAGTGGGTATTGTAGATCAGACCAAGGAGAGTAGGAATATGTAACAGATCTGAGAATATACGTCCAGAATTTTCGTAGATCTAGGTGGACAGTTTCAGATCTAGGGCAGGATTTGGGGCAGTTTCAAGGGGACAGAACAATAATTTTCGCAGGATTTAAGAGAGTTTTAGAACAATATTTATTTTTGAAGGAGTAAGTAAAATACTCCTTTCACAACCGTACCCAACATGAAAAGGAGTCTATATCCTCGTTGAGAAACGCGTGAGCTGCTAGAGTTTGGACTTTCTGTTAGCATCTTCAACTTCACCTCAAGCTCAGCTCTCTTAATCTCCTTCTCAAGAAAAATAATTTCGGGGTCTTTTTTAGAATCACACTCCTTCAACTTTTTGGAGGACAAAAGTCGTGAATTGGAATGCTTGGGGGGAGGGGGGGGGGGAAGCAGAAGCTGGGTCAAGAGTCATTGAACTCCCGTAGCTCATTGGAGATTCATAATCCTCGGAATCCATCTATAGCATTTCGTCCTCTACATCGTGTCGACGTTTTCGTAAATCTCCACTTACGTGAGTTGTATCCGCATCACCTTGCTGTTGGGTTCCTTGTGACAATGTTATTGCG
Organism: Ceratodon purpureus; assembly: GCA_014871385.1. Classification (NCBI taxonomy): domain Eukaryota; kingdom Viridiplantae; phylum Streptophyta; class Bryopsida; order Pseudoditrichales; family Ditrichaceae; genus Ceratodon; species Ceratodon purpureus. The sequence goes on along the minus strand of CM026426.1, from coordinate 32,330,368 downwards.
GACATACTCTGATCATCTCCGCCTGTCTCCATTGGTTCCGTCCTGCCACTCCTGCTGTCACCTCTTTCAAGTGCACTACTGCCTCCGGTCGGGACAGCCTGTGAAGGTTGAAGAAAAACCTCATAGTTCATTGTTAATGCCTTTGACTTCAGAGCCTCTAACTCAGCAATAGAACTCTAGTCGTAGAAACTGTAAACCTCGATCTTTAACATTTGCGTACACAGAAGAAAGTGTTAGATTGAGGCGGCCACCTTAAATTATGAGGCATGTGAGAAAGAGATGTGGTGATCGGTTATCTATAATCTTCTATACTCAAAATCAAAACACTATAACACGAACTTCGGAGAGGTCTTATATGTTCATTTTCGTAGCAGTCTACTTTAATCAATTACGTTGCCCACCTTACAATCTGGGATTAAGGTGGCCACCTTATTCTTGGCCTTCACATTGACGATGAAATTGACTGGTATTGCACAAAATTCATCTAGATGCAAAGTCCCTAACATTTTGAATCGAATTCATCTAGGAGCCCACGCTGTGCCATGTTCAACATCATGAGATCAACAATTACAATGGTCAATTACCTGGCATGCGAGCATCAGTTTGCCACCTCCGAATATGTTCAAGACCGTCTTGAACGGTCCGGATACATCTTGAAGCAGTCAAATATATGTCTCCATCCTAAACTCTCCAGGATACAATCGAAGGTTTCTTTTGGTGTATGTCTTCATTTTCGGAAACCTGTAAACATTCGTCAACGGTGGTACCTTCCATTCCTCCTTGACGATGTAGTTTATAGTTACCACATTCCCCTTGACCTTTTTATTTGTCTTGAAACCTTCGAGAGGGTCCGGGTGGTAACACTAGTAGAAATCCGGTCTTTTGGGACTTGATAAATGACTTAGTTTCAAGTCATTTTGACCAAGGTGGAAGAAAAATGACTTGCCCAGATCAAGTCACGTTGGACCAATCATTCACGACATTGAGTCATTTGTGACCGGTTTTCACCCTGCGGTAAACTGCAATTTCGGAGGGACAAACAGTCCTGAGATCCTGATCCTTTCAAATTTCTGATATCCTTGCGGTTTCGTCTGAAATCCTCGAAATGTCAGTGTACATTTACGGCCTGAAATCCTCGGAATATTAATGTACATTTCGTTGACTAAACTGTCTTCGTCAGAGTCATTTCGGTAATCAACCCAATCCGTTCAAATTGAGATATATTGTTGAATCCTGAATATGCATCTACTGTGGATTCTTCTCAACCACTCCTTGATTTACACGTGTCATTGTCAGAACGACATGCTTAAGGTTTCCAGGTCATATTTTTTAATAAATAAAATGGTACCGGTAATTGCCACGTGGACGGTTTGTAATGAACTGTAATTTCATATTCCAGAAATAGATGATGACACTGACGGCTAAAGCGTCTCGGAATTCATACACTGCCTACAAATTAGCTATCTTCACAACCTGCTGCTGACTATTAAAGTCTATCGTATGTATTTCTCTCAAGATCCAATACATACATTGAATTCACAGATGCTCTGCTGTGAGCGGGGTATCCATTACCGTAACCAAACCAGTTCCCCACTATCATTCCAGCTTCAGTCTCCTACGTCCAAGTCACCTGATGTATATGCCTGAAAACGTTACTCCTCCTGGAACGTGAGCCCTTTAAACCATAGTATACTTGAGCCAATCGCGTCACGTAGTGTTGCTTAATCTGCCTGCCGTCACCGGCACCACAAGAGGTTGATCCTCTAACACGGACTCGAAGTCTATTCGCACGAAATGTGATGGAATAGGCCAATTGTGAAATGTCCCCCCCCTTCCACCGCATGTAGAGTCCCCGTTGCAATTCGTCGCTTCGGATTAAGAGAGTCCGTTATCCAGACACGACTCCCTCTCTGCGTCTACCAATTTAGAAGCATGAAACAAACACTATTAGAAAATTGAATTATATAAATGACTTTTCACCACGGTTTCATTCGTTTTCATTTATTAACGTTAACTATTATCCCTGTACTGCATCTTATAATCTCAATGGCTTATATACAAGACGTAATACAATGGATTCAGGCCACGTCTGAGGCAACACACCTTCAAGGTCGCATCATAGATAACATCTTCCTTTTGTGTTTCTGCGTAATTTTCCTGTATCTTAACCCACAACACAACATTGAGTTAGTGAAAGTTGGAGAATTTAAAGTATAATCTGACTATGGTTTCACGACTTTCAATGTTGAATTAGCAATTACCTGTTTTTGTTGTTTCATTTGAAGCAGATTTGATGACTGATTTGTCTCCATCGCCTGTTTACAAACACATTTGCAAGTTAATGCACTAGACTTGGAATTCGAACACATATTACTGTACTGCAAATGGTGGAAAAGTGAAAAGTAAAAAAAAAAAAAAAAAAAAAAAACGGTAAGTCGCACTCTCAATCAAATGCAGTACGTTATCGGTTATGAAGCAAACATAGGGATCAGCTTCACAGCCCATAATATGTGACAGAGCAATCCAAGTAAATGAATCAAACATATGAATCAACTTCAGAGTCCATATTATAATAAGGGCATAGTCCGAAAAGTCCTACCTCACGAGCTATGCACTGTATATGATAAAATATTGCCATTCTACTAAAATTACGATAATAAAGTTACAAGTGATACAGCCTCATTGTCTATGTTTGCCATTCAGGTATTCTCAAAAATTTAATCGTTCATAATTTTTTTTTGGTTCCCGTATGTTATGGGTATAGGGTGACAAATTTTACCTTTCCGCTACATCCAGCAGCTGAAATAGGTGACGACACGCTCAACACCTGTTAAAGAGCTTTGACACGGTTAGTTTTGAATTTCAGCTGATAAGTTCAGAAAACAAACACGATCTCTAACATTGAGCAATATCGTATCTATCAATGTAACACTAATATCAAAAATTACATAAGAAACTTAAAAACAAAATTTGTACCCAATGAAAGATATTACTTAGCTATACAACTGCATTATCAACGATTTCCAAAGTAGACAATCAGAACTACATGTTCAAAAATGCAAAATTCATCAGTACATGCTTTCGTCGAAACACTACTTCAAAATCAATGAAACTCTACTTGCAACATGTATATTTTTCCTAATAAATTCAACTTACTGCGTCCACATATTGAAATTTACTGTTTGAAGTCACAAATATATGAACCTGAAATATGCTTCAGAATCATACCTCTTTCTCGGCAGTATTAACCTTCGAAGCTCTACTCTTCCCATTATATTCTACGCACTCTGTGTCGTTGCTTGTCTGTTCCAACTTGTCATACCAGTGTTCACTGCTTCCTTCACCAATTTCATTTCTCTCTCTCGACACTGCGATCCCATTCTTCTCAGCAGAAGGTAGAGTTCCATGAAAGCCTGCGTCTTCCTTCGCTTCCGATTCCCCTGCATTTGGCAATTTACACAAAACGCTCTCCAACATAGACTGCAAGTTCAAAGTACTCTTCATTACCTGCTCGAAACAACGATTTGTTTCCAGTTGATTTCTCTCCAGATTTCTCTCCATGATCAACAGCTTGCTCGAGTTTTTTTTCTCCATCTCCTACGCGGTTTAGATCAGATCACAAATTAGCATTGATAGCATTATTGTTCCATACAAATCTACGCAGGAAAGTCTAGTCGGGTTGATGTAGTGTTACACAAAAGGAGATGAAAAAAAACAGATGGTCTTCCCCTGCATATGAAAATATCTGACACTCGAAGATGTCGTTGTTTGTAGAGGCGTGGTTATCCACTGTAACATTGTCGTTAAAAATAAAAATAAGAACACAATAGCGACTGGTCAATGAGGTTCATAAGATCAACAGTACAAAATAAAAATAACGAACTCCTACAAAAACTTTGATATGTACGTTAAGTATGGCTAAGACTGTTTACCGCACTGCTACGATTCTCGTACGATGTTTTTAACTCCTCAGCTTTGTCAGTTAAACTTGGAGATTTTCCCGTTTTTGCTGTCTTTTTTAACAGAATACCAGACATACATTCCAGCGTTAGAAAAACAGCACAACTCAGACACTTATTAAAACTCCGAAACACTAGCATTACTTACGAAATGAACAATTTGACCATTCCCAAATCATGTCAATGTTACGAGGCTTACCAACTCAGCGGATTTTCCCGCGAAACCATGTCGTCCCACTCTAGGGTTCTTAGTTACCTTCTCCCTGCTGTCCGACATCTTCTCTGCTTTCTCCATAGTTTCTGGTTGATTCCAGTAGTTCTTCATCGTCGCCCACTGGTTCTCTGTGAATCTAGGAGGGGGTTTAGTCTTAGATCCAAAATTTCTCTTCACTCTCTCCTGATTCTTGCGCATCCAAGTCTTTATCATTCGGTCAAATGACGCTTTCTGATCCTCGTAAACAACTATACTCATGTCCAACATTCTAGGAGTGATATCCCTTATATGTTCTTGCCACCTCAGGTGGCCCTTGCATGCACTATCAATTATCCCTGACGGCTTCACTTGAACTACATATGGTTTAAGACCCTCCATCTGTCTCTTCACCGCCTCTTCGTCTGCCAACTTCCTGTTCTGACGCCTTACACGCTTCCTAATAGAATCGGGTTACACTAAATTATTTGACGTCCCCGCTCCTAAGTCATCGTTGATCTGCCTTGAGTTCACATTCTCTGACTGATGATGCATAGATGGCGAATTAATCGTATCCCTAGGTCCTCCAGGATGATTCTGTGGGATATTGTCTGTCGGTCCACTGAAATTCGAGGTCGGTGGAACCTGGGGTAATGGTACCAACGTCCACCCGGGAGGAATCTGTATCGACGGCGCCGTGTACGATGGACCAACGCCATGACTGCCGTCTCCGTCATTATGACCACCGTGATTAAAATCTCCACCCGTCTTGCCTGTAGAACGATTTTGCATCCCACAAGAACACTTACCAGGTAAGACTGCATTATCGTTCCCTCCATCACGACCTAGCCCTTTAGTAGTTGCAATACTTTTAGCATGTACACGACCTTCACTCACTGGTGACGACGTATCGCTATTCTCCGTTTCTGTAGAATTAAATGACAAATAAAATGAGTGTGTGCATCGCACCACGGTGAGTATTGTAACTTAGAAGACATGGTGACATGTTGGGGGGGCTGTCTAATACTCGACCTAATTACTTATCCACAAAGACATGAAGAGAATTCAGTCCCGACACTTCAATTGGCGAGCATAGATATAACAGAACGTCGAAATGAGGTATAACAACCCTGACAGTAGCAAGCATGATAAACCCAATTCTACATACAACAACATCAACAACGTGCGATGATATATTGTGTATTAACTATTGGTACTTTCTGAATCCAACACGTCCATGCTCCTCCACAATACCGTAATCAACTGATGCATGATGCTTACCGTTGGGCAAGTACTCTCCCGAATCGTCTTCATCCGCATCCGTGTTTGTCGGCGACCGTGTTCGTGCCTTAGGGTTATGTGCCGTCCGCGCATGAGCAGTCCTTGTCTCCTCCAGTCTTCGACTCGTACGTTTGGGTAGGTGCTCAACATCCTTACGGTCTCTCTTCAAACTTCGTCTACTCTCACCTATGGACGAGTTGCTACATAATTTCACATGCAAACAGGACCCAACAAATAACAGCGTGAAATAGGAGACGCTGACACAAACTCTTCTATATTTGCAGTAATGACAAATAAATTCTCACATGCGCTCGGAGAAGATCCCCCAGCACTTAAGGGTTTTGACAAACACGACCCTGTGATAATTCAATCGTGACCGTTCAATATGACACGTGTACATCATCCATACAAGCTATGTCTAAAAAAGTAGGGTTTTGTCTGGTTTTGAGTAACTTACAACGCATTCGCCAAGTCCAGAACCGGCTGGAGGCGCACACTGAGTTCCTTCATGTTAGCCTTCCTGAATTGTTTGTATTCGTTCTCCAATGGCTCCGACTCTTCTTCCACAGTCCGTGAGTCCCCTCCTTCACCTTCGTTAAGTCCCGAAGAGTCGCTCTCCCGAGGCATCTTTGATGCACATCGACTTGAACCCCTCTACTACTCTCCTCAAACGCTACAACTTACTCAAACGGTGCGTGAACTGATTGTATGCTCAGAGGGGAAATGCACAACCCTACACGATTACGGCGATAGAGAATTTAGAAGTAAACACGTTGGGAATGACGGTTTCAGTAGGAAAACGTAGAACGCATCCTTGCTCCACTCGAAGACCGTCGTCTAAAGTGATTGTGGACTGGGACTTCTAGAATAGAAAGTTTTTCTCGCATCAACCAAAGTAAACATATTTCGAAGTCTGACTTCAACTTGGGTCATCTCTCAGGTTTGCGTCGGATCACTCTCGTTCTCATCTACTGTCTGCTTGACTCTCTGATCGGAACTACAACATTTTCTTACACAGCGTTGTCGGGAAATATGTCCTCAACACTGTATGTAGTATAGTGATTCTAATCATGGTGTTTTGAATTCATTTTATTTTTTTTCCACTTATTATACATAACAGTGTCAATCGTCACTCATTTAGTTCTCTCTCTACTGTCGTAAAGCAAATTATGACAGTACTTCAGGTGTCCGCGAAGGCAGAGACTTCCAACTGACGGTGATCTTGAGGAGCTGAAGGGCGGGGCAATTAATTTTCGGCATTGCAGTTACATTCTTCTCTTACCCCTTTGCGATTCCAAAGCGGATTAACAGGCACGCTCAGGTGACAAACTTTTGCTCAGTCAATTCGTTTTAGACCAAGATTTTTGGTTATCGCAGTACATAACGAGGCATGTTGCTTGCTGCTAGGCAGATTCAGAGTCTCAAACGAGAGGATGATTCATAATTGCAGACTCGCATGTTTTGTATGCTTAGCTAAAACCCTAATTTTCTGGAGTTTTCTCAGAGGAGTCATATTGTATACTGTGATATGACATTCGCTTATTGATCAACGCATGTGATGTCAATGTTATTCCTCATTTGCCATTCAGATAAATTCAGACAACGGTTATCAAATGGATATAATTCTTTGTGCCCTGCACAGTTGAAATATGTGAAAAGTTCTTCTACGCACTTGAGAAAGTACGCAACATCTGGCACACCCGGGTGAGCGACACATTGTCCTCTAAATGTTAGTGATTGTTTATTTAAATCGTCAAGTGTCGCTCATTCCATCGACAATAATTACAATCTTTTTTGTATTCGTTTAGCATTCCATGTCGTTTCTCATTCGATAGGAGTCCAACAGTCATCACGAGCTCAGAGTATGTTATTAATCCGTGTATCCGTGTATCCGTGCATTTGCAATATCTCTGTAATATTCTGTGCAGATTCTAAAATAGCTGTTTTAAACCGATTAAATAATCAATTTAACTGTGTATAGTCCAATAAGTGTGCATCTGGTGTTAAGTCTGAGTTGAACATGTGGGGCGAATACCTATACTTTTCCTTTGCCGAGTCAATGCGATATGTGATGTCAGCTGTATAGAACTGAAGCTTTTCTAATTGCATTTACGTGTGTACATTGTCAGGCAAACATGTCTGCCAGGTACCCACTTAATGACGTACGCAGAGTGAAGTCCCGAGATGACAAGCTCTGGATTTGCGAACAAGAACGGGCTGCGCTATACAATTTTTCAAGAATGTCTTGTCCTTGTAATGTTCACAAGGGCATTGGACGGGCATTCAAGATGGAGGAAGTTGAAAGACACCTCCTAAAGTATGGGCGATCTCCTGAATGCAAGACATGGAGGGGACCCGGAGAAGCCACATCATCTGATGAGGAGTGGGAAGTGGATTACATGGAGAATATCTGTACATCGAATGACCGGTCTACAGTGAAAGACAATGGGATCGAGGTGAGGGATATGATGCAGCATATATACCAAGAAGTGGACAAATTCATTGAAACAGAAAATACTTGAACGACATTACCTTAGCCGCGATGGAGACCGTAGATAACATTACAGGTGTAAACGCCAATGACTCTACTGAAGCACCTGCTCCAAACGACGATCATGGTCATATGGAGCGCAAAGAAGACGGTACCGAACAGCGGCAGCCAACAGGACAAGCACACCAGGATGCAGACCCGAGCGCTAACATCCCTGAAGGAAGAGCCGACCCAGACATGAATATGTTCAATCTCAATCCCGATTTTCAAGATGGAGAATACGAACGGCTTGAAGATGAGAGAAGAAAGGATGCAGAAGCTTTGGAGGACTCAATGCAACTACTCTACAAGAATTCGAATCACACGAAGCTCGGAGCAACAATAATGGTTATGAACTTAGTTGCAACACATACTGGGATAATGGATAAGGCTGCAGATGATGTATTGGCTACGGTGAAGTGTTTGCTGCTAGACAACAATTGCTTACCTGGATCCCTATACCAAGCAAAAGTTCTTACAAATAGACTCGGACTGGGCTTCATTAACATCATGGCTGCCCTAACGGATGTGTCCTCTTTGATGAAGAGTCTGGCACAAAGGATCGTGACAGATGTCCCTTGTGTGAGTCTCCTCGGTATGGTGATATGCTGCATCGTACGAGACCGTTGAAGGTATTAAGGCAGTTCCCAGTAACACCCAGGCTGCTCAGGTTCTACAAGATCCCGGTGTTATCCAAGCTAATGCGGTGGCACTCTGAGAATGCAAGCACTGATGGGAAAGTACGTTTTCCAGCTGATTCCAGAGCGTGGAAGAGACTTGACACGATGGACCCCAGAGTGTGTGATACCTGGGGTTTTGGGAAGGATCCACGTGATGTACGTCTACAAGTTGCATGCGACGGAATCTGCCCGTTTAAGTTGCACAGATCCACCTGGGCAGCGTGGCCGGTGCTTGTGAGTTTATTAAACCTCCCCCCATGGTTAATTATAAAAAAAGTTTTTCACCATGCTTACTTTGTTAATTCCAGAGAGATATCAGGTTCCATTCCTGCACTTTGATGTCTGGCTACGTCCACTCATCAACGAGCTGAAGACTCTTTGGAAAGGTGTACATGCGTACGACGTACTAGCTCCGGAAGGCAGTCGGGGTTTTAACTTGAGAGCGGCAGAGTTATATACTACTCATGACTTCCCCGGATATGGAATTATATCCGGTGCGTCCCATCAGGGATACTGTGCTTGTCCGCCTTGTGGGAATCAAATGATGGCAAAATATGCGTTTGAAAGTAAAAAGCTTACCTACCGAGATGCGAGAAGGTGGGTGTGTCCAGACCATTTCATACGGTCGTCGAGATATGATTCTCTTTTTGATGGTCACCCAGAGACTCGTCTTGCTCCTGTTCCAAAAACGCCTCAGGAGCAGTTAGCGGCACTAAAGGAGTATCATGCGTATTTGAGAGGGAAGGGCAAAGTGAATGCTGGTGAACAGAGGCTCAATACGGGTGAACAAAGGGCGAACAATCAGGATGACGGTGGTGTAGATAACATCGGTTCGTCTTCTGTCCACAGTGCTCCTCCACCAAATCGTGCGGACCATCGTGGTAACGCACAGAGTTCTGAACTCGGTGAATCTTCAAGACCGTCAACAGCACTACACGAACGTCGCGAGAGTATTCGGCGTGGAAAGAGCAAAACCTCTCAAAAGAGAAAACAAGGTCAGCGGAAGTTCAGGAAATTCAAAACCAAGGACCCCTCTCAAGTTCACGGAATGAAGCGATGGAGTGCGTTCTTCGAATGCCTTATTGGGAGGTAATACCATCGTCAGTCCTACTTTTGATTCCTTAAGCTTCGTGTCCAGTGCTAGGTGTTAACACTTTTACTATAGACCTGTCGGCCGGCTTTGGATGCCGTTCTCATGATAGCTGTTATTGTATGGCCATGCATTTACGGATAATCCAAGGTGTGGCTGTTGCCTACGTTTGAGTAATTTAACTACATGTAATAATTCAGAATTATGTAATAATTCAGAATTATGTAATAATTCGGAATTTAATTCGATGGATTCAATGTCGTTTTTGGAGAGTTGGAATGAACGTTTTTTGATTCCACTTATGCGAGTCATTGCAGGTTAGGTCCCTGAATTATTTTAAAATAATATGACTACCTATTTTCTACAGAGTTTGGTGTTTTATTGAACCAGAACAGATTAATTATGGAGGATATCATCCTACGAATGAATGCGTTCAACTCTAGTAGTGGATCACGATTATGCATAACAAAGAACGTGTACGGGAAGGTCTTATGAATTCTCGGACCGTTGCAGTTCAATGTCAGAAACGTCCACCGACAAAGGTACGCGGCCTATTAATTGTGCATGGTCACCTATATCTGACTGACTTGCCCCTGTGCCTTATCACGCTGAGAGAGACAAAGCAGTGCAAAAGTGTACGCGATATTCCTTTTTCTCATTGGAATTATAAGTTATTGTTCCTCGGGGTGATCTACACTTGTATTGAAACGGGGACAGATTAAAGCACTATATAACCGTCGAAATCTTATTGTAAATTAGGAGTCTCACAAACAGTACTCTTGTTGTCGCGCATCCTGTTGTGTTGAGATGGTATCCCGCGTTAAAAGAAGAAAAGTTATCCTTTTGTTGTGCTTGTCCTCTGTTGACCATAGGATATTAATATTTTTCATTTCCACAACTTCGACTGTTCGAACAAGCTCCGTGGACTGGCAGAGTTGGTAGTTGTTATTTGAATTTATATCAGGCTCCTTCCCTCTTCTTTTTTCCTATACTATGGCTCTTTCAATCCTTCATGTTTTTGTTTTTTTTTTTTTTTTTTTCTCCTTCTTTTGTTCTTCTACTTCACAAGGGATTCTCATGTGGTATTGTTCTTGTTTCAGCATTTGGAGATTCGAAATTCATTAGACATCATGCACTGTGAGAAAATTTTTGCCGAGAATATTCTCAAAACCATCTGCGGCGATAAGGACAAAGACAGTGTGAAGGTGCGTAGAGATATGCAGCGAGAAGGGATTCGTAAACTCCTGTGGATGACTAAAGATCCCAATAATCCTTCTCGTATGCTTAAACCCGCAGTTAACTATGTTTTAAAACCTGAGGAGTTCGACACTTTCTGCACAAGACTTGAGAAGCTTAAGGTACCTTCGGGTTACTGCTCTGAGATGGGCTCCTACATTCCGGCCAAAAAATTTGGTGCTTTAAAATCGCATGATTATCATATTTTGATGCAGACGCTTCTCCCCTTGGCCCTGAGAGGTTTAATGGAACCCACCACCCGTATGGCTATCATGCGATCCTGCAGAGTATTCCGAAGGTTGTGCTGTAAAGTCTGGGACCCTAGATAGGAGCAGAATCTTCGTGAGGATGTGGCGATTACTATGTGTTTAATGGAAATCACTTTTCCACCAACATTTTTTACGATAATGTCACATCTTCCAGAGCATTTGGTTGGTGAACTCATAATACTAGGTCCAACCCAAGTCAGGTGGATGTATCCTGTGGAGCGCACTATGATGACTCTGAAGAATCATGTCAAAAACCGAGCGCGTCCTGAAGCTTCAATCGCTAATGGATACCTTTTAGATGAAACAATGGGTTTCACCACTTCTTATATGCATGGGTTTGATGTGGTGCGATGGCGTGTGTGGGACGCTGACCCAGAGGACTGCGAGGAGTACGAGGTTCTTGAAGGTGCTTCTGTCGATATTTTACTCACACGTGCTGAAAGAGATGAAGCACATAGATACATTTTGCGGAACAACACATTGACAGCAACTTTCTACAGGTACTGTTCAGCCGCTGTACTCTCTTATTTAAATGATGTTCACTAATCAGTTTGTTCATTGTTTTCGGCTCAGCACTGTGTTCAAAATAATTTCTTCGTGACAACTGGGTTACGCATAGTTGTTAGTTTCATCTCATTACATTTTTAATGCACTATACTGCGGATCCGTCCATGACCAATCAAAAAAGGAAGACGTCGTTGGTGTATGCTGCCAGAGTTGGAATTTTTCATGCTTAGAATTACACATTTTCACATCGACAACGGTGATTGCATGCATTGTATAGACCAACCATATTCCTGGAATCTGACGGTGTTCAATGATTGTAAATGTTATTTTCTAACAACGAATGGGAACAAGAATTTCGTAACAGTGGAGGGCAAGTGGGACCAGTGGAGACCTGGATGAAGTGGAAGATACACTCAGCGGACTTGGACATGGCTGATCCGAATGAAGCTGATACAGTCTTGCTGTCTAATCCACCTTCATTAAAGTGCAAGCGATATGCACGTATGAAGGCATACGGAAACCATTGGAGAGTTGATGATGAGTATTCTAGATCATCTGGAACATTTGACTCTGGAGTAGCATGCTTTGAAGTTAATAAACACTCCAATGGTTCTGGAAAGGACTATGTGGGCATACTAGAAGACATCATCGTGATGGACTATGGGGACTTAAAAACACCTGTCATACTCTTCTCCTGCCAGTGGGAAAAAAGGTATGATACTCATAGAAGAAGCACATATGTCCGGGATGCGGACGGGTTTTTAGTCGTAAATTTTAAACACAATGTTCCAAAATTAGTCGATTGCTTTGTGTTCCCAAGTCAATGCACCCAGGTCTTCTTTGCCGATGATGATAGTCGGCCACCTGGTTCCGACAGGAAAGTAATTTTGCGGAAAGAAGCTAGATCTAGGCGCAAAATGGAAGAAGATGATGATGTTTTTATTTCAACAAATGTGGAGTCGTCTGGAATGATGCCGAGTGACAACCTAAGACAGCATCCAGAAGAACCGGATTTGACCGGAGCAATAGTCCTCAACGATGTGGATAATGCTATTGCATTACAGGGATTTGAGGAAAGAAATCTGACTGCTCGACAGAATCTTGCTCAGTCTGGTCCTAGAGTTGCCCGTAAAAGAAAAAGAGGAAATGCGAGGACAACTTGACATAGGTATCGGATTCGAGCATCTCACTTCACTCATTTTTTATGGTCTACAGTCTATTTTATTCGAGGGTCAGTCAACTTTACCGCATGTATTGAAAAATGTTATGTGATCAAGATGGTGGATTGGTACTGTAGTTAAATAATATCGTTGATTTCTGATGTTGAATACATTGGTGAATTTTGAATCGAATCAGCATCGTAGACGGATTGCAAAGAGATTAATTCCTACGAGACTTCTTATTAGTTCTGTCATTCAACAATTTATATCTCAAGGTGTTATTCAAAATTCAGGTAGGTCTTTTTTGGCAGACTAATCTTGTAATCATCTTTGTAATATAGATTCAGCTCGGTTATGCTACTGTGGTTATACTTTGGCTAGCAGGTGTTGTAGGACAGCGATGCAGTGATTTCAATTTAGTTATCTGCTAGATCAGACTCTTCTCCTATTAAATTCAAAAATAAAAATAAAAAACCAACATATGATTGCACGATTCTGTTGGTCACTACATGCTGTCTTCTAGGTCTCATTGTATTGTTTTTTACTTTCTTAACTAATTTTTATAGAAAAAGTTCGTGTGTTTTATCCCGTACAAATTGCGACCTAACCTATATTCTGTGTGCATGGGCACAGAGTCGATAAGAAATCTCGGTAGGATTGTTGTCGGAAGGTGTGAAGTACAGATGACATGATCCTACAAAAACAGTTCTAGACTGCAACTATTATTTCAGGTACAATACGTTTCAACTATGTATTAACGAGATTATGCCTCTCTACGTTTTTTCTGTCACAAAATCACGAAATTAAATACTGTGACCTAATAACACTACACACGAATTAGAGGGAATTATAAGTCGACAATAATTGCAACTGACATTAAAAGAGAAAGTAAATAGGTGCATGAAAAAATTGACAGGTGTTGATTGGTCTAGAGGACTTTGTTTTCAGACAGGAATGTAACTGGTGTTTTATCATGGACATGACTATTAGTTTGCACGTTTTCATGTAATATAAAAAACTGTCTGGAGATACTTCTAAATATTCAACAGAGGGACCCTAAAAACTAACAAGTATTCCACTTAACTCAACCATGGTGCCCAAAGACTGCACTGAATACTCTGTACTTCAATTCATCTGTTACATTGGTTTGAGAGGACTCTAATTTCCATAAAGCGCTATAATCTTAAGCATAATTAATACATATACTACCGTAAAAATAGACCTTCTGAAATGTAACACCAAGTTCAACTGTAAAACGTAGTCTTTTTTAACAAAACCGATGGTAGTTGATGACCATTTCCTTTACCACACCATGTTGCCTAAGATAGTGTGATTAATGTGCAGCATACAACACTGAGCATGAAACTCCATCTAAATCGACTTCCGTCGGAATGGATCATCCTCTCGTGCGTCGACAGGATTTAATCGTCGCATACACGGCAGTGTAGTTATATAAATCGGCAGGATTTAATCGTCGTTTACAGAGCGATACAGTTTTGCCCTTACTGGATTATAAAGTATTCCACGTATACACGGCGATGTAGTTGGATAAATATGAAAGTCATACTTTGGATTGTTATCGGAAGTGGATGCCACTCATTCACCAACGCCCATACTCGTTGTAGATGTCTGCAAGTTAGTGTGTACAGTAACTATTTTACACTTTTTTATTTGATAAGATTTTGACGTTCGCGTTTGATAAGGAACATGTTCTGACGACTATGGGAAAGAGGAAGCACTCACATCCAGGTAAGAATTGATTATATGAAATACAAAATGGTATCATCTAATTTCATATGTGTGTCTGAACAGATGATGTTTTCATTTCAGACAATCTTATTGTTGCTTAACACTACACATACGTCAGTTTCGAAGTCCATACGTAGACATTAAATCGAAGAAGGATTTACCATACATGTGAAAACGAACAATTTAAGACGATTGCATTATGGATTTGTTTCGGAACTCGCTTGGTTTTTGTTGCAGTAGTTAATGACAGAACCATTATTGTGGCTAATTGGTTTTAAAGGAAGTGACGCAAGTAAAATGTCACACTGTAGAACCTCTGACCCGATGTTGTTAATGTCTGAACTTGAGAAATGTTCATTCGGTGACATCTTACAACTTCTTCAATCGTGACCTGTTGGATTATGCAGGACCCTAGCATGTAAAGTTCCTAGGCTGCCTACACCTACACCAAGTACCATAATGCGGTTTCATTAAGGTTTGCAAAGAATACATTTCTCATGATTAATTTGAATTACCCTGACGTTATGAGTTTTACAGCGAAGGGAGAGTGGAGGTACATAGGGGACACAATAATGGCTTAATTCAGCTACTTGTCAAATCACCTTGATGTATATCACATAAAAAATAAATATGTCCAAAAAGCGTTTGTGCTTATACGTTTGAGGGATTAGTGCCCGTAGTGTGAAACATCTTTTCTATCGACTGGAATTAACAGCTAGAGAATTCTATGATTGCATCGAGATGACCTCGTTCGTAAGGGAACTGATGTTCCACGATGGCTTAGGGTTTTCCTTTGAACCATGTCACCTGATAGTTTTCCTACACCCGGAATTAGAAGGAGGCTTTCTTTCGAAAGACACGTGTTTTTTTCGACGTGATATAGTGACTGTTCTTAACGTGTGTGGCTAGAATGCTAGTAGTTGTGCGAATCATCAGCCTCGTGTAGTTGACAAGGGTGATGTCTCGAGATACCTGTAAGACTGTTTTGTTTGTAGCTCATTTGCTTGCGCATCCTGTGTTGTTGCAGAAGTAATGTAGTCGAAAGCCGTTGTTTATTCTGTGCGATAAATGTGCTTTATCTGGCTAGGTTCTGTAAGTATGATATTTGTTCGACTTGGTGGATGTTGTCTGAAATAGCTTGATCACCATGCTTGTCTTGTTAGCATAAATACTTCATGGTCTCGTATCTTATTGGACAGCTAGTATACAAGAAAACAGTGTCGAGTTGTGATGTTGAAGCTTTAATATACTAATATACCAAAGACACAAGCAGGAACTTCTCGGGAGGTGTCAATCGTCACAACATACAGCTTCGATACAGGCATCAGTGTGGATACGCACTTCAAGTGATATTGTCAAAGACTGGACAGGTGAACTAAAGTGTAAATTTTTGTTGCCGTGACCCTACTCTGTTTTTGAACGACTCTGGAATGTGGTATTTAGGTTCGGCTGGATTGAGGTTGTTGTTAGTAGAGGAGTTCATTCACCCTTTCGAAGTCTAAACATGTTGGTCTTTCAAGGAAGTTATTACTGTGCGGGAAATACCTATACCGATTTTTATTGGCATCTTGCTTCACAAAAAACTGCTATTGGATTACACGATTGAAAAGGTGGCGCATGTACATAATATATTGCGATATTAATACTAGAAAACAAGTAACGGTTACGGAGATTATTCTTGAAAACAATAACACAATTGGACTGTCCGCCACAGGATGCGGTACGGCTGGGACAACGTGAGTGATAGCTCAGAAGGTACGCGATACAACTGAATTTTGCAGTATTGCTGATGACTACTGATGAATTTATAGGTTTATACAGGAAGAGCTACAATTTTTCTGTAGAGAAATGTAATTTTATAGCTTCTTCAACAACTACGTACGCACATCAGTACACTTCAGTTTGTTAAGAGCGTGACATCTCTTTAAATTGCTGTTTCTTTTCGAATTGATTTAGGGTAAAAACAAATAGACATGTATTAACTATGAGACATTGGCGTGTTTATCGTATATTTCTGGTTCTGTTTGTATTGATGTCCTCCAAAACATTCTGAGTATCTGTTGTAGAAACCAATGCCGATCGGGAGGGATATAGATCCGTAGGCACACAAACAGAACCAACGATATATTTGGCTCCAACAGGTACTTCAATCTGGTCTGTTGAATTGTGGTTCATACGATGGCGTTGTAGATCATATAATGGCATTATGATAACGGTGCTTATATTTTTTTTGATGCTAGGCAAGATAGATTAGTATCAGAGTGTTTCACTAATGATAAACATTATTATTCAGGGCAAATGGAAGTCAATGGGGAAAATGTTGTTGCCGTTGGATCAGCTTCACAAAACACTTACTCGCCGACTGCGATTATAAGTTCGGGAGTCAGAGAAGGGCAAGATTTGACAAAAATTCTGGTGAGGTTACACATGACGACGGGAATGGAGCGGTAGATGGAAAGTCAGGTGATAGTGCCGAAGGTCGATATATTCCTCTACACCCATTCAAAGACCCTAGAGAATCCGATGAATTCACGGAGCTCATACAATTGGATATGTACGAAGAGGACGTGTCCAGCGAAGACAAGAACGACATAACCGCAAGCAATGTCAACCCTTTAAGCTACACTGGTCCCTCGATAACGACATACTCCTTCACTGGCTCGGAAGAGATAACGAGTAAGATGACTTTGCAAGAGGAAGAGGCCAACGTTACCGGGGGCTCTTTGGAGATAGTTGCAAGGATGGAGGTGATCGAGTTAGTTGTTCATAGTGATGACGACCTTGAAGACGCAGACATGTATGAGAGGCCCAAACTGGCAAAAAAGATTCTGACACTGCAACTGCCAAATGTTGCAAACTCCGAGGTAGTGGACACAGGTGGATCGTCTAATGCACCGTATAGCGTGAGTGAGACCTGTAAGAACAACGATGTGCGGAAAGGCACGGATCCTCCATCATTCACTCCTTTACAGGAATGGGAGTACGTAAATGGTTTCCCCGTTGACGGGGTAGAAGACGTCGAGAAATGGGCTGCAGAGGTAGGACTTTCAAGAGTGGAACGTGAGGTCGGGAACAACAGGAAGAAACTAAAATCCTCAATTAATGATCTACCTACAAAGTATGGAAGCAACTTTGAAACAGACGAGGATGCTTCAATGACCGTTGAAGATGATAGCACGGATGGCGGTGAGAATCCAACCGACAACGAGCAGCGCGAACATGGAGTACAGAAAGGAAAGGAAAAAGTAGATGAAACAATTTAGGCCACAATCCCGCTGAGGTACCTTATTGTTTTTTTCTCCTCGTCATGGAAGTCAATACAATTTTCTAATCGGCATATTAAATAGCATACTCTGTCAATTGAAAGAAAATGACAATGTAGTACTCTGTTTCTACACCTGCTAAAAATCCTATGGTCTTGTTTGTTTATTCTGGTTTATTGAGCATCTTTTGGAAGTTATCTCATCTATTTGTAAATTTTATCTTTGGTATTATCTGCAGAAATTACATGACCCCGCGTAAGGGACGAAGTTCAGGTGCTAATGACGAAACAAGCTTCAAAGAATCAACACGATGCGGCATATGCGTTAATTGGAGGTCCATTGTACTTTTTGGATACAGAAGTGCAGATGTAGATTAATCCGCAGGTGGAAAGTGAAGTCCATAGTTTTGAGTATCACATAGAAATTATGTTGACGTTATCTCCCAGGCTCAATTGAATTTCGGACACATGGGTTAATATCTTTTTTCATATTGCATCTTCTGAAGACAATGATGCTGTCGGCATTATAATGTGAGGATAGTAGGTAGTTTCGTGGGGTTCGTACTAGACTATATGGGAGGGAATGAGGAGCTCTACAAACGATGGAACTTGTGTCTGTTTGTTCTACAATTTGGAGTTATCAGCTGTTTACTTGAGTTGATGAGTGAATGTGGACAGGGACCGAAAGTATTGTGAATGTACAATTTTTTACGTGTTGTTTAAACTGTACTGACTTGTGTCTATTGCTTTATGGTATAAAATGGAAATTTGAGATATCATCAGTGATCGAGGGACCTCACAGAGCAGTCAAGGTAAGTCGTATGAATTGTGAATTCGGGAGCTTGATAGCGTTAAAGTTATTGTACCAGACAAATCTTATCGATAATGTTATTGTGTTTCTGACCACCCGAATGGCTGGATCTTAAAAGAAGGTAGTTCTTGACATACAGATGCATTACTTTTAATTTGAATTTGTAAATTAGTAAAGCCTTGTCATTTAATGTAAAACTCTGGGTTCTACGTATTCTACAAGTGCAGGCCATTTTGTTTATTTGAAATACTATTTAGGCATGTTGCTTCCTTAACAAGAACAGGCGAGACAGTGAAAGAAACGAAATGGCTACAATTGGATTTCAACCAGATTTATACATTTTCTAATCTATGAATAGAGAAGAATAAATGATGATGCAACAAGAAGCTGTGAAGTTAAAAGGCTTTCTCTCAAGGCATCCAGGTAATTACATTGATCATCGTCTTTTGTGTTAAAACTGTCTCTTGAGAAATACGTGAATGAGAATGATATTTCAACTCTTGAGAATCCTTATAGAAACGCGTGATTGTTTCACCGAGCCATAGGAAGTATTCATTATAAGTTGATGTAATTAAGCTTAGACGAACAGGATTGTAATGATCAGCTGACAAGTGGGCAAGTCACGCGTGTAAGGTTGCAGTACGACATGGGCATGTACAGTGTAAACTCCCAGTCTACTTAGTGCGCAAGAGAATGCGAGTACTTTCTTTTTTGTCAAGCATACCATGCACAGATCATTGTTATCGCCATTCTAATAATGAACTAACTACATTATCAACAAGAAGATGATGGACTCAACCTGAATGTAGTTGTAGACACAAGAGTTTGAGCGATGAAGAAACTAGTTGAGTGCGTGAGGAAGCTCAAGAATGCAGAGATTACGACTTATATTATGAGGCTTGAATTGTCCAACCTCAAGAGCAAGCTGGAGTTTATAGATGTCCCAACTCTACGTTCCGCTTTGAGAAATGCTCAGACTGTATACGAGTCGGAGTTGGATGTTTTGGCAAGCCTACTCCAAATGTTCACCCCCGCGCGTTTCAGAAGGGGAGGAGTTGATGTTGACAGGACCATGGGGCGACAACTCCAGGACGTCATGAATGCAAGGGCTGAGAAAGAGGGGGCATATGACCGATGGTGGCGTGGATCTCGACGAGCAAAAGACTTAGAGAACTTGATAAAGAATGCAGAAGAAGAGCTTACAAACCTTGAGGCACTTGAGCAGTTGATTAGGGAGGATTTACATGCGCCAGTAGTGGAGATGGCTCAAGTATGGACTAGATCTAAGCTACGAGCCAACAGCGTTTGATGAGAGAACTGCTAGGCGCACAGTTCATTGTGTATTGCCTGTTTTTTATGAATGTCTGCTTTTTGATCGTTTGAGAACAAGTTCAAAACCTCTTTGCGGACATCGCATAAGAGACGATAGAGTTATGGCAGAGTATATTGATGTGGATCCAAAGTGGTTATCTGGGTTAACAAATTCCTTTTGTTGATTGGCTAGCGTTGACAGATGTGTCAAAAAAGAACGTGGGGTGAGCCAGGGATTTTCATTACTTTTTGAACGTGGTTTGATTGGGTAAATGTCATGTGATTGTTCAAGGAATGATGAATTGTCTTTTCAGAATAGGAGGTAATTATTACAGGATGGGTTGTGTTGGAATGATTTTGCAGATCCAACTTGAGCGAGAAGTGACTAACATGACTTCGAAGTCGGCTGGTACGTCTCATAATCATAACCTGTGGAATATGATGGGATTGAATTAGACTAGATAATCACCATAGTATTGGCAAAGTGGGAATTTTTCATTATGACCCTGGAGTAATCAATGGGTTTTCAGCAATGTCAGTTTCAATCTCGAAACAAACATACGAGGTATGATGACAGACTGGAAATCCGACATTGTCGCAGTAGCGCGAGCTTTCAGGTAGGTTCATAATCCCAACACACATCTCCTATATAAATCCGAGTGCATTTCATCTCTCCCATTGTCCTTGCTCCCTCCGAATAGCAGTCGTTGCTTGCTCACGATTACTGCGTCTCGTAATGCTCCTCTTCTCTCCAGTACTTTTCAGTGTTCTTAACATTGGTGTCCTTTCTAATTCTTGTACGCAAGTTCTAACAATTTGTCGTTCCACTTGTGTGTAGGATGGCTTCGTGGGAGACAGTGGTTCGAGACGGGGTCCTAAAAGAACTCTTGCGGCAACTAACAGTTGGTCCGAGCTCGTGGGATGGAATGGACCTACCGGATGGAGCACAATATCCACTACAGTTATGCACCTTTATGGACATAGAGAATGTTCGAATCGCAAGCCCCATGTGGAGAGCCATAATTGATGCAAGTCCTGAATTTGCCGCGTTGAGGCTCGCACGATTCGACTATGCAAACGAGCCCGCCCCATTATGGGAGACATACAAACAATTCGAGCTTCACGCATTTTTTCGAAATTGGGCTCGTCTTGGGACTTCGTGGAGGTTGGCGACACCGCTTACCTCTCGCCGCCTGCGCCTTGCGCCGATCGGATGTCTCACATGCGCGGAATTAGATACGCTGCGGACTGCACTTGGAAATCCAATGAACACAATCATCGAAGTCGCAGACGGCGCTACTGTTTTGCCTGCGGCCGACATATGGGTCACACCACACCATCGTGCATAGTATGTGCATTCTAACTTTCTACGATTTCAAACATTTCCTTCACAGCTGATGCAAAATGTCCATTGGAATGTATCTAATAACCTAACAATGTGTCCTCGCATAAATATCCAGGGGCTCCGTCAATTGGAGGATATCAAGTGTAGCTGTCTTCAACAAACTCGTAAGCAGGGTGCTGCTCGCAGCTTCGAAAGTTCCAGAGTTCCTTGGGCAGTGTCGGATTTGTTAGAGATACCATACAAGACAGAGCACATGTACATAGTGATGTCTGTTTTAAACAATTTCGGTAGTTGCGGAGTTAGCAGTATGAAACACGTTCCGCAGTTTGACTTGTGTTTATTTTCTTTGTGTTTTTTTTTTTTTTTTTTTTCGGTTCTCTACATGCGTAATGAACAGTGTGGTTAAATTTTTTGATACTATATCTCCACTCCATGTCGCCGTCGTTTATAATACGGCGTAGGCAGCCAGAGACGTTGTGGGATAATGTGGATTACGAATTTTGTTTTTATTTTAAAGTGGACATGGACACTTCCCGATAAACAGTCTGCCTGTACCGGTTTCCATGTGATAGTTAATCTTGTTCTGATATATGAAATAGTTGAATATTTACAACAGAGAACTTGTGGAAGTCGATGTTTGTATGTTTTGTATGCAGAGTTATTCAAGTTAAGTGTATAAATTTCAGATTATAGATGACAGTCGGCATGTGTAGAATTACGTAACACAAGTTTTTTAAATCTTGTGTTCTTGCACTAAACGGTCGGACAAGTGTGGAGTATGGTGGTGAAAGACTAGGTATTGAGCAACAGAATTCGCTTCTTGGTAATTGTATCTTCAAGTTACAACAAGAGGCTGTATAAGAGTTATTGAAGTTGTAATTGTACGCGGGTGCACAGACATTGATACACATCAGTTGTTGTAACTCGTAGTATAACCTGGACAAGTTTTTTAAGTTTCCATTTGTTTCTATTTGTTTGAATTATGTACTAAGATTCGGCAATTTGTTTGTTTACAAAGAACAATTTCAAGATTTTGTGTGCTGATTTTGTAGACATATGCTATATGTTGGAACTAACCTTATACATAATGAAGGAGATCTAAAATTATTGTTCAAAAATTGAAATTCATGTTCTGGAATTATGTATCCTCTCACTAATGTCTGCTGTGTTGTAGTTCTTTTTTAATAAAGGATCGTGAAGCTGCAGAACCGTCATTTACGAAGTAGATTCCGCCAAGAAAATTGGAGTTTAAATGTACTGTTAAATATGCATTTCAAAGATCCGGTAAGCATTGACACCCATACTCTCAAAGTGGTCGTGAGCATAGATTTTTCTATGACGGTCTTACAGACGATCTGCAGTCTTTAATTGCAACTCTGACTACTTAGCTTTTTCCGTAACAAACACTCACAGTGTGACAGTCACATAACTGTATACGCAAAAAGAAAGATGTACCTTTATAAGTCCATGGGAGTGCATGCATTTTTTTGACACTTAGGCGTGTGAGTTAACGGTGTGCATTAGATGCGTGCAGTCTTCGTCTCATTAGTTAAACTCAGTGGGTACCTGTGTTGTAATATCATTAGCACTGGGATTGGGATACGTTTTGCTTACACATCTGTTTTTTTCACAAGTGTTTTGTAGTGAAATATGGACAAAGGTGACAAACATGTTTTCAACCCGATGAGTGAATTAGCGCATAAAACCCCTGTCAAAAACGGTAAGTTCTGTCCTAGATTGCAAGAATGACCTCGATTTCATTTATTTTTTTGATGCATCGTATGCAAGCAATTGCTTTCATTCTGTTGTGGTGTGTGTCTGGTGTTTTCAGTTTAGAATCATTTTTTCCCGGCACATAGCTCGAATGGGGATATGTGATGGACTGCGTCTGTTCATGTGATTGTCTTAGGTTCAGCAGATATGGACAAGCTGAAGGAGTCTGTGAGGAAAACTCCCAAAAACAAAAGAGAAAAAGAGGACAGAGGGGACGAGAAGAAGCTGCAACGGGAGGAGGAAAAAGGCAGTCCCGCAGATGAAGCTGCTCATTCGGAAGGAGGTCAGCCTTCATGTATAGTTATAGAGAAGGCAGACCCTGTAGGGCCAATATGGGGTCCAATAAGACCGGACAATATGAACCCTGAGAGAGGGCCAGCGGAGCAGGCATACTTACGGGCTGTCTACGATGACGACTAGGAGTACAGGCTCAGACGGGACGAGGATGAAGAGTGGTATCCAATGCTTAAAAAGTATGAAGATTATTGTGCAATGGCCGATGCAGATCCATCTTTTTATGGCTACAAGCTGGAGTACCATGAGTTCAGGTGTCAGCGCGCAATCATCGAAGAGGAGTTTGGCCCCGATGAAAGTCTGGACTCCATTTGGGGTGAGGCAATGGATTCGCCCTGGCCTAAGAATATTCAAATGCGTGAGTGGAGGCTTCGTGCTAACCGATTTCTGGAAGTACAAAGAATGAAAAAGAGTAATTTGAAATCTGAGTCGCATACAAATTCTCTGGATCAAGAGGAGAATGTGATTTCACTTGGAGATGACGAGGAAGAAAAAGCAGTTTCACTCTCAGACGACATTGGCGGGGGAGAGATGGAGGGTCATACAATACATCGAACTTAGTAAGCATGTCATTCCCATTTGAATTCTGTGTGACGATCTCATTTCTCCTCGCTGTGCACTAATCCTACCCTTTGCTGGAACTGTCTCCATGTTGTTTTCATAATGGTTCCAAGAGCATGGTCTATCACCACTGTAAATCATCAATCAGAACAAGTATGTAGTATGTTGACGAGTATTAAATTTGTATGAATTCAACACAGAGCTCATTGTTTAAGCAGACTATTCTAATCTGAATGCAATCGTGTATGAACTATGTGAAACAGAGACGTTACAATCAAGAAACTTTCAAGGAGGAGATGAGTGAGCGTTCCATTATATGAAATTTCTCGAAGAAGAAAACGTGATGGATCCGAAGAATGCATATTGTGCAGAATTGTTCTTCTACTTGGAGTTTTTATTTATTCGTTTTAAATAAGAACGATGACACGTGAGTGCGTTGTCTGTGTATGTTTGGATTACTGTAGACGATTACTGGGACAAAGTGGACGTCTGTGTATAAATCCATACTGCAATGAAGTAATACCCGAAGACCACTTACAAATCAACCCTGGTTGACTTTGTTACAGGGTCTGGGTGTCTATTGAACATTTTTGGGTTTTCATTTTCATGGTCATTGCGTGCTTACCTGTCCTAGAACTGAATAGTGTGAACAGTTGGCAATTTAAATATATTATGTTTTTTTCCAACATTACACAGTGTATAATGAGTTTACCACATGAGTTTGTAGGTGTATAGTCTAAGCAGACCAATTGTGTGCTGCAATTCCTTTCACAGTATCCTTTTTTGTTAGTGTTATACAGTATACCATATGTAAATTCAAAGTCTCTGGATTTGAACTTGAACCGAATTGTATAGTACGAACCTTCTGCAGATAATTGTAAGCATTTTGATTTCTGTTTGATTCTATATCGATTGCAAATAAGAAAGTTCATGAATACAAAGATAAAACGAACTTTTGAAATATAAGTTAACGTTACCCAATATAACCATCCTAGAAGAGTAGCCCCGTGAGAGAAATGTTACAAGTAAATATTCACCACAGCAACCGACTTTAAAAGGAAGGAAATGATCATAATAATTTCACATAAGCATATCAACTATGTCTATCTGAAGAAAATGCTTTAAGTCCGTGCAAAATGATTTTAATTAATGATTTCATCATCTGCAGATCTTGCCTCCTGATAATGCAATTAAGGTCTGTCCTTATTTTCCGTAGTTGTCAACCTCAAATTTAATTTCAGGATGATGATCTGTGCATTATGAGATGGGCTACTGGTACACATCATCATTATTTCATGATGATTACAATATCTTGTCGCTCATCTTGAGATCCGTGTTATCTTCCTAAGTTCTACACAGACACATATAATCCATACAAGCTGGTAAAGCTTCCTAGTCTCTTCATTTTTGTGGTCTCTTGCAGGTTGGGAGCGCCTCGACATCTTTCGTGAAGGTGTTCGACAATTGCTGAAGGATTTCTCCCACGGAAACTACTCTTCCTGAAGACCTATTTGGCTGCCAGAATTCCCCGCGTTATCATCATGGCAGATTTCTCCTCCCCGAAGAAGAAACAGAAGACGAAGTTTGATTGGACTAGCGGTGATCCCGCGGTCAAAGCTGCTCTTCTGGGCTGGCTTGCATGCATCCATTGGCGACAAGATCCTCGGGTTCAAACTCTCCCAGATACGCCCGCACTTGGAAGACTTCTCGCCAGTGCAGATCATTCACTCTAGACAAAGCAATGTTACCAGGAGATTCTAACTCTTGGCCAGATCACAGGCATAACTCTCGCCCAGTATTCAAAAGGCCTTCCTCGGCGTGTGGGACATGAAGGAGGTTCCATTACGATCCCGATCATACTTGAAGAGGAGGATCAGACAGGAGCTGTAGGGCAGATGACCTCAAATTCCGTTGCGGGAGGAACTGTTCATGTGCAGTCAAAATCTATAGCCACCGAGGCAAAACCAGCTTCAGCCGACAGCCACAAGCATTCTGACCTGCAGAATTCGCATTTGGAGTTTACCGAACAGACCCGTGTACGTGCCGTTACGAAGGAAACGCTGGATTTAGAGTTTCAGCGATTTGTTTGGAGGAACTTTACAAATAAATGTTCTTAGACATATGTTTGGAGAGGTATCGTTGAATCTGTTTCTTCACCGACATCAAGACTTCAAGGCCTCAACACTTAAACTCAAGAGGAGAAGCTTTTCGTAGTTTTTTAAATTTACTTTGAGCAGTTCTCGTTATAAACTTCAGTTTAAATTTTTGAGATTCAGTGAATTATTATCCTGCGCTTATGGGAAACTTTATCAGCCTTCGGAGTCTGAAAGACTAGTTTCTCTTACTAGGTAACTCCGACCAATGTCATTAGGATGTATTGGATACCTTGTTTCTAGTTTCAATTAGCTCTGTATCTTAGCTACAGGACCCCGGCCCTTGTGGTCATGTTCTCTTTTTGCTTCGGAGGAAATGTTTTCTTCCTGTACCTCTTTTGTTTTTCAACAGGTGGGAAGTATTTTTTGCCAATGAAAATCGTGAATTGGTGACCTGGATTGCACGTGCAATGGCGAAAGTAGGCCAAGAGGGACCGTGTCATCACCTAAGATTCTTGAAACATGTGTAAGCCTGCTTTCTCTCGATTTTGTTTATTTTGTGAAAGGTCTTAGTATTGATTCAGGAAGGTGGAGTTTAAATATGCTCGTCTCTACTTCGCAGTACTTGACCATTATATTGGTATTCGAGGGGTCCATCTACCATGTCCTCTTCCACATGCGAATCCCCGCTTTAATTTCTTTTTGGTCGATGCTCGTATGGCTGCATGAATTCGCAAGAGTACCATGAGTTTGCTACTTTCTGCTTCGAAGACACGAGCAAATATCATTCTCAGCTTTCGCCATGAATATCTGTTCGGACTGATTATCTCTCTTTGCATACTGAACACCAATGGGGATTTTCGAGTAGGAACATACCTCATACGAACATTACTTTGAATCTAGAACACAAAATCTTCGTCATCGCGATCAATAAACTTCACGACCTCATCCTGAACTAAACATGTACAGTCCACGGACATATCGTTCAGTAGCTAAAATGAACCTGGGTTTTAATTCACCTGAAATCTTCGAATGCTAGAGGTCTCGCAGAGGTCCCGGGGTCGAACCCGGCTGTGGACTCTGATGCGCCATGTGAAAATATAGTCGCAGGGTACATAACAGGTCACCGAGTCCCCAGTGTACATTCGCCACTAAAGATCAACAGAATCAAAGATACCAGAATCCAGCTGACATGTCCACGTTAAGGACAGATTGTCCTGTCCTCGAATGTCCGGACACAACAGCTTTCACAGGATGTACACAATGTAACGTGGACCAGAGGTCCTGGGGTCGAACCCGGCTGTAGACTCCGATGTGGCATGTGAAAATATAGTTGCTGGGTACATATCAATTCACCGAGCTCCCAGTGTACATTCGCCACTGATAATAAACAAAAGCAAAGATATCAGATATCAGCCAATATGTACACTGTAAGGACAGATACTCCAGTCCTCAAATGTCCGGGCACAACAGCTTTCACAGAATGTACGTAATAGAAAACGCAAGGCAGAGGTCCCGGGGTCGAACCCGGCTGTAAACTCCGGCGTGGCGAATACGAACATGTGGGTCAATTGCAATGCGTACATTCACTCTTGAATCAACCCTCCAATGTACATAGACTGGTTCGGTAAAAACCGGGCCCATTTACTTCCGATGGCCAAACTTACTGTAGAACCTGGGGTAAACTGCCACAGTGCGACAACACACTGCAGTGAACTGCTGTGTACTACTCCGATTGTCCTTTGTGACTTAAGTCATTTCGGTAGTCACATAAGCCTCAATCTGGACATTAAGTCATTTTTTGCACCGCCCCAAAAGACCGGATTTCTACTAGTGCAAATTTTAACATAACAAAAAGAGAAGTTAATTTTGGTAATCTTTCTAAGTCAATTTCTATGGTTTTACATGAATACAACCACATTGTCGAGTGTAAAAAGGTCATTTTAATTACTTGTGAAAGTATCACAAGTTAGCACACCTTAATTGCCTCTTCTAGACACCACAAGGAGATTTTAGTCACAAATTGTAAATCAACGACTAAAGAGACACCGTTTCTTAACACCTAGACGGCCAAAGTCCTAGAATGGGCTTTTTGAGATTTTGGGCACGTCTCTACAATGTTAATTTTGGATGTGAGTTTCTAAACTTTTTTTGAAAAAGTAGGGAATTGCAAGAGCTTCATGGGACTTTAATTTTTTTTTTGCACTAAACATTGGAGAAAATATTTATCGTGCCTAAAGCGGTTTTTCCTACTTCTCAGGCAGCTCCAAAATTTTGATACACCCTTCAAATACCTTTGGGATTTTTAATGCAGCTAACTAACATGACTGATTTTGAGATTATTAAAAAAAATTAATAAATTATGGAAGATTTTCATTCTGTAAGGAGCCAAAGTTTTATCATTTTTTTTTTTGTCATGCATGAAAAAAAACTTTTTCCTTATCACATAAAAGATAAAGATTTTGTTTTTTATTTTTATTTTTACTTCAAGAATAAGTTTTTTTGACAGCATGGATTTTTATTCTAACAAGAAATGGTTTATCAAAAAAACATGGAGTTTGAAGTAAGAAACATTGCTTGATCTTTTAGAAGTCTTAAGTCAGATCCTATGGTTAGAAATGCAAAACAATTATATTTTTGGTTTCTTTACTCTTGCTTCGAAAATGATAGTTTTCGGAATGTTTTTTTGTGAGAAATAGTCACGACCGATTTGGAATTAATACATAGCCTCACAACTAGCACATGGAGATCTAACAACATTGAATAGAAGCTAATCACTTGAAAGTCAAGCAAAACGCACCATGTGAAGTTATAGAAATGAAGCCAAGCAGAACTCGTTTGAATTTCTAAGTTTTCCATGACAGTCAATTCCACCAGAGAGAGTGACTTGACAACACATATCCTAGTGAAGTGTTCTTAGTGCCCATTGACTCTAATGCATTTGATATTGACTTGACAACACATATCCTAGTGAAGTGTTTAGTGCCCATTGACTCTATTGCATTCGATATTGAAGAACTTAGTGATTGGATAAAGGACCTTGAATTCAACCAATTGAAAAAACCCGTTGTAAGTGCACTTGTCATAGCTTTGGCAATATCAACATTGAAAAACGAGTCAACAGTGGTGCAACGGGTAAAGTAGAAGCTATTCATTTTAAGAAAGATATAAATTTTGAAAGAATTACAATAGGTATGTTAGAATTGAGCTACAAAACAAAGTTAACCCCTAAAGGTCCAAGGTGTTTTGGCACCTCCAAAACCAAAAACTGCAAATTTTGACCACCTTGTGGAATTTGATGTATGTTTCCGATAAAATTTTCTTTTCTAATATTTCCAACCGTAAGATCTTCAACCTAACTACTTGCACTAACACCACCTTAAATTTCAACCGTTGGATCTTTACCGTTTATGGGATTATTACGTTCAAAGTCTGCTGTTTTTTTTTTTGGCTTTGTCGGAAAGGCATAGTCTAAATGGTGCCAAAGGAGACTTGATGATTGTTACCCCAAACATTTTGCTCATATTTTTTTCCATGTAGGGAACTAAGTTGGGCACCTCCATGAAAAATTTCGGAGACTCATTTTGATTTTTTGGCCTTCATGCAAATTAGTTTCCAGAAAGAGGTACAAAACCTACAATATGATCAAACTTAAATAACATTGAAGATATTTGGTTTGGAAAAAAAGTGAACGGTGAAAAGTTACACCTATGAGTTTGTGAATTTTGGGAAAAAAAAATTTTGAAAAATTTCTGAATCTCAAATTTAGACAATTTTTGAAAGGAAAAAATGTAAAATTACAAAAAACTTTGAAGCTTGTTCGTGTAATTTTTGGAGGCTGCCCTTGTAAAATTGATAACCTTTTTGACTTGGGTCACTTTGGAATCTGAGTAGTGATTTGGTTATGAAAATATTTATAAATTTTATTTTTGAAAAATACCTATTTTTAGACTGCCCGTTTTGGACTTGAAATCTAAAATTTCTAGATGAAGGTTCTAAAATTGGAATTTGGCTTTGCAACTTTTACGACATACACATTATGGTAAAGGGAGCATCTAGTAAAAATCTTAGGCAAAAATGTAACTTTTAATCCCTTCATCTAAGCTGCCCGAAATATCAAAAAGCAGTTTTTGCTTTCCTGGTCCTTTAGAGGTTAAGAAAAGAAAGACAAAGATTAACTACTCCTATACAAGAGAATGTTTCAAGTCTATATTTTTGTTGGCTTTGGCATATGCCATGACTTGACATAAAGCTTAAGGAGCCACTGTTGCTACAAAAGTGATTATCGACATTCACGCCGGTATTAACATATGTTCTGCTATCCAAAGTAACAGAAAGTAAATATGTTATGCTACCTAGAAAACTTACTAATGATTTCAATCAAGTGAAGCGTAAGATACTTAATAATAAAGAGTGGACATAGTTGTTAAAGTATTGAACGTGTAGAAATCTCTGGTTTTACTAAAGTATAAATGTATAAAAAGGCAAAGACAATTGCTATGTTCTTTGTATGATTAAAATATGGCTTTTGGTAATCCTTTGGTTAGAGATGCATGGCATTTCACATACAATCTTACCACTTCTCTACCCTAGACGGGATTGAAGAGAAAGAAAAACTTTATAGATTAGATTCTTTTGGCATCTATTTCAAAAATCCATGAGGATTAGAATAAATTTGTGATGGAAACGTAAACATTCAACTTTTTCTTCAAACTCTTGGAAAGCACCGCAAATCCATGTGATTGAAGAGTTCAATGCCTGTGCATTATCAACATTTTGATGCTGCTAGTGCTCTTGTTGTCATGGTGTTTGTAAATGCAATGTCTCCATGTGCATGTGTGTGCAGTGATCAGGAAAAATAAAGATTGTTGTGTATCCTTCCATTGCAGTGAAAATTACTGGGGTGATTACTCATTTTCAGTCAATTTTTTTTTTTTAATACAATTCAAACGAATTGGGATTTATCACATGTAGTGACCATTCTAGGCAAAATAGATAGCCTTTATAGATACAATTTTTTTTGGTTTGCGGATAGTGTAGAGATTCTTTTGAGTCAATTGGACAACACGCACTTCAAAAATTCACAACAAATTCATAGTTCATACTTTGTCTAAAACATAAAATTTCATTTCCACTCCCTATTGTTGATACTTGTCTTTAGGCAGAATTTTAGAAAATTTCAACAATGCCAACAAGGCACACCAATCATTCTACTCATCATAGGTTGTTTTATCTTGTGCAAATATGTGATTTTGAGATATCAATATTGGAGTGTGGAGAGATCTTCCTATTTAGAAGTGAAAATTGCTGAGACATATTAAATCAACATCATTTTGGAAAACCCCGATACAATTCTTATGCAAGGTTGTAGAATAGTGTGATTGAAAATACCAAACCTATTCAAAGATACAAAGAGAGCGTTCATTTAACATTTAGCTTGATCATGCATCAATTTGAGTCATCAACACACTACTAAAATATATATCTTGACAAACTTATTATCAAAATTATTATACTGCGACAAAATTGTTGAAATGCGTACTACTATAAATTCACAACTGAACAAATTATATTGGTAATGTATCACAATATACATTAATGGAAAAACCTATATTTATATTGCAAAATTGTCACAAAATTTTGGAACCATGAAACCCTAGAAATGCAAAGCCGTAAGTTGTTGCCTTTATGCACTTCTTTTTCTATTTGTATATGCTCATACTCCCACCTTGAACCCTATACTTTAGTTTCAACTTCCTCCAAGTTTTGCATTTGAAGGTGAAGCTTGAGGTCTTACACGTCTTGTTTAAATTGAAAAAAACATCCTCTAAAGACAATAGAGGGCACCAAATGAAGATTTTAAGACTTTGGAAAATTTCATTTTCCTAATCTAGAACTAGTGGTCAAATTTAGTTTCAACTGAGGATGTTCTTCTTATAAAGATGCGTGTAGCATACCTTATGACACCCTAGAAATTGACTAAAATGCTCAAAAATTACACCAAAATGCTCAAAATCAGCTTTGAGCTTTAAAAAACAGCACACTTCATATTCACTTCTTAGTGATCACACATTGCACTTTGTGGTCCACTTTATTGTGCTTCCCCCAATTTTGTATCTATAGTTTTTGAATGAATGCCTTCCAATATAAACATTTAATTATTTACTCTTGAATAAACAATTTTTGAAATAAATACCTTTAAAATTGTCTTTGACAAAATTAGAATAATTTGAGAAATTTCGAGAATGCTTTAGAGATGATGAAAAAGGTTTTTGAAAATTAATACATTTATAAGATATGCTTTTGAGTTCATGTCTTTGAGATCATGCTTTTGAGTTCATATTTTTTAGATCATAAAAATATATCTTAAAAACAAATGAGTAATTTGAGCAATTCAAGCAATTTGAGGAATTTGAGTAAATTGAGTAATTTGTAGGAAAAATAACTCATGTGCAAGAACTTAAAATTAGTAACACAACTAAAATTTATTAAGCCAATGAGAATCAAAAACACAAATAAATAGATATATGACATCAAAATTGTCAAGCATGATCCCTGCACTTACCTAACACATTAACAAACAAACTGACCTATTACCATCATGACTATAGAGAATACCACAAGCCAGTTGAAAAGGCACTAGTTGTAGTTGTTGATGAAGTGGCCCCTTGCCTTCAACCACATTTGCAAGATCTAGTTACAACAAAAGATCAGAGGAAGCTAAGGACCGCGGTCTTGGCTTTTAGTGCGAGCGAAGTGTAGTGAATTCTGATGTGAACCTGCCCAACTGAGGGCCTTCTGATCTGCTGGTGCCTGCTGCAACAGATTCAGCAGATAGAGTAAATTATTCTTGAACATGGTTCAGAATATCTAGAATTGTTAAGAAGGTCATTGAACAGAAGAAGTCGTTGAGAGGAATTCCACGAAACTAAAGCTCTACCAAGTCACTACAGTTTGACTTCTTGTGCATATGTCTGTGCATTTCGTGGCAAGAGAGAATGAAAACCAGGTGATTCTGCAGCCTCTAGCAAAAAACGGAAGCTTTTACAGTTTCATCTAGTTGACTTTTACATAGTTCGTCTTTCCCCTCAAACCATCACAGCACAGCTCTGATCTTAGCCTAAACCCTAAACATCCTTAAAAGCAATGACCCTCACTGAACAGAATACACTGCATGTGTCGTGAAATCATGAAATGCTTCTACTTTTAAATTGCAAGCAGAGCTCTCGAGGTTTCGATTCTTACAAGAAAGATAGATTCAATAATCTGTTCAACTCCTGGGGTATCTCACCAGTTAGCCCATTGAACGCTAATGATAAAACCAACTAAGTTGACTAGGATCTTCTAGAAATCGCTTTACCATCACAGACAATCAAGATCTCGTTTCCAATTCTTTGACATCACACACAGAGTAAGAATTCTCCAGGAAAAGGAACCTTTCACCTACATTGAGGTTCTAGAAAGCTGCTGACCAAGACCTCCCAGAACAATTTCAACTCCTAAAGCTAAATCACAAATGGACCAGAGCAATTCCACGGTAACAAAAACAACAATGCGCCACTCCGCTCCTTATCGAACAAGACTCAAGCACCAGGTTAACTACCTACCATCATCAAAGAATCCTCCACAGACGAAAAATCAAAAATCCGTATAGAATAAGTACCGTGGGTGCGGGGAGCCCTTGATCTGCTTCTGGCCATACTTGCGCCATGAGCAATCATCTGGAGGAATGTCAGCCAGCTTGCTACTATAGCTACAACTTAGATCGTTCTCTTAAGCCGCAGTTTCCTGCTGCCATACAAAACCCAAATTTCAGAACAGTACTTATTTTTTAAAAATCAGAAGACCTCGGAAATCCACAGTGCCATCTATAGTGTACTCTTATCCTTTACGCCAGCTCAAAATTCTGGCATCCATATCGTCCCTTCCCTCTTCATCTGCATGTGCGAAAACAAAAAACGATGTAATTCCGGATCTGGACCAGTAACAAAACCGAAAATTTCAGCAAATGAAAAAGGTCAAGAGTGAAGATCAGGTGTCTATGGTTTCAAACTGAGATACCGAATTCAAAGCTGAAAGCTACAAAGACGACACTACGTCATGTCTGTCAATGCACACATGAATATTATCACAAGGTTCAACAGGAAGCCAGTCCAGAGGACATCCCGCAACAAAACTTGAGCTCAAGCTTCCGACCCAGAAGAAGACTATCCATCATAAGTTCAATAACTTAAACAAAACTTCTTGCAGAATTCATACACTTCTCGAGGCTACACATTCCATAAGGTGCAAGGCACACTCTATTCATACAGGAAGAGGTGAAACTTGGAGCTACGAATACGACCCATCATATCAAGAGCAGTAACAATACACGCAAAGCCCATTGAGCAGCACTTCGCATCCACACGCGCCATTAGAGCTACAGCAACACAAAACACAAAAATTACACTACGAGGAACTCCTTCCTAATCCGCCACAACCCGGCAATACCAATACCAACATTCCTTCACTCCTCAATCTTCAACCATTATAAAAATCTACAGGCACACAATTCTCTCCTCAACCACACTCAAAACCACCACCCAAAAACACCAGTTCTTCCAACATTGGCAAACCAATACCATACTCATCACTCAAAAATTCCCAACCCTCCATCAAAACCTCATAACCCTTAGACCAAGATCCCAAAACGAAATCCTAAACCAAACCCCAAACGTCATTAAAAACTAATCCCAGCTTCAGAAAATTCACAACGTCGTAGACCACATACTCCTACCATATCCCGGAACGAAAACTGAATATGAGCTCATGAGAGAAACAGAGCATTACCCGAGGATTCGTGGCCGTTCAAGCGCGTGAAGGCATAGTGCCCAGATAGCTGGTCACCCATCAAACATTGATTCCAATGCCAGCGCCTCTGCCTCTGCCTGTGCCTCCTCCGCTGCAGCACTTGCAATGTCGACCTGCCATCAAAGGCCAGGCCAGGACCACGCTCATAAGAGCAAACAAACTACTAATCTCTAACACAAACTCCTCCACACAACAAAATCGCCATCTAAAAAGTGAGAAAATCTCAGGCATTCCTGAAAACTCACCGGCGCTGCATGTTGTCGACGGACCTTCTGCAGATCTTTCAACTCCTTCAGAATCCTCTCGGACGCCATGCCGACGGGATGCACTTTACACGCTCCGACCGCGCCTCGCGCTCCAATCCTAGCACTTGCGCAGAATTCCAACGTCCCGAGCACCTCACAGCAGGACGCCTCCTCTCCGTCTCGTCCTTGGAGCACTGAGCAGTGGACACTTTTACTCTCGACCAAGCGAGCAAGAGACTGACACACAAGAGCAAGCGATCAACCAGAGCGTACACGGCCAACAGCGGCACAGGCACGAAAGCTGGGAGTGCGACAGCAAAGAGAGTGAGAAACGAGGGTTTGGGTCTTCGAAACCCTCACAGAAAAGCACGCTAAAGCTTGCTAGTGTGAACGCAAAATGTAAAAACCCAGAAACGGATGTAAGAGCATCCCCAATAGTGCCTGAACTGTGAAACTGTAAAATTTTCGGGATGAAGGGTTACAGTCGGGTTACAGGTCGTGTGCAATTCCGGTGGACCTGTACAGTAAGCCTGTAACCCTGTTCTTTACTTTCTGTTCCGAGTTCTTTTCGGTGTCCCAACGACCTGAAAGTCTAACCGTGTTGATGGGGTTTTGAGAGGCGGGCTCCAAAGCTTCAGCAAGCCGGTGCTGGTTTGGGTTTTGTGAATTCGGGGAGAGAAGATGGTGTCTGCACGGTGGATCATAAATGCCGGGCCGCATGCGGCTCTGATCTCTAAGGCTGCTGGATTTGGAGGTTATTTTGTGCTCACGAAGGCGTCCTTGTCCGGTGGTGTTGATCCGTTCGTGTTTGAGACTTACCGAGATGATATTGGCTTCCTCACGTTGTTTCTGTATGCTTCGTGCTTTGAAAGGTATGATGGTTGTTTGGATGTTTTGTTAATTTTTTGAGCATGTGGGGTTAGGGTTGCAAAGTGATGAAGTTGGTGAGCAAGAGGGTTATGTTGGCATGTTTTGGAGTTCATAGCTATGTCCAAAGCTAGATTCTGGTTTTTTGGGATATTGTTTTGTGTATTGTGAAGCTCCATGTTCTAAATTGGGCGATAGAATTGCACGAGCATGGTTTGGAAGAGTTGAGCTGAGATTCTCTTCGTGTTTTGTGGATGGCATGCAACATTGGCCGAAGATGTCGCTTGAAGTTGCAGGTCTTCCCTTCGCGATGGCTGTTGTTGGGTACGTAATATATGCATCTTTGTTCTTCACAGTTAGTCGAGGTCTTGAAGTGCTGCAATACATCTTTGACCTAGGTGAAGTTGCATTTCTTATTTTTGGGTTTTGAAGCATGAACAGTAGTCTCGCTCAAATCCTGCCCAAAGAAGCATACCGTCGTCGTTTTAGTCGTTGCGGTATCTTCTGTTATCGGTTAAGTAATCCCAAAATCAGCTTTTGTACTGTTTACTCCATGACTGGAAAGATATCAACCTGCTCTAGGATTCTTACACATGAGCGTGCACATGGGTTTTGATGGTTTTGTTGATACGAGAAGGGGAGTCACTTCTTCAGGTGATCACTTCTAATAATTGTGTATCAATTATGCATCAATGATGGCAGGAGATGAGTACTGTTCTGAGAAGACCTGCTGATCAAGATGAAGATCTTAAGCTAATGGCTCAAGAAGTCCGAGATTATGTTGAAGCAGTTTTGAACAGCCTTGCAGCCAACGTACCAAAAGTGAGATGGTTCCTCGTAATTCTGAAACTCATGTGTTCAATGTTTATTTTGCAGCCATTTCCTTAACCAATACGTTCTTCTTTAGGTTCTGATTCTGGACATGGATTAGTTATTCTACACACGAAATTTTTTCTTCTCTTTCTAGGTGTTCAGAAAATTCTGCCTGGCTTTACTTCGACTTGTGTGTGCGAATGTTCCTGAAATGCAAATGACAATTAACTTCATGTTGACAGGCAGTGGTTCTTTGTCAATTGGAAAGAGCAAAAGACGCAATGCTTAATCAACTGTACAGCTTGATCAGGTATATATGAAGTCAAGTTGGACTTGGAACAATTTTTATAGCTGATGGTCTAGTAATCTCTTCGTGGTCCAGCAGATTGGATTTCTATTTAGAATTTCAGAATGATTCTCATATTTCTCAATTTGTGATCTGGCCATTGCACATCCAACAGAGAGAATCCAAGATCTATTGCAGGAAGACGTAGAAGTAAAGCGTCGTCGTGAAAAGGTTAAACGACAAGCTTCAATGCTGAGCCGACTTACTCGGCAACTGAGTTTAAATGAGGCTCGAGCTTCCGCAGCGACTGGTGAAAGTGGAAAATTAGGCAAGACGCCAGATTTCACACAGGGCACTTCACATTTTGGAAATTAATAATTGCTGAATTTCAGGTTCCCTGAGCTCGTTGGCATGATCATATTAGTGTGAACAATCATACCAACACTAGAGTGATCTTATGCATAATCAAGAGTGAATCATCTCCAATTTCAACTTGTTGCGGTTCCGTCAATCCAATTCACATGTTGAATTTTCTTCTCGAGACTCATATTCCTCTTGTAATAGCACTTTGAAAGTCAATTGAACTGGTGGTTGTTTGTGCTTCAGGAACATCCACAAGTTATGAATCTGAGGACTGGCGAGTGGCTATTGAAGAGGCTAGCAGTGACTTATGTTCCCCATCTTTTGCTCACTCATCGCAGCAATCAGCTTCCAGTTTCCGAGGGCGAGAGTCCCCTGTTAGAGCTGCATCACCACAAGTACGCTCACAGAAATGGTTATGACGAAAACGACGAAGGAGGAGCAAGCCGGCGTGCTCCTGGAAGAATGCCTCCTCCTCCACCAGCTGGTGGCTCAGTGTACAGGCCCTAGCTTTTACTTCACAAAACCTATCCTACACACACTAGTTAACACTTTAATACAACCTCCAACTTCTTTCCTTGTTCTTTTTTTCATTGTTTTTTTGGGCCCAAATTTGAACAGTTTCAGCCTCCTACTTCTAAAGTGCCACACATCTTTTTTTCCAATTTGTACTAGAAAGTCAGGGTCTCGGTGCACTTGGGATGTACCCCTGGCAACTCATTTGGTTAGATATTGGAAGCTTGTGTGGGAAATGTGAAAGTTGTGTGGCCACCTTTTGGAAGCCCTGTTCCACTTCTGTAGTGTGCTAATTGTGGGATGAATTAATCAGATATATCAGTTACTGTTCTGTGGTAGTTTACTTGAAATATTGTTGATAGAGCTGCTCACACAAATGTGCAACTTTGAAAGACATCTGTGAACCTTAAACCATATCATTCCAAGGGGTTATGTAAATTGAAAATGCATACATAGTGAATCCTCTTGAACTCAGTCGATTACAGAGAATCGCATTCACTTGCTGAAATGGCATCCAACTATGGAAAAAAATGAATTGTCTATATTGTAAATAACCAGAGTCCAGAACTTGAGTTAGCATATTGCAAAAGAGCCTGCAAACATTTATTTAGTGAACATGATTTTTATTAAAAGTAATCTGAGTAAACAGAGCAAAACAAAAATCACTCAGACATTAGTAATGATGTATAACCTCCTGTATCATCAGGATTTATAGGATTCTCATCTCCATCTTCCACTTCATCTGAGTCTAGTATAGGTTCATCTAGTATTTGTTTGCCTCGTTCTAAAGTCTTTAACTTTTTTGCTTGAAACTCAGCTTTCTTCATGGCAACGTACATGCGATGCCTGATGTATTCTTCCTTCTCTGGATAATTGTGGTACTGAGGATCTGTAAACAACAAATCAAACGCTTTTAGTTCTTCATGCTCTAGTGTTGCCTCCTTCCGACGAAGTTCTTGTTCTTTTAAGTTAGCCATTTTCAATTGTG
This sequence comes from Ceratodon purpureus, assembly GCA_014871385.1. NCBI lineage: Eukaryota > Viridiplantae > Streptophyta > Bryopsida > Pseudoditrichales > Ditrichaceae > Ceratodon > Ceratodon purpureus. The sequence continues at coordinate 32,291,342 of CM026426.1, read as the reverse complement.
CTTGAGCAATGACTGTTACCCTCGGAAAGATTGCTGTGACTCATAGTTAGGACGGTTGGTGGCTAAGGGCGTCCAACGAAGAACTCCCAGTTCAAAGACGGCATAATAGTATAAATATGTAGGCAGGAAGCATAAAAGGCAGTCTTGGTAGTTTTGATAGCGCAGTGTCGACCTAGTGCAACTCTGGGCCCTCTGGCCCATGCCTAATGCCGCTCCTTTTGTAACCCTGGCTGTTTTCGCCAAGCTATGAATACTATGATGCTTTTCCTTTCCATATCCTCTCTCTTGCACTTAGACTAACCAGGACTCCATTGTCGTCCCAGCTGCCTTCTCAGTTTGGCAGACCACCCTCCCTCTACTTCATGTCCTCTGGAATTCCTTGATGTTTTTTCTGTCTCTCACCTTTGCACATTATCAAACTCAACTACAACCAAAGACGACCCTTCCTTGCTGTCTAAAACTCTGAACCCTAGCGGTTGACGTCCTACTCCTGGGAACTGAGTCGTCATAGTCTCTGTAACGATGCCCCTATGACCAAGACGCCCAGGCTATAGGAGTCACTTGTTCTACCTAAAACCGAATCCATTCCCTGCACCTCTCAGCCCCTTCTCTCACAACTCCCTTTTTCCACTTAATTATCACCGGCCTCCCCTTTCCTCTACCTCCATCCAAAGATCCCAGCTAACAATGACGCTGCTTGAATTCACATCATCCTTCATTATATTCAAACGTAATAATTCTTTGCTTTTACTCAATTTGGCTTCTTTGGATCCCCCAGGCCTGCTTGTTCAAGTGAGGTATTCATGTCCTTAGTGCCTTCATCCTCTTCAATTTCCTTCGGCTTATGAATATCCATATTCATAGGTTTCGATGGTTGAATAGATGGAGTCATAAATTTCTTGTATTTTCGTAGAACCTTCTAGCAATGAATGTATTTAAAATCTTTAAGATTGTCTGAGTCATCTCAGAAATTTTTTTGCGCTCTCTCAATTATATCCGCTACATTCATACCTAAAGGTTGCATATTCTGTACTTGTAAATATACACTTTCAAACTTACTTGTTGCTTTGCTAATTGCAGTATGACGAGACTGTAATCCTTTTGCTGGACGTTTCAAACAACCTTGTGGTACTTTATCATTATATTCCTTCGCCACGGAATCCCATAATGAATCCCTCGTTTGGGAAGACCCCGTCACACGATCCTCGCTAACTGCCATATAAGCTGGACAAAGAACCACATCCTCCTCATCCGTCCAATTAGTCCCTTTACCCATTGCAATTAAAATAAGATATTATATAATATATTTTGAAGTAAAAAAATATAATAAATAAAATATATGATGTAAGTTCAAGTATAATAATGATTTTATATTGTATTTATATAGAGTATAATGATGAGTCTATTAAAGTAAAATATTATATTGCTAAAATCATGAGGCACTTAAAGTAAAATATTATATTGCTAAAATCATGAGGCACTTAAAGTAAAATATTACATTCTTAAAATAATGAGGCTTTTAAAGTAAAATGTTATTTTGTTAAAATAATGAGGCTATTAATAAGATAGAATAATCTAGAAGGATTATAGATTATCTTCATTCTAAATAAAGAAAGATAACAGAGATAAAATAATCTAGAAAGATCTATAAATATAATAGATTCTGTGACATACTCTGAGTTAGACTGTGGTTCCTGTTGGGAAGGAACTAGTATACAAAGGCTTGGGGATGAGAAGGGGAGTCACTTCTTAGGGTGATGACTTCTCTAAGGTTGCGTGCTGAGTCTAAGTAAATATGTTTTGATCTTTATAGTTTAAATAGTTCTTTTATAAATATTTTGAGATTTTATCTTTCTTATCTCTTTAATGTGAAATTGTTTGAGAGCTAGTGGCAAACCTATTGAGAGGTCTATTATGGATTATAAGTACATTGTTTTTATTTCAATTTATTTTTATGAGAATTAAATTGCATGTATTTGTATTAATTTTATTTAATGTATAATGATAATTGTTTGATCTGATTCTTGTATGTTTTGTTGAGATATTCATATGAACCTAATGGATGGTGTTCGAGGAGCGCGGCCAGGGGGAGTTACAGAGACTAATTCTGATTCCAACAATGACTCTGAATATCATGGAAGCCTGGAGCACTGGTTTAGTATTCAGCATCGAGCTAGGATGCAAGAGCTGCTACAGGAAGTTGAACCGCAACCTAAACGGCGTGGAGGATCACACTCTGGAAGACTGAAACACAAACACAGAGATGCAGAAGGAGAGGATGATCGTTTTTTTAAAGATTACTTTGAGTCCACGGGATCTGTATATAACGATCGTTACTTCCGTCGAAGATTTTGAATGTCTAAGCGATTATGTCTGAAGGTGGTTGATGAGGTCAGTTAAAATGATTGTTTTTTTGTTCAGAAAAAAGACGCTACTAGGAAATTGGGATTGAGTCCCAATTTGAAGTGTGGCATTGCTTTGCAAATCCTCGGTTACGGTATGTCACGCGATGCTTTCGATCACTACTTCAGAATGGCTGAAAGTACAGGAAGAGAGCCTTTAAAAAGATTTGTGGAAGCGATTTGCGGATTATATGAGGCTCACTATTTGAAGAAGCCAACAAAAGAAGATCTGTTGAAGCAAATGAAGATTAACGAACATTGACGTTGGCCGGAAATGTTTGCTTCACTAGAGTGTATGCACTATGAATGGAAGAATTGTCCGGTTGCTTGGCAAGGCCACTACTAGAACAAAGATCATAATAGGAGCATTGTTTTGGAAGCAATAGCAGATCAGTCTCTCTGGATATGGCATACCTTTTTTGGGGTTCCTGGATCAAATAATGATCTTATTGTATTAGATAGGAGCCCACTTGTTCAAGATTATTTGAGCGGTGAATCTCAAAATGTCTCCTGCGTTGTGAATGGCCACACATACAACGATTATTATTTATTGGCAGATGGGATATATCCGGAATGGAAGATTTTTGTCCAAATTATTAGCAAACCAAGAAACGATAAACACAAATGGTATGCGAAAAGACAAGAGGGTGCAAGAAAGGACGTTGACCGATGCTTCAGAGTTCTTCAACAGAGGTTGGGAACAATAAAACAACCAAATATGTATTGGCATGAGAACACAATACATGACATTATGTATGCTTGCATCATATTGCAGAACATGATCATTGAGGACGAAAGGAAACATAATTTACCTCGTGTGGGAATTCAAAAGCATCCTTCATTTGTGGGAGAAGCGAGTGAGGGTTCTGATGAACCTCGTGTGGCAAATATGAGGAGAGGTTTAACTTTTGATGAGTACAAGTGAGGAGTTGTAGATGTTTAGAATAGGAGAATTCACTTTAGCTTAAAGAAAAACCTTATTGAACAGTGGTGGGTGCTTAAGAGTAATAGAATAACAGATTGAACTTCATATGTATATGATAATTTAAAAAAATATATATTATGCTTTTTGTAATTACACTTTGAATAAAAGAAATCTTGGCCGGATCAAGCAGTTGGATGATCCGCTTTCACTATCATCATATGCATGAGACCATGACTTATTTGCACAGTTGTTACGCCCTGAAGACACTCGGAGTGAAGACAGCAAAGAATTAAACAGCGGTGCAGACTGAGAGTTCGAAGAGAGAATTCAGGACAGTTAGGCTATAAGAGCGTAGGCAGCGAAAGTAAGGACAGTCGGGTTTTTGGTTAGGTTTTACTCGCACTGTAGCAACTAGACGCTGGGACCGTGACCTTCTTGTAATCCTCCAGGACTTAAGCTGGAAACTAACTATCTCTCTCTTGCTGCATGACTTCCGCTTGTACTGTCTCTCTTCCCTTCTTTGCCCGATGATTGCTTGTAACTGAACTTGCTTTGGAAACTCAGACGTCCATGGACGACCCTAACTGACCTGTCTGAGCCTTACTTCCTTCTACAACTCCTTCCTAAGTCAGTCAGGTCACGTCGTGGTCTGGGCTGTTAAACGTCCGGACACTGGGACACCATGATATCCACGGTACTACCTATAACCAAGCACAGCCCTCACCTGTAACCGAGACTTCCTCCTTCCCCCTTGGACCTTCTCCTATCCTATGATTCCCTGACAACTGAGACGTCCTCTGACTACGTAGCCTTTCACTTACTCCATTTAGAATCCCGGCTAACATTTTGGCGACCATGCTGGGGATGGATTGGTGAAGGGAAATGTGTTTCACTTGCTTTCCCCTAAGACACCGTGCCTCCACAAAAAATCGCTGCAGAATCAGCCCGAAACAATGAGGCCGAGGACGCCATTATTGTCCAAGACGATCCTGATGCTACGAAAGAGTTTCTCCAATGGATGAAACAACAAATGGCAGATCTTGCTGCCCGGGCCGAAGCCACCAATGCCAAACTGGAATTCTTGAGTGAACAATACCAGCATATGCAAAACAGTCGAAACCAGAAGCCCATGGACGGCACACCACTAGACCTTGCTGGCCAAGCTTCACAAATAGCCGCTGAAGCAAGAAGGTCAGCCACAATCCCACGAGAGAATCCCACAGCCGGGATATCACACAGCTCAGGTAGCCACAAGAGTCACACAAAGCTACCTAAAATCCCCTACCCGGTTTTCGATGAGAAAGGCGACCCAGACTGGCATCTACGGAGATTTAAAGTAATAGCCAGAACCAACGGTGTCAACAATCCCGCTGACTTACAAAACATTTTTGGCACCACATTACAAGGCCATCACATTAACTGGTATATTGATTTCGAAACCGATCACCCTTTGGCAACTTGGGAGGCCATGGAGATCAGTTTCTTACACAAATTCCGTAAACTAAAAACAAGTTCGGAAATTTTAAGAGCTCTAGGCACCATTGTCCAAGAACGAGACGAATTGGTGGATAGATTTTACGATAGGTTCAGACAGCTCGCTGACAAACTGAATCAAAAACCGTAAGAGGATTACCTCTGCAAATGGTTCAAGAAGGGGTTACTACCCTGGATTCAGCAAGGCATAGTCATCAGGGGAGTAAAAACTTTACAGGACATACAAGAAGCCGCAAACGATATTAGTCGAGAACTAGGAGCCCTTCAAAAAACCCAGGCCCCGCTGTTACCCCTTCCAACCTATCGTATAGAGGTCCGGGGACAACTGACACCATGTACCAACTGTGGAAAACTGCATGGGGGGCGTTGTTGGTTCGCCAATACTGTGTCACGTCCCGAAGAGCAACGCCGACCTCGCCCGGCCGCGGCCGCCGTTCAAACTGAGGAAATTGGAGTTGATGCATTCCAGCCCAACAGAAATGACGCCTGCTGGGAATGTGGATCCCTTAATCACTGGCGCGGGCAGTGCCCACAGTTGCGCCAAAGGTGGGCCAATACAAACGCTCCACCTGCTGAGCCGCAAAGGACGTCCACCTTACCAAGACGCGGCGGGTTAACCATCATAGAAGTCCCCGGAGCCGAAGCCAAGATAGCCACCATATCTGCCGCCGCTGTCTCCACTAGATCTAAACCTGCCCCACCTCCAGATCCATTAGAACACACAGTCGAACCTAGAAAGCCATTTCCACCCAACCATTGGGAACAATTGCATCAAATTCGCCAAAGTTTCCAGGATGACTTAGAAGCCCCGACAACCATACCAAAATTCCAAGACATCATGGATAATACAAACATAACTATCACTCTATCCAAACTATTGAACTAAGTCCCGAATTTCAAAAATATTTGCAACAAGTCGCTCTGCCAAGTTTACCCTCAGACCCCGCTACCATAGAAGTCAACGCCACTATATTAGATCCAGATGCTGTAGTAATTCACATGCAGATAGGACAGTTTGAGCTCACCAATGTACTAGTAGATGGAGGGTCCGGCGTAAATGTCATGAGCAACACACTACAGGAAACCTTAGGACTACCGAGACCCAAAGCTGCTTAGTTTATCTTACGTATGGCCAATGACGCTCCCGTCACACCTATGGGGATATTATCCTCGGTGGCAATTACCACTCATGGCGTCACTACACCGGCCACCTTCGTCGTCATCGATATGCCCGAACGTAGCAATTTCCCAGTACTTCTAGCCGAACTTGGTTAAGAGACATGCACGCCATTCATGACTGGTCCCGCAACCAGATCCGAATACACTGCCGAGGACAAACCATGGTCATTCCGGTAGATGGCTGTGTCACCAGGGCCAAAGTCAACCAGATCAGAAACCATGCCGGCACCAGTTGGTTCCAGGGACTGTCACACGAACATGAAGCTCTAGTATTCCAAGCAGATCCGGACCTAGTGCCTCTAGCAGAAATCCATTTAGCAAGTCTTGTACCCGAACCAGAAAAGATGGATATTCCTCTACATTTTACGACAGAAATACAAGAAAAAATACGGGTCCAAGCCATCCCCGCCAAAGAAGCATTAAAAAATCAGACGGTAAACGGTTGGTCTCATGGCGCAAAGGACAAAGTAGAATTGGTCAACTTGGGTTCCGATGCTCACCCCAAATTTGTCGAAATCAAAGCTGAAGCATCGAAGGAAATCAAACAGGCAGCCATCGCATTGTTTCACGAATACCAAGATATCTTTGCATGGAACCACGAAGACCTCAAAGGAATTCCGAGCAGCTTGGCGGAACACACCATCGACTTAGTCCCCAATGCTCATCCAGTACAATAGAGACGTTATCGGATGAATCCGAACTATGCCACCAAGGTCAAATCCGAACTCGACAAACTACTGCAAGCCAAGTTTATATCACCAGTGGATTCGGCACCCTGGTTGTCCCCAATGGTTATCATCCCCAAAAAGAATGGTACCCTGCGCATATGCGTGGATTTCAGGAAATTAAATGCAGCAACCAAAAAAGATCACTACCCATTACCTTACATGGAGGAAATAATTGACGAAGTAGCCGGCCACGAAATGTACTCGTTCATCAACTGTTTCTCCGGATACTATCAGGTCGCCATGGCCGACCAAGACAAGAATAAGACGGCATTTTCGACGGAATGGGGTCCTTTTCAATTCGAACGAATGCCCTTTGGAGCAAAGAATGCACCGATGACATTCCAAAGAGTCATGGAAGTCATTTTTCGACTTACTTAAAACGGTTTTTCCGTATTTACTTAGATGACGGTACTGTATATGGCTCTATGGTCGACCATGTCACCCATTTACGCCACATCTTCAATGCCTGCAGAACAAATGGGGTCAGTCTCACCGCCGACAAATGCACGTTCTTCTTCTTTGCCGTAATCATACTAGGCTATATTGTCTGTAAGTACGGTAAACTCCCAGACCCCGAAAAAATCAAAGACATCCTTGATATGACGCCACCTACCGACCAAAAGGGCATCCAACGCCTCTTGGGATTGGCTCAGTTTAATAGAATCTACATTGAGAACCTTGCCCATATTACGGCACCCATCACGGCGTTGAACCACGCACATTACAAATACCCTCAAGATTGGACCCCGGCAGCCCAAGAAGCCTTGGAGAAAATTAAATACGCATATTCCAACGCCCCAATCCTGATTGCACCAAACTGGTCCAAGCCATTCCACGTGCATACAGACGCCTCAAATTTAGCAGTAGGAGTCATGTTAGCTCAAAACCTCACGGGAAAACACAATCAGCTTGTTGCATATGCTAGCCGGCTCTTGAACACCGCCGAAAGAAATTACTCCACGACAGAACGCGAAGCGTTGGCAATGATCTACGCAGTCAAAAAATTCCGACATTACCTCCTAGGCAATAAATTCAGATTCATCGTGGATCACCACAGTCTAGCCTACTTGGTAAACCAACCTTTAGTTAGTGGCAGGGTCGCCAGATGGATCATGATCTTGTTGGAATATGATTTTGAAGTCGTCTATGTTCCGGCGAAACATCATATCATTGCTGATTCCTTATCCCGTGACACCAATGTGACCTCTCACGGCGTTGATGACTCCTTCGACGACCCCTATATCCAAGCTGCCAGCGTGGATGTCGAGTCCCCATCAGACTGGAGGACACCAGTCATACAGTATTTAACCACTGGCTGCACACCTCCCACACTCACAGGTACACGCCGAATCAGTTTTGTGCGAAGCACCCTGCCCTACACAGTCATCCAAGGACAGCTTTATCGGCGAGGAATAGACAGAGAGACCAGGGTTTGCGTACCCACGAACCAGCAGCAAGAAATGATCTCCCTTCTCCATGATGGACCAGCAGGGGGCCACCAAGGGGCTGACACCACTATTAAGAAAATCCTCACCGCCAAGTACTGGTGGCCCACGCTCCAATGAGGCGTCCACACTTATGTCAAACGATGCCACGCTTGCCAAGTCTCCACGACCAACTTTCAACACCAGGGCAAAGTGCCACTAAAGTCGATACCACCGTTAGGGCCCTTCTCTTAGTACTCTATGAAAGCCCAACCAACAATGTTCTTAAAAACGTTAGAATCTGATGAACTTTGTAGAATATAGTTGAGTCTGGGTATTTTGAACGATATGCTTTATCCAACAGAAATGTGACAACATCAAGAGGGTTTATGCAACTAAGAAAACATCCCTGAAAAGTTATAGTACCTCTTCATTCCTAAGCATAAGTTATGATTCACTTACCATGAGGGCAGTACTGCAGACACCAGATGATCACTTTTGTAAGTCAACACTTCATAAAAACTAGAGTTTGCAAACATGGACATGGTCTGAAGAGCAATAGATCGAATTTACCACATATTTTGAAGCATTAACCATAGGTAGAGTCATTATTGCATTATTCCAATATTGCCAAATAAACCTCGAAGCCAAAGCACCCACTAGTAGGAAAGGCCCTCTGATACACCGGAAATTACACCCAGAACAAGACCAAATCTGGTTCAGAGACGCTGGTGTTCACGTTCACACTTCGGTGTAATTGGAGATGGGGCGTTTCTATTTCCGAGACATGAGTCGGGCTTGCGTTTTCCACTTCGGGTCCCACTGATTGAGAAAAGCTGCGTCAGACCATCACGTGGGTCTCGCCGTTCTTACGCGCAAGTTTCAAAGGGTTAATTTCTGAGCGAAGGGGATTGTAAATTATCAAACTGGATGGATGGGAGGATGATGGTACCGGTCGGACAGAAACTGGATGGGCGGTTTGGTAAATATGTTGAACTGATTACCGCGCTTATACCCGCCTATCTTCGTTTGATAACCATTTCAATCGTATATGAACGGGTGTGTGAAGTGGATGTGTATACCCACTCTCAAATGATCTCAGATCCGGTTAAGGTCCATTATAGTACTGTTCAGAGGGTATCGTTATCCAAGTTCCGGTTACATGCAGTAATTGATAACCGCCGGTCATATACTGAACATGTACCGTCTCGTGTTCATACCCGTGTTGGATTTATACCCGAACTCATTGTTATTATTAGTGTACCGCATATGAAAATAGGGTTTAGAGAGCGCGAATGCTGATTGGGGGCAGAGATCGGAAAGGGGATTTTTTTTTCATGACGTTTTTAGGGTTCATACATGCAGTGATGGAGGTGAATTGACTGGCCATAGAAATTGTGATTCTGGACCATTCATTTCGGAAGCACAGTGCACATGCATGCATGAGATCGGAAGCTCTGGCTCTGGATTGGATTAAATCTGGAGAGAATTATACATTCCACGGAGGTAACCATGGGAGGCTCGGAGGATTTCGGAGCCCTATTTGCCACTAAATGTATCATTCCAATTGAAACTACGAATTTCTAGTAGTCTCTGCAGTATCATTCGACTTCAACCTAGCAAATTCTAGTAGTCTCAGTTTCCTTCGCAGGTGCTGCATCAATGCGGCTGTAAGGATAGATCTTCGACTTCTTCCAGAGTAATTTCGAGATCCACTTCACGTAGACGCTGCTACCCGCAGCCTTGACAACTGCATGATCTAGGATTGTAAACGGGTGGCGATCTTCCACAAAGACGAGGGGGAGATTTGGTATCAGAATTTTGTGCACCTGGACCATTTGCTCACCTTCCTTACATAGCGATCCGAATTTTTGTTTAGGAGACTTCCAACTCCCACCTGTTCTTCCTTCTGCAACAACGGTGGAGCCATGATCCGGGTGAAGAATGAAACATGGAGCGTTCGCTGCGAGTGCGCAACTCTCGATGCGAGGTAGCAGCATCAATGGGAATTTCTCACGAGGAGCATGCGGTCTTGGTTCCTGTTCCACAGTGGATGTCATTCTTCTCGTCGTCACTCCCTCTTGTGTTGTCTCTGCAGGGTTCGGTGCAGGGGAAGGGAGGCTGCCGAGACTCACATGAGCCGACTCCTGGCGTGTATTCGAAATTGGAGATTTCTCGGCGGAAGGGCGGGGTGATAAATCATTAGACTCAGTCCCAATGGAGGCAGAGACTTCAGTTGATACTGCCGCTCCGATGGGCATTGGATTCCTAAATTTTTGTAGCAGACTGTTCGGTGTCACGGGGAGTGTATCACCGGATGCCCATGATTGATCCTCTCTCTGTACCGGGGATTGATGCACGTCACGACCATACCACACAGGTGGAACAGGGGCTGGTGAGCCCCCGTGAGAATTGCCATCAGCTTGCGGTGTATTCGGTGCTGCAAATGGCCTAGGCAGGTTCGCGTTCGGAGCGGTTATGGGCGAGGGTGCATAGGTCGCGATATCAGCTGTCTTGTGTGCTTAATGAACGTGTACGGAGTTAGGGGCTTCGGTAGGAGTTTGATGAGCTGCAGACGGAGTCGGGTTGATAAGTTGGAGCAGAAGTTCCTTCACTTCACGTATGTGCTCTTTACTGCTGCTGAGATCCAATGCCATCTTCTGTACCGTATTCTCCAGTGCATGGATCCTCGTGGCGTCCCGGATGACATATGGTGGGGTGGTTGGCCTCTGCCAATTCGTCATGGTCATAACAGCTCTCATGTAAAGGACTCGAATACACCAGCAATGGGTGCATTACTGAACGAGGTCTCCAGGTATACTTTGCGCATTAAAACATAACTCAGAAGAAGAAATTGGGCTCACTGCATGGTGAAGGAGTCGGGGGCTTAGGGTTTACCTGTGCGAAGCTGGGAGTGTTGTCGTCGTTGCGGGGTCCTTGTCCTGAGACGCATGTGGTTACGTAGTTGTACCCTGCTGTGGGCGTGCTATACTGAAAATCGTTGCTAGTGCCTCCAGTGGAGTCACTTAGGTATGTAGAGGTTATGGGCTGCCGACGTGACATGTCCTCATTGGAAGTCCCTGCGTTTGGTGGTAACTAAAAGGGGTGGAAGACAGGATTTCATCAGCAGACGGACCATGCAAAGACAAAGTGTTTGCTAAATGAAATGATCATCACATAAGCCATGAACAAGAGAATGCAGACATAGTGGTTTACTTAGGGGGCACCTGATTTTGGATGTGTGAATGTGATCCATCCTCGGTAGACGGTGGGAGACAGTCTGTGCGTTGTATTTTATTTTTTCCCTTCCTCATCTCTGTCATGTGTGCAGATTCCTCCTGGCCGGCTGCACTCACCCAGTATTTTTTCCATTCCGTGAAGGCCTCCACCGGACAGCGGGGGTGCTTTTCACCACCATACTCAATGAAGTACTTCTTCCAACATTTTCTATCATTCTTCATTGAGTTCTTTAAAAATTTTGCTAAGTACTTTATATCTAGGGGCTGGCTGTATGTAAATTTTTGAGCTAACTTTTCTGCAATGCATTCCACTTGAGACATCCACAACTCACGTTTGGCTTTATATGATCTGACCTTAAAATTTAAAGTCAGACGGGCACATAGACGAGCAGCTCGATGCCATGGGCTTTTTAGTCCGAGAACAGTACCTGAATTGCAGACTGGAATTTCGATGATGGGTTCACGGTTCTGAGCGTGAGCTGCGGCCATTTCTTTCAAGTAAGGTCTCTGAAAATTACTTGAGACTGCTCTTTTCCTGTTCTGTTCAATTCGGATTTCATCGGGGGGAGTTCCAGATGAAGATCGCCAATCTGCCCCAGATATGTCTCCTTGTCCAACTGATGAAGGTGGTCGGAGGTTCCCAAGTGCAGCTGTAGGTCCTGGCCGAGAGGATGGGCGAAGTTCAGGGGCGACATGCAGGCTTGACGGATGTTGTTCCTCACTCCACGGCATTTGAGATGTAGGAATACCTGCATGCGAAGGAAAGTGCTGCGCAGGGGCTACGTAATGGGCCATTGGAGTAGAAGGCATTGGTCCACGCTGGCAAATGTAAGGATTTGACGGAGACGGCATTTGAGAAGACCTGACGGTCTGCAACACACGGGAGAAGAGAATTTATGCAATTCTATCCGAATTCGCCATCACGTAAGCATTTCGGGAAAAAATAAAATGGCAACGTAACTGAGGAACGAATATTACATGACAACATATCATTGGGCTCTGAATAGGGTTTAGAATCTGGGACTACACTGTGTACATCACATGCGGTACACCCTCACAACGCCAAACTCTCTCTCTCTCTGTCCAATGCAGATTAGGTGACGTGGTGGTGATTACCGCCGCATTCTTGCGGTCTTGCGAATCCAATTCAGATCTAATTCTACGTGTGCAAAGAAAATAGATCAAGAAAATTCAGCAGGACTGGAAAGGATTATACTTACGAGCTCCGGGGTACTGGTGCGTGCGAAATCCTTGCTGGAAATGCCATAGTCTCCACCTCGTTCTCCTCTATGAGTCCGATCGATTTCAGCGAGCAAAACTCAAGTGTGGAGCAGCTGCCTTGAGAAGAGTTTGGGGACTCTGGAGCTTCACCGTCACAGTAATCACCAATGTTCCATGCCCTTGAATTCGCCATTAGGGTTTTAAGGGCGGCGACTTAGACTCCTGCTGAACCTACTGTGATCGATAAATTAGACACGACGAAAAGTAGAGTACATGAATAGATCTCCAAAAGTGTCCTTAACTCTAAAGATGATGCCCGCTGTGTCCAGTGAAGGTTGGTCGTTCTGAATCTAATGTTTCAGTGAGCTATTTCTGCAAGGGAACGCTGAGTCGCGTTGCAGTTGGGGAAGGAGGTCACCATCGTGCGCCGCCGTTTGCTGCACATTCGAGATTGCGATATTATTTCGAGGTGGAGAAGGATAAGTTCTCTGATGTGCAAGACAAATATATCGGGGAACGCTTGAGATACTTGACCGCATCATCATTGGGAACGACGAGTATAAGATAGGGGGCTTGTTGGCGTCTTCTCCATGCATTGATCGGTGACTCGAAGGTGATAATGGTGTAGAGTCGTTTCTTTGACATCAGAGTCGGGGAGGTGAATTTTTGAGCTGAGGCAATATCGATTAGCAATGGATCCGATGAGTCCTGAGAGTAGTGTTCGATACGGGTTCAGTCGGGTAGACTCTCGTGGTAAGATCGTGAGTATTTGGAATTTTGAGGAGCTAGACTTTCACTTAAACAATATAGATTCAGGGGAGTCTGTACATACGGATGATCAGATCGTGGAATCTGAAGAAGGCAAGCAGCGGGCAAGGGACATGGCACAGGGGATCGAACCAAGGGTACTGGCTGAACATCCCGACTTTGCTGGACAGGATTCAGAACCGGATATGAGCAGTGTCGTTGTCGTAGGGACCCCGGCGACTGACGGGTGCTTCGATGAGAGGGATCAGCCTTTTACAGAGGACGTTAGAGTCACCGTACAGGACTATGCCGGAGAGGGACGTTGTGATCCATCTTCGCATAATTATGAGAATCATGATTCAGTTCTGCAAATCCAGGCTGTTAGTCATTCCCCACTAATTACGAGATTGCAAATGATGTTTGGAGACCCAGCTCTAGCGTCGTTTATGAGTTCAAGAGGTTCTCTCGGAAGTGAAGAGGGCGTCAGTTGGGGAGATGTATACGCCTTCGAGAACATGCCAGCGCTGGAAGAATGTCCCAGCACCAAATACACTGATCCGGAACGGCTCGAGCACCTGTCACAATTGGAGGGAGGGTGGAGGGGCGATTACGCCGACGAATTCTACGCTGATATCCCCGACTTGGAGACGCCGGAATATGTGAGAGGTATCTACGAAGGAATTTGTCGGATGCTGAAGTGTTCTCCAGACTGCCAGTTCTGCGAGGATGCCTCTACCGTTAAAGGCGATTTCCATCTTGACAGGCATTTTACCTTGATTCGGCGTTGTCTCCACCTCGCTGCGAACATGCTGTTATTGCATATTCTACTTCAAAAAACAAGAGTATGGAAGAATTCATACTATGATATTTTTTCGATATATTTCCAGCTCCACTACAATCAGTGTGTGTATGGTTAGGCCTGAGGACTCCTAGGACTAGTGCTCTAGTTAGACAAACATCATGTAGAATAACACTGTGCAACTGAAAGCGGCATGTCTCTTCGACTGCACAAAAATTGTCAAACACTTTCGCAATCCTCGATATATACACTCTCAAACATTTTCAGAAATGGTCGGACTTATTTTTCTCTCCCATGTCTTGAGTTCTTAAGTTTCTCATCCAAATATATTTGTAATGTAAAAAACTGAAAGGGGATGAATTCCATTATCGTTCTACCTGAAGGACTATAGAAAAGCAAGACTCTACGTTGTTCGCTCCTTTTCCAAACTCTGCTGTCGAGCCGTCGTGAAGACCGATGCAGCATTAGTGAATATGGAAGAGGAGGGGCGATTGCCGCTCGGTGATAGACGAAGGAAGGAAGCGCGTGATGCTAAACTTTTGTTCCGAGAAGAGCTACTGGCCGATAGGACAGGTGCTGAGAAACGTGTCTGCCCTTGCAATGTGTGTCTCGGTGAGAACAGATCTCTCAGGTACTGTGGCATTGTTCGCCAGCATCTTCGGAAGTTCGGGCGCCATCCTTGCCATCGTGGATCAACTCAGGTAATCTTACCAGCTCGAAACTATCACCAATACATTTGCACTACTCTGTATGCCATTAATCGTTACATTGTTCTGTCGATAGCCAGGAGTGATTGTTTGTAACATCTGTATTGCTGAATTAGGGTTTCGACGAGGAACAGTCAGACACGGAGTGGGACACGGATATCCTTGAGGAACTTGGGGCAAGGGACAGGTTTATCCAGAGAAATATTCGTCCTACTCTGGATGCTGGAATGGACATGTCCGGGCTGGTCCATCATACTCTACACATGTACGATGGACTAGTCGCTCAGCTGGGGAATGTGAGAAACGAGGGAGCAGACGAATTGGATCAAGATTTACCTACTGAGGAAGTCAATGTCGGAAGGGAACCGAATGAGCACCGTCCTGTCGATGTCGACGAGCCATGTCCAGCAGAGGACAAGCTGGCCGATGATGATTTGCCAGCAATGGAACAATCAGTTCCGACACGGCAGCAGCTGCTAGAGGAGAGTGCGAAAACACCGTTATTCGCAGGATCAAGTCTGACGCAGTTAGGCGGGACGCTCATCCTTCTGAATTGTCTACGAACTCACGGTGCGTCCAACATGCTCGTCAACGAGGTATTCTCAATCTTGAGCAAAAGTATGCTGCCTTCTGTCAATTCTTTACCTACGAATGAATACCATGCTTCCAAAGTACTCAATGGGCTCGGCTTGGCCTACGACACCATACATTGCTGTTCTGGCCCGTCAACTTGTATTCTTTTCAGAGGCGAAGAGTACAAGGATATGACACACTGCCCAATGTGTCAAGCGCCTAGGTACAGGCAATGTGGGAAGTCGAAGGTGCCTATCAAGGTGCTAAGGCACTTCCCCCTAATTCCTAGATTGCAACGGATGTATAGTACCCCAATTCAGGCATCATTTATGACATGGCATGCGCGTCACGGGAGTGAAGATGGCGTCATGAGGGGGGCTGTAGACTCTTATCAGTGGAAGTTTATCAATTGGAAGTGGAACGCCGAATTCGCTTTCGAAGATAGGAATTTGAGGTTGGGACTAGCCATTGACGGTGTTAATCCTTTCTCAATTAAGAGATCAACATGGAGTACATGGCCCGTGTTGATTCTTAATTACAATCTGCCCCCGTGGATGACAACAAAGAAACATTTCATAATGTTAAGTCTCATAATCCCAGGAAAGAAATCTGTTACTGGAGAGAATTTCGATGTCTACTTGCAGCCATTACTGGAGGAACTGCTGAAATTATGGCATCATGGAGTACATACGGATGATGCTTCGATGTACCAGGGAACCACGCGGTTTAACATGAAAGCAATACTCTTATGGACCATGGATGACTTTCCAGCGTACGGTATTGTAGCCGGGTGTGTCACTAAGGGTTACCGGGGATGCCCAATTTGTGCTCAAAACACTGTATCACGACGTTCCTTATCCCTTCACAAAAACGTTTATGATAATCACCACCGACGTTTTCTTCCCTGCGACCATCAGTGGAGACTGGCAAGGGCAGAGTTCGGTGGAGTTGCAGAGAGGAGACCCCCGCCCGTGAAAGCCACAGCCTCTGATGTAATGAGATGGGATCATCTGCGGGAAAGTTGGGTTTCGCTGGGAGCAACGCCAGCCTCGTCCGACCCTGCGAGACTCTTTGGCATTAAAAGGGTCTCTTCCCTTTTCAGTCTACCTTATTGGCGGGTTTGTACCTTAACTCAATCTTCAAGCTTTTGTCTGGACCTTCATTGATATCAATGGCTTCGCTGGTGCATTCTCTTACTCTGTTTGGCCTCTAAAATTGTGATAGTGCCTTATAGTTGATTAAAAATTTCAATGAAGAGAAACATGCCAAGGGCTTCTTACGGAAGCATACGTGATGGTCATCCTTGGCCATGGCGCCCTAGAATTTTTTTTTTAACTCCAATCTGTAGATGCAGTTGAGTATCAACATGTAATTGGCGATTCAGCTTAGTTAGACGCCCATCCGTATTCTCTGAGCGTGGTTCTTGCCATACCGAGTGTTTTTTCGATAATTTCTGTACATGCTTCGTGCTGAAATCCCCTTCGTTTGTTTTTCAAACTCAGTGCTTTCTACCGAAGCATACGCGATGGTCGTCCTTTCCCATTGCCCGCAGGGTATTTTTTTTTTAAATTCCATTCTGTAGACGGAGTTCAGTATTAACATGTAAATGGCAACGTAGCTTAGTTAGACGCCCATACGTATTCTCTGAGCATGGTCATGCCATACCGAGAGTTTCTTGTTAAGTTCTGTACATGTTTGATGCCGAAATCCCCTTCGTTACTTTTTCCAACTCAGTGCTTCCTATCGAAGCATACGTGATGGTGCAGTTTCCCATTGCCCGTTACTACTTTTATTTTAAATTCTATTCTGTAGACGGAGTTCAGTATGAACATGTAAATGGCGATTCAGCTCAGTTGGACGTCCATTAATCAATTTCTTGGTCGCTGTTCACATGGCCATACGACGTCTTGTATAATTCAATTCCAATCTGCTCTGTTCCCTACTGTCATAGATGACTACGTGCTATGCCGATCTGTTTGCGTCCGTTACTTGTTTAGCAGATGTATAGCCATTGAGATAGCGAAAAGGATTACGGTGTACTGCAGTTGACTGTTGGATTTCTTTATACTGAAATACGTTACGGACAAGAGGAAGCTGATCAAGATTTGCACTGAGCTTATGGCTGTCCCGGAAATCTAACGTTTCCGCTCTGTGAATGCAGGAATTGCCTATACGAAACACATTAGACGTCATGCATATAGAACGCAACGTATCAGACAACATTCTCAAACATCTGTTTGGTGACAAAGATACTTTAGAAACGCGTCGAGACATGGAGCAGGCAGGTGTGATGCAAGAACTCCATTTGATGCAAAGCTCTTCAGGTAACTATGTCAAACCTAGAGCACCATATGTATTCTCTGAGCGGGAGAAGCGTCAATTTCTGTCTTTGGTGTCTTCCACTAAAGTTCCTAGCGGTTTCAGCAGCACGCTAACGAAGCATATTGGGGAACGCCGGTTGAACGGGCTTAAAAGCCATGACCACCATATCCTTCTTCAGCTAATTCTACCTGCAGCTGTCCGGAATTTCCTTACACGTAGTGTAAGGGAAACGATTATAAGACTAGGAAATCTATTTCAGCGCATATGTGCGAAGGTTATAAGAACATTTGAGATTAGTTCTCTACGAACCCAAGCTGCAGAGGTGTTGTGTTTGCTAGAGATAAATTTTCCGCCCGGTTTTTTTGACATTATGACCCATCTCGTGATCCACCTAGTAGATGAACTGGAAATTTGTGGACCCGTTCATGCAAGATGGTGTTACTCGATAGAACGCTATCTAGGTGTTCTAACGAAATATGTCCGCGATAAATCTAAACCCGAGGCGGGCATGGCCTCGGGATATATGATTGACGAGAGTTTGGGATTCTGCACCGAATACTTCGAGCTATATGAACATAGCCGAAGCAGAGTTTGGGATGCTGAAGAGGAATTGAAGGACTCTGGAGAGTGTTTGGTTGGAAAACCGAAAATGAAACGTCTAAGTGACAGGGAAATTGATTTAATCCACGACTATGTTCTTAAACATTCAATTCACACCGAGGAATTGCTCGGGTACGTTTCCAGTTTGTTTCTATTCCAGATTACTCGCTGTATTGTTCAATTCAGACTATTTTGTACCATGGCTAACATGTCATCTCCTCACCTCATCACATCAAGTCTTTCACTCGCTGATTATGCACTATGCCTGTTTGGACTGTTTCAGTGAGTGGAAACTTCAGAAAGACATCTTCAAGCAGCGGAGGGTGGACTATTTGAATTCGATTTTCAGAGTCGCAGGAGATGCGATTCGGTATCCCCCCGAATTGTCCACGCCTTTCCCCAATTTCGCATATTGGCTGAATGAACACGTTCGTGAGTTGAAGTCTGAAGGTTTTCCAGTTTCGAAAGAATTAAATACTCTCCACTGCCCACCTTCCACGCATGCATGGAGTTTCACATCCATGTGGGCATACGGTTGCCATTACACATGCAACTCAGAATCTCTTCCCACCACAGTTGCTTTTGACTGTGGAATTGCTACTATTCCTCCCACTCAGACTTGCACTGAGATAGACGTGGGCATATTGAAGAACATCTATCTAATCCAGTACCTTGACCTGAATTGTATACTGATGGAAGGGTCCTGGATACGTTCAATCGATCAAGGCCGTCGTGTGGTGAAGAAAGACTCCAGTGGATTCTGGACTGTGCATTATACGTCAAGAGAGCGGGCCGACAAGGACAATCCTTTCGTATATCCAAGTACGGTATCTCAGGTTTTTTTTATTGGAGACACAGTAGACCCGGCATGGAAGGTCGTTTTGAGACACGACCCTCGGAGCAAGAGGATTCAGGGTGAGCAGGAAATCAACATCTTTGGTGCAGCAGGGTCTAGTAGACCGACCCTAAGCACACGCTCGCAAGCCCGTGCAAGCACCTCCCAGATTCCACCTCAAGATGAACAACCCGAAGTTGTACCAGCTGAACAATTCAGGGCGTTTGTAATTCACAAAGAACAACCCGACGACGAAGACCATTTAGACGACAATGAGTATCAAGACGCGGTGGACATCCTGTATGTTGAATAATGAAGACATCTTAGGTAAGAAAAAACGTATGTCAGCTCTGATTTTTCCATGAAGCGTCAAGCAACGAAGTGTATGGTGTCTCGTTAGCATACTGCATAAATAAAATTGTTCCCACATCGTGCATATCAGATGCTGAAGACTGGTTGGAGACACGCGCCTTTCAGTAAGCCCTACTGACTAGACAATGAGATTTTGGAAACAAAGACCATCATCGGCTACACTTGGTACGTTAGAATTTATTATGCTAAATTTCAGCTCTCTATTGTATATTTGGCAATACGTCATGGATACCTATTCTAGTACGTGGTTTCTAACTGAATACACTGCTTAGTGTCCCTGCTCCTGGTGATTCACAACGAACATGGATTATCGCAGTTTGACAATATCATGTGATATGTTTTTTCGTCTATGTCACTAAGCACTGTCCTAGGATTAAACGATATGTCTGGGTATGGCATCGCATTGTTTTGTAAATCGTCGACTGAATTGAATTTCAGAAACGGAGCAACTGAAAGTTACATGCGGCATAATTCTCACGGTTGATATAATAGTTCAGGGTTTAATCCTTTCTAGAGAGTTCATCCCGTTCATGCATGCAGGGGGCAAGTCGTTATAATATTTCAGTCCCACACCTGTATGCGTTCTGAGATTCTAATCCGTGTTAATGTCAGGCTGTTTTTGTTCTGCACATCTGGAGGAACGGAAATAAGAGAGGCAAGACTCAAATTGGATCACATATTTGCAATCCATACAGGTCAGTTGATAACTTGTCATGGTATCTTAGACTGGTGTGACTCCGTTTCGTTTGGTGCTTCCTACCGAAATGTGCTAATTCATTTAGTAAAATCAAATTAGTAACAACAGATCATATTAACTAAATTGTAATGTGAAATTAGTAACATGTTTTAGTGAGTCATTGTGAAGTCACCGGAGTAACTAACGAGCTGAGTCACTTTTGCAGCATGTCTAATCAGTATTAAATTGTCACCTTTATGAGTAGACACACTGATACGATGAAAATCCATGTTATGAGCACCAAATCGGATCCACCTCCACTAATCATGTTATCTCCATCACTTCCTCCCAGGACTTCACCATCAATGTTCCATGGCTCATCAGAGTGGGCGGCCCTGTTCCTGAACCTGTCAAGTCCGCCACGATTATCGTCCACCTCGTCAAAATCGACGGCCAGATCTGTGCATGTCAATTGGCAACCAGTCCATGCTCATCTCCCTCAGACTGCTCGTATACAGGAAATGCACTGCTCGCACATTGCCCGACTCCTTTCTCCCTCTTTGTCATGGCGTGGTTCACTTCCCAAATGCGGCGCAGTAGGAGAGCCTTCGCTAGTGCCTCGGCGTAGAGCTATTTTTCGCACTTCGTTCCTCTCCCTTGCTGTCCATACCTTGCTTCGATCATCCGCTGTTCTCTTCTGTTCCTTGGCGCACACCATGGCTGTCCCGGAGACCTCTTCGATTGCCTGGTTTGTCACCGTGATGCGTCTTCACAACCACGGTGTGATCCCCAGCGTCACCCCGTCCGAGTACATGCCTTCTAGACCGCAGCTGGCCGAATTCATGGGCCCGAAGTACAACTCTGGTTACAAATTTGATAGCCATGGATTGCCGGAGTACGAGGAGTACGTGAGAGATCTGTTTGTGCGAGTGGTGCAGATGAAGTGGCCCGTGAACAACGTATTGCCTTTCCATTTTGCGAGAGGTCTTCTGTCGGAGGCTATGGGGACTGAGGTAAACTGGGCGGAGTTGGCGTTCAAACTAACCCACCCCCACCAATCCTGCACAAAAATCCCCCGTGTTCTAGAAGAGTTCACTGAATTACAGGTTCCGCTTCATCCGCTGGTGAAGGTAGTTCCTCTCGTCGTCGCAGCTGAGGTAAGTCA
The DNA here is from genome assembly GCA_014871385.1 of Ceratodon purpureus. Classification (NCBI taxonomy): domain Eukaryota; kingdom Viridiplantae; phylum Streptophyta; class Bryopsida; order Pseudoditrichales; family Ditrichaceae; genus Ceratodon; species Ceratodon purpureus. The sequence continues at coordinate 32,269,934 of CM026426.1, read as the reverse complement.
CCTTTCCAGCTAATTCAATCCCATTGCATGTGAGATACTTTTAATGCTATTCGTCTTTAATTTTGCCAAACCGAGTGTCCATGTGTATTTACTCCACGGCAGAATTTTGTACTTCTGTATTGCCGAATTGGATGCCTTTCAATAATTCGTCGCATTGTTGGGCTCCTGAAGATTAGTTGATCCATTTCCTAACCACCATAGTTGCTGAGTGTGACTCCTGACATTTTTTTCTGAGATGATCCCCTGTTTTGTCCACATGAATGCAGAAGGAAGCTCCCATGCCCACGGATAGGTACTTCAATCTTCAGCGATTCCCTACCCCGTACAAATACAACAACAATGCCGCTCCAATTGTGAACTCTGCAGTCGTTGGAAACATTCCCGGATCATCGGCTACACGCAGCGCCGCAGCAGCTCCCCCTCGGTACAAGTACGGGACGAGGTCCGACGTGAGGGTGAATCTCGAAGTAGGGGAGCCATCTGCACGTAAATTCGAGAAGATTGGCGCTGACAGACCTGTAATCGCAGAGATTGGGTTGCTGAATATACTGCCAGCTCTGCGTGCACTTCGTCCTGGGATAATGCCGCTCGTGGATGCTGAGCACGTTAGGCTCCAGGAGACTCGCGAGATGGCTTATGCCAAGATGAGCAAATGCATGATACGTTGTCGAGAGGAAAAGGAGAAGGAGCGACAGATTGGTACCGAGATTGAGGAGAGGATGGCAACTCACACAAGGGCCGTTCAGGAGTATGAGCATGCGCGTCGGGTTCTAGTGACAACCTTGACTGACATCGGTGACATAGGCGTTGCTGATGGGAAGGTGCCTCTGACCAATTACATACGCAACGGTGAAGCATTGGTGAATTCATGGTACGAAAATGTACGTATAGCCCGTCAGAGGCTCGAGGAGTGGGAGTTTAAATCGGAGAGCCAGGGTGTTGTCGTAGGGAGGGTCAAGGGCGAACTGAACCAGGCCGAGATTGAGTACCGCAAGATATGTGAATCGCTGGATGTTCAGGTAGCTCATCTCCGGGCTGTTACTGATCTACTGGACGACGCGAAGGCATGATTCCCCCCACCGCCGGAGTATGTTAAATTTCATGAGCATAGAAGGCGTCGAATGTGTCTACAGCAGTGAACAGAAACACGAGCTTTATACATTTTGATAGGCTTTACGAGTTCTGTTTTTTTCCTTAATGTCCGTGCTCACTTGTTAGGCCGTCTTTCACTGAATGCGAACTTGGGCAATTCAGATAGACTACACATATCCTCTATGAAGACACTGTCCGTTTCTAAGTGCATCAGCTTAAGTAGATACATTTCCATGTTGCTCTTGATCTGGAACACTATGGCGCTCCCTTGCAGTGATCTCCATTAGTTTACGAAACATATGGCTAAATCTGCAATTCATATGCATCGTATCCAAACCTGAACAGGACACGGCTCCTTAATCCCATATGTTTTTCATGAACTTCTTCAATCGTAACGGAATCCGCCACAGAGTTGATGAAGACGACATTCTGTACATCACGTATCCGTTCAGCAGTTACCCGGTGCATACCCGGCCCATCTTACCGTTTACGACGCGTTCAGTGAAAGACATATTACCCCAGCAGATTAATGGTGAAAAGTCCCACCATCATCCAAGTAGTTTTCTAAACGATCATCCAAGCGAACTATTCACGCAGTAAGATGACTACGGTTTACCCAAACGAGACGAACACATTTACACACCAGATACTCCGGAGTCAAACTAGAAGATCACTGTTCACTCTGACAGGCAATCTCGTCCTCATTGGCTGCGCAAAAACTGTGAACAGGACGGGGCTTTTCTTAGCTGAGGGAAATGAGTGAACACCGAAATGAACACCAGTGGCCTGACTGAACCAATGAGAAGCCAGACTGATTTTAGAGTGAACACCATTGCAAATTTTCGGTGTAAACTGCTGGTGTAAAGGATGGCCTTTCCTACTAGGTACCTCACCGAAAGATTAAAATTGATTAAGAGTTAGCATACCTGCAAGGAAGTCGGTTTAGGAACATGAGTGTTGACCAGTATCACCTTAACTTGTTCCCCAATTTCACAAACGTATGATGTTTTATTATCCCGTCCATCTGCAATGTTGCTAATATGTATTATTTCACTGCACACAATGAGCAGAGCATATCAAATCGCATAATCTAAAACTGTAGTGAACGAATATGAACGGCTAATATGAGTGTAAGTGCCAAATATTGCTGGCCCTACGTTGATCATCTAGCGAAGGCATGAAATGAAAGTGATACGAATCCCAGCCATTACAGAGTCTCTAACACAGAAATGATACGCACGAGGATTCGTTTTGAAAACTCGAAATAGGTTTCACAAACACTTGCACTCTTCCAAACAATGAATTGAAATGAACAAGAGCATTGAATCGAATCTAACAAATGATTCTTCACAGCCAAATGCCATTATACACATATCAGAACATGATGCACATTAATGATTGAAACCGTGAATTGCAATTATTTGTTTTCCTCACAAATAGAACAATTCATCAATTCTTAACTCTTCAGAAACAATGAAGGCATGAATCGACCTCATACCATATGTTGGTCTTGTTGACTTGGACAAGGGCACCATAGCAGGCGCATTTTAAAAAAAGTCAATATTAACAATGCAAGAAAGTAGCTACGTGCAACTATTTTTTATTTATTTATTTATTTATATTTTTGAGGCAAATGAACGGACTTCATTGCAGAAATAAAAGTACAACCCTCATCAGAACTACGTGCAACTATTCACGGAAAGGGAAGTTCAAGTCCTGGTTGGTGTTGTGCAGCTTGGATGAGAGGAGGTAGGCCTCACTTGGGCCCATGCCCACCAAGCAACCTACAGATTGTCAGTCACAGCGTACACAAGGTGTCTTCAGCCTACCTTGGTTGTTATACTGATCGCAAACTCAAGCTATGCACACAAATTGACGCACACAGATATACTTGAAACCCTCATCAAACGCACTCTCTAGGTACTAGTCACAACACCTGTACACTCACTAGTAGAAATTCTGTCTTTTGGCGCATTGCAATAAAAAACTTAATGTCTAGTTTGAGTCATATGTGACTAAAGTAATGACAGAAGTCATTGAAGCCATTCTCCAGGGTGCACTGCAGTGCGTTGTCAAGCCCTTGTAGTTCTGTCTTTGATCAGCAGTAACTTTGTATCTGGAAGTAGTTTGTCCCCTTCTTTACCATGCACGTCGAATGTACAAATCAGTAGGTTTCCAGTCAGAATGTACGTGGCGGCCTGTTGTGCTTGTTGGTATATTACCCGACATTGGAGGTCTCAGCAGGGTTTGAGCCCGAGACCCTCGGTCAAGTTTTCTTTTTTCGAAGATTTCAGTTCATAGTCCAACGAATCATCGTATAAGTTGAGAGATCTGTGGCGTTGAAGTTGAGACCTATATGTAAGTTGATTCAAACCCTAACTTGGCATTAGGCGTTGAGTATCAGGGTGCGACTGCGGAGCGTTTTGTTTGGAGCTCGCAGGGGAGGTCGGGGGTTTGTGGAGTGGTTGGAGAGTGTTTTGGTGGTCGCCATGACGGAGCTTACGGTAGGGACGGAGCTTATGGTAGGGACGGAGCTTACGGTAGGGACGGAGCTTACGGTAGGGACGGAGCTGCGAAGACGCCTGCTGTGGAATTGAGATCTGCAGCTTCTGCGGTGGCTGCACCTACGAGTGCGGGGAGCGTAAAGGCGGAGGGGACGATTGGCCGCCTCTGCTGCGGCTCGCGTCTGTCGCTGGGAATGACGTGAGCATGGAGAAGGAGAATCGAGACAAAGTAGTGGAGTGGGACGAGAAAGATCGGCGTGTTTGGGAGGGCGACGATTGCAAACGGTAGGGGCGTGAAATTAGAACTGGTTTGCATCCGTTGCAGGTGCGTTTCTCTGGCTTTGTTGTGCGTTGACGTGTTTTGAGAGTTGGAGAATTTGTAGTGAGATTGACCTTTTCTCTTGATGATGTGAAGGTAGTTTTGAGCCGGTTAAAATTTTGTTAAATTTGGGCTCGGGATTGGTAAGTGGTTACCCTTTAAGTGAGGCCCAAGTGAGGTCGCTAGAGACGTGACAAAGCTCGTGGTTGAGATGACCGATGGGAGTCTGGAACCCGATGGTGGGTGGTTAGGCGAGGTGAAGTCCAAGGAACGGCGTCATGCCAGCTTGAAGCGTTTGATTGAGCGAACCGGGGTGTTGCAGGTATGTACTCCGGCGTAGTGGCAAACAACTGTGAATCGGTTTGGGATTTGATGTAAATGCACGGCTTGGACCCCAGGGTTTGGCTGTATTGTGTTGGCGTATTGAGTGGTCGGACCAGGAAGCTGGGCGAAGCAAGAAGAGTCGCTGGGAGGCAGTGTGATAGACATGAAGCCAATATGCGGGCATGCATGTCACATTTATCCCTCACAGCTACTAGCTAAATACAGTTTGATTGATGTGGGACGTGTGTTGTGCAGGACGAGTGGAGTTGTGAGTGCTGTGCAAGGACGAGTGGTCGTGTTTCTTTGTTATGGGGTGCTCTAGTGTGCAAAGCTACTGTGTCTGGTTTGTTGTGATGGTGTTATTGCATTTTGAGCTATTCCTGGAAGCGTCTGTCTCTGGACTCTGGTAGCTCTGCTCTGTCTGTCGGATACAAAACACATATGCCTCCTTTGCAATTGAAAATGGCTTGTGAAATACGGTTGTTCAGGTGCGTTGAAGCTTTCCTGCTGGTTCTTATCCTACGTGAGAAAGAGGTTATTTAATTTTTTTAAAACGAGTATTAAATTTTGTTGACATCTCAACCGGGCAATGGTGTGATTACCAAGGAGATCCGGTTACTCCTGAACTTCCAGACCTGCATCTACTACCTGCCAGCATTCTCAAGGAGCTGGCATCGTATTTCACAAAGGCTTCAGCACAAGTTCGACAAAGTGGAGTTCTTTTGCCACATAGCTCAGCCCTTGAGAAGCTTCATGAAATCCACTCTAAGAACCTTATGTCTATTTTGTTTAATCGTCAACTGTTGAAGTCCCTTTCCAACGAGTACAAATTACTTGCATTTTTTGTTTTTTAAGAATTGCTGCTGTAGAGGCTCGTATCTATGTTTTTAAAAGGGTTGTCTAGATGAGTTGTTATGAAGCATTGGGCGCATAGGTGAATGAGGTGCCATAAAAACAAACATTTGCGGTTGATTTTGAAAATGCCATGTATACATAGTGCGCGCTTTCTGTAATCCATTTTCTGAGGAAATCCTTAACTAGCAGCAAGTACTAGAGAGAATATCTTGTCGTGAATCACATGAAAACGATCAGATCTCAACATGATGAGTATAGCATAAGATTTGCTGCTGCTTTGAATTGGTGCACACGAGATGTTGTGGTCCGGAGGATGAAGTGGGTCTGTATGGAGTAGCATGTGAGGTCCAAAGTGCAAGCTGCTGGCTGGGTACGTGTTAGCACAAGATGACGATGAGAGGACTCTGGAGGAAGGAGATCGAATCGCCGAGGAGGAGGGTGACGAGAATGCAAACGAGGTCAATGATGCTCTATGTTGTGGTTGTGGTGGCCGCCAAATCTGAGGTGTTAGTAAGAGCATTGGGTTTATATGCGGCAATAGGCGGTCGGTAAGTGGCAAGTAAGAGGTAGTTGGTGGGAGGTTCTTGGGTTCGGCCGTACCGGCATGGGTTGCTTGTGATGTGGGAGGCACTCGTTTGATCCTTGGTCGTGTGATGGTGGGGTTGTAGATCGATGGACTGATGCTGGAGAGGGAAATGCCGTTGGAAGAGTTGTTGGCAAAGTATAGATGTGTAAGTAATGCCGAGCGGTTGTTGTGCTTCGTACGCTATTTCAAGATTTGCATGTGATGTATTGTAATAGTTGTGGAGAGGTGTGCTGGAGGGATAGAATGGCGATGCCATCAGCAAGTGCGTCGCGGATGCCTGTCCGGATCAGTAGCTGATCCATGCGTTGACTTGTTTGACCGAGAGGTGGGAGCGAAGTGAGGCAAATGAAGACCATGACAGCATGAAGACATGGATAGGGGATTCTCCGACTATAGTAGTACATTTTGCAAAAGTAGTCTTTGTTTCTTCATATATGGTTAACCTTTGTAGTTGTCCAATACTTATGCATTATATTCTAGGAAGAGTAGATTCAGTTAACATTCTCATAGTGAAATGCTATTTCATTCCCTCTTCTATGATAGCTGCTACGTTTGAATTTAATTAAATGAATTGTTTTCTAAACAAGCACGTGTTAATCTCCGATATACGTTAATTTGCTTGCACCTAAATGACATTGCAACATTGGATCATGGTTTCAATAATTGATCATGCACTAAAATAAGTGGCAGAATTGGATCTATGAGCAGAGTTAATTCAGAAATGTATCAGCTCTCTGGATCATGATTTGCATAGGTTCATCTTGGATATGACTCTGTCGCAGACAGCAACGTCCGTGAAATCAACATTGTAATTAAGTAGATTTCCAACCAGACGACAAAGATGTTATAAATCAATGTAATAGTAGGATATTGGAAGTGGCAGTCCCTCCAAAATACAAGTTTACTATAAAGGTAAAATCGGTCCTAAATGACATTGTACCACCTAGGCAAAAATGACATGGAACAATGTCATTTTTCATGTCCTTTTTTACATGATTTCTACTAGTGACTACTTGTGGCCATCGTGGAAGACGCTCACAAGTACGCTGATCATCACCGGTAGAAGCGAGACTGCAGGTGTTTCTTGGAGGTTTCAGCTCAATACGAACGTCAAAAGATGAGCATGACGTCGTGATCTCATGGTACAGAAACCTCCAGAGGAGAGACAGCTATTGGTGATAGGTGGCACTTGCAAGAAAGTGCGGTAATCACTATACTATTGAGAAAGCAAGTCCGTATCCCAGAATCCGTAGGATACCATGTACAGTACTAAATATCTCATTACCATACTTGTAGATTTCAGTAGGGTTGAAAGGGAGAGAGAGAACCCTCCTTCCACCCCTGGTAAGTATCCTCTGTTTGTAAATGAGACGTGGTATTGTCACTCTCCAGAGAGAGGTACGTACCAGGATCAATTCTATTCTATTTTGCCAATTTCACGGCATAAATTGATATCTCTCTTACCTAGAAGAAAAAGAGTATGTAAAAACATAATCAATTCTCTCTGGAGCAATTGTTCTTGTGTTGAAAATACCTTTGTAGCCAGGACTAAGGCCCATATATAAGATCTATAATTGTACGATGGAATACCTTAAGCTAACTATTTAAACTTGAAATTATAAGTGGTATATCCACCTTGGCGGCTGGAAATTGTCCAGCTTGGAGCCAGTCCGTAACATTTGTGAGAACTTTGGGTTTTTAGAAGCCGTTGTTTGCCATTGTCTCAATCAGTAGAGTAATTTCTTCAATCGCACTAGATGTATCATTAGAGATGTAGATAATAGGAAGTACTTGAGATACTATCACATTGTAAGAGTGTTTCATAGGGCAATTAGAATGGAACTTGATGAACTGAGTATATGGAAACGGTAAGGACCATCTCTTATCAAATTTCATCATCCGGACTTTTCTAGGTTGATTGATGTCCAATTCGATTTGTATGTTCATAAAGTGGGCAGCGATGCCCCTTGAAGGGTCGTCGAGATCATATGCCTCTTGATATCTCCGGTTTAATGCCAATGATATAGAGAGGATATATCCACCACGGATTGTTGTCAGTTTGTCATTGTTTAGGCGCTAAGAAGTCCATTGAGGGCTTTACATCAATCTAACATATATTGTCAATATATCGAAACGCATAGCAAAAGCAAGCCATGAGGTCTATACGCCTCAATCTTGGTAATTGTTGTATATATTTCACTTTGTATGATTAGAGGTACATGTTGCACTAGGGCAATGAAGAGCTGAACCCCATTGGAATACCTTTAATTTGTCTTCAAATGGAGAGAGAGGGGGAGAGAGAGAGGAAAAGAGAGAGGGGGAGAGAGAGAGGGGGGAAGAGATTGGTAAGAGCCCAAGAGCACGGGAAGAAAGGGGTATGGGAGACCGAGAGAGGAGGGAGGGGGAGGGAGCGAGAGGGAGGGATCAAGGGGAGAAAGGGAGAGGGAGGGGGAGCAAAGGGAGGGAATGGGAGGGGTGAGGGGTAGGGGGAGGGAAATCATTCAATAAGTCATGCAAATTCATGTGCACACTAGTAACTATAGGGAGGGAGGGTGTTAGTTTTTAGTGGGTGACATATGTAAGTGCAAGAGTCGGAACTCACAACACTGTCGGCAAAGTCAACAATGTTTAAGCTATAGAATATAAGCTTATACATAGGATAATAGAATGATCTATAAGAAGTATTTCTTTTTTGGAATAGATAATAATTACCCAAGTCTAAAGCCAACCTTGTAGTTCATATAAAAAACTATTCATATAGTCACAAGTATTAGCATGTTAAAAGAAACATCATATATCTATAAACTCAATTGTCATGAATATCAACAAATTTATACCTGTATGATATTTTGAGAAGTTGAGGAAGGAAGTTACTGAAAATGTAGCAACATGACACAAGTTATCACATCTAATGAACCAACGCCTCACCTGTACCTATAATGTCCAACACACAAATACTGTGTTCATCATTGTATGCAAGGTGTCTTTCGCGGTGCTTTAGGTCGTCGTTGCAGTTGCACATATTAGCAACATGTAGTAGAGCATATTTTTAATTCAATAGATTTGAAGTTTAATTGTGCAAGAGAATCCATCGTTTGATCACATTACACCATGTCTTGTAATCAAACCTGTTGCGACATGGAGAAAATACCACAGCTTTAGAAAGAGCTTCAAGTCACAATGATCGATAGCTTTGGACAACTTCAATAGCTTTGATCACAGCTTCATTCGTTTCAACAGATTCAATAATTTCGACCCCACGGAGATACACTATTGACAGCAGTTACAGTATCAAAGTTCAATACAGTTATAGTTAGCCTTTGAATCACCAAGTGCCAACTTTTCAAATCCCAGCCTTGACAAACCCACCGTCTTAACAAAGAACGGTATATTGCATGTAGGGAGGAATAAGGCGGGAGCGGCGCGCGGTGGCGTCCACCTTGGCGCTCCACGCTAGCCTCCTGCGTTTTTGCGCGCCCTGTCGAGTCCGAAAACTTGAGAATCCAGTAAAGTTGCGATCTCGCGTAACACTGCAATCCCCGAGACACTGCGTCCTCTAACAAGCTGTGACACTAAGCACTCCGGATCCGCGAGACACTGGATGTGCCCAACTGATCGTGCAACGAAAAAAAACGTGACGTCATAATGACGTCAAAACCCTCATCGCCCTCCTTGTCACGGCTAGGGTTTCGAGTGTCTCGTGAAAGCTTCCTCTCAAAGGATAGATAGAGCGTATGTGTGCATTCAGGTTTCTTGATGAGGTAGGGATTCTAGGGTTTAATTGTAATTACGTTAGGGAGTAGGGTATGGAGTGCTATTGAATTGCATCCTACTCTCCCTGTCGCAAGGAGTCTCGTCATGTTGCGGTGGAGTCCTCTACCTCATTGCGCATTCAATATGCATATTGCCGTGGATTTGACTTCTTTCAAAACACGTGGGCGTAGAGCTTTGAAAGTATTTGGGGTTTCTCTTAGCAACATTTGGTGGCATCAAGGTAAGTGACGCCGCCTCTTCTAGTTGATCTTCATTTTTTTTGCGTTTTCATCGTTGTCTTTGCTCGCAATATAGACTCTTTTACCACCCACCTTCTTGACATCTGCACTGTTAGCAGGAGCTCCATGGAAACACCCGTCAAGTCGGGCTCTATTTTCTAGAGCATTCCAAGGTAATGAACCCTTCATTCCATAATCATGTTTTCAGTGTTTCCCTATCTTGTTAGAGTTTAGGGTGTGTTTAGCATAATTGGATATACAATTTTGTTCCTTGTTTACAAAAGGTTTAGGGCGTAGAACTAGAATTCCGATAGCTATTTTCCTGACAGGTTAGGGTTCAGAAGGTGGTTTACATGGGCCCCCTTCCTATCTTTGAAATCGGTGATCGGCTCTTCTAGCTATTACTTTGGCAGGGACGACGTCAAAAGCAACGACGAGGATTAGTTCTACCATCCCGTGCAATGACGACATGACGGCGAGGCTTCAATTGGCGTCGTGAACAAATATCGTTTCCTTTCTTTTTTCCAGCTGGTTGTCTAAAGTGTGGGTCATCTACGCAGGTGTACATGGCCGAGGAGATGGCAGAGGAGCCGGTCACACTGAAAAGTGTGATGTACCGGATCTCCTACAATATCACATACCCTAGCCGGAGGCGTGTACACGACCTTCAAGCACAGTTTGCAACCTTGTGCATGGGAAAGCTATAACCGTGTGGGAAGAGGCGTTATTTTGTTTGTATCCATTGCAATCGATATTGTTTTAGCAACAAGATGATGCTCAACCGTCACAAGTACATAGACGGTTGTGACGGGGCAAAGCATCTTGATGGATTGACTGCGTTACTCTTACCTACCCACATTCCACACTTGGATAGGATAAGAGAGTTGAGGTTTGGAGAAGACAACGGTCATCGCCAAGAGGAAGAATGCATTGGGGACTACAAGGTCCGTGAAGGGAGTAGATGGCAAAGCAAAGATCAACTCGTAGATGGAATCAGCTATGGAGGATGGCAAGTTCAAGGGGGTTGGGGATGGACTTAGTGGAAAGCAGTTGCAAGGGAACAGCAATAGCAGATTGAAGGTTGCACTGTTAGCTGACCTTTTCTACGGGAAGGTTTCTTGGGCTGCTGTAGAAGCGCAGGGGGCCTCGATGTCCAGAAGAAACAGAAGTCTACATCTATGGAAGCTGCTCCTCCTTTCCGCAGTTGCAGGAAACCTGCGACCTTGGTGTCCCCGGAGCGCAATGCCACAGAGTCAAAGGAGGTCGCGGAGGACTGTCACGACGCCCTTGAAGATGTGCAAGATACTGCGGAGATGGGAGCGGAGGATGTCGTTCACGGAGAGAAGAGGAAACAGACTGTCTTTCCAATTAGACATTGTAGAAAGGCTAATACCACTCCAAGATGTACCAAAGCATAAGACACGAGGGACAGGGAAGGTGATTTAGAGAGCACGGGATGGTGGAATGAAGGGAATGTCTCTTTTGACTTGTGACACTAATGCTCAACGGCAACTGTCCTTGGGTGAGGACAAGGCGGTGCCGCCACCTACGGTATGGGAGGTGCTGGCGCGGAAGGTTCAATCTAGGAAGATAGAGCAGAGTTTTCATATCGCATACTGAGAGCCAAATGAACAAAGTGGAAATAAACAAGAGAAGGCTTCCCACGATGCCGAGGCTGAGGTAAGTGCTAAACAACAGGCTATAGACACTTTACGTGATAGATTCACTAAAGTTGTACAGAATGTGATTCAAGGGCCTTATACTGGATATTACTCTAGACAATGTTCAGATTTAGGTTGTAATAGTGAGTGTAATGGGTCAGTTTTACATTTCTCCTCTTGTGACATTGGAGAAGGTACTAGAGATAGGATTCAAATACGGAAACAGTGAAATTTAGGAGACGATTTGATGCAATGTCACAGTGACGTTGTGCTTGAGGACAAGCCCGTTTTGCCAGATACTCCATTTCAAAGAATTCATTTTGATTCTTTAGAACCTACTCTAGAAAATAAGCGCAGAACGTGTGGAGGTTGGAGACCTATAGAGTGTGCCGGCCCTTTAGCGGTACTGAGCGGAAGGGAAGGGGTCTGCGGAGCTTTTTGCATTTTTCCCAGATGCGTTACAGCGGTTCTGAGTGCTATCTAATCTATTGAAGGCGTTAGAGGTGATGATTATCAAAAAAAAGTGTAAGGATGCGGACTCCGCTCAGCGATATCCACCTCCGCCAGTGTGCCCAATGAAACCAGAAAGATCTAGGCTCTACCATCTACGAGATATTGGGGGATGTGTGACATTGCCCTAGTGTTGGGAGTGCCATAGTGGGGAAGATTTCGTGGAGAAGTGGAAGGACGTTGTTGGAGGAAAAGCTTTTAGGGAGAAGCTTCCGCACTGTGCCTATTGGTGGATTCACAAGAAGATTAGTGTCACAACTCAGTGAACATTGTAGTATTTATGTTTCATATTTTGTTCTATTTTTCGTACCCTTCTTGACATGCATCATCTAACTAGTGGGTAATGGTATAGGGTGACAAAAAATCTCCAATACATTCGGACGTGGTTGACAAAGTCACCAAAGCCATTGATGCTCACGTACAAAGCGACGAAGACGAGGCATCCTACAAAGACCCCGATGCTCTGAAGGATTACATTTAGTGGACTTTCAACTTCTCTAAGTACAAAATTGCATTAGCCAAGTATTAGGAGGATTTGCGTATGGCTGAGGCAAAGAGAGAGGCAACGGCGCTCGCAGAATTCAAAGCCATGAACGGGAGGCTATTTGAGGAAGTAAGATGGTACTGTTCCCCCATATGGCAACTACTGTTGGTGGAGGAGGATCTTCTATCCACTCTACTGCTGCTACCGTGGCGTCACGACGATGAGATCCTCTACCAAACGTACACCAGCTAGAACCATTAGGAGAAAAATCAGGTCACAAAAAGGCCGTGTAAGCGGCACGTGAGAGAAAAAAACGGGCGCTGCCCGCGTACTTTTTGACATGGCATGTGAGGTGCCACCGTGGTGCCAGCAACCGCCACGGGGGCTCGAACCAATGACCTCCGAGGGAGGCGTGTGGAGGGCACATCTACAGTGTCGGGCTGACACAACCTGCCCACTTGGGACCAAAGCCCGAGCCGAGGCATTCATGTCTCACCTAATATTCCGAGGACCTTTGTTGTGAGTGCGCCACGCAGTTTTGTGCGGGCAGCAACTCTGGCATCCGCTGCCAGCGGCAGAGGTGCCCAAAGTAGGGAGTTCACCTAGAAAGGGCAGGCTTACACGGCCTTATTTTGAGCTCATTTTTCTCCTAATGATTAGAACTATTTAGAATAGTGGTGGTTGTTCCTGCAGATGTGTTTGATTGAAGGTAACACCATGTTGTGTTACAGTTGTAGAAGCCAAGGACGTGCGCTTAGTACTATGCGCCAGTAGACTTGAAGTCGTGACACCGCCTCTCTTAGTGCATATTTTCCGTGTGCTCTTTAAGTACCAATATGGAGAATTTAGACTACTGTCTTGCCCAATGTAAATATTGACGAGGGAGGTTATATACAAAGAATGTAGAAGGGGAATTAATATTCAGACAACATTGTCTATATTTATAGGAGAGGGGACCTACCAGTATGCTAGGATTGGGTTCGTTTTAGGCGAGACATTGCGTATACAGGTTCAAGCAGAGATGGAGAATATAAATGAAGGGGTGGGCAAAGACATGATTCAAAGAGTCATGAAGTGGGTCCGGAGAGTAAGAGTTAGGCCATTACAATACCTAGCGATATGTCACGCCATGGTCTTCACTAGTGCTTGGTCTACAGTTCAACATGAGCTATGACAGAGCTTGCACCGGTGGGGACGCGGGTGTTGCGAAAGAGGGAAGAAAATGATGTTGGGTGAGTGCCTACGGCAGACACTCTTACCTGGAATCTAGTAGTTGCGGCCTTATGTCTGCGAATCTATGTGAGGATTAGCGAGGCAGGGGAGACTATTACCAGGAAAGATAGTGCGTACTGGGCGGTGTGCGCTCGAGAGTTTAACTCTACCAGGGCGCTTCGCCCTAACATGCCGGCATGGGTGTTAGGTTTGCTTGAAGATGCTGACAGAAAAGAAGACAATGGAAAAGTACATGAGAAGATTATCTGTGAGTCGTGACTCATTGACAAGGGATAACCATGTGTTGCGGAAGAATGTGACACTGATATGAATGTAAAGGACAAGGGTCCTATTCATTCCTATCCGAATTCAGTTGTCCATTGTATCACTATTCCGGATGATAATATGGTGGGTTGTATGGAAAGAGCATTGAACTGCCAGAATGCTCGTGACACTAATGTTAAGTCCGCAGTGGAGGGACTAAAGGAAAAAGGCAATACTTCATAATATAGTGGTTAAAGACGTCATCTAGGAAGGAGTTGGCTTCAACTCGGTTAAGGGTGCTACCAGCAGAGTTCCGGCCAGCATTGTCAACTCAACGTCAATAGTACTTGAGACGACTTCTCCAGAATCAACCGCAACGTGCCAGACTAAATATGCTGGTGTAGGAAATGTGTTTCCAGAAATTCGTCACATATTAGAGCACTCAATGGCATCTTTCGGAGCAGCCCCTCTAATAACACTCAGTCAGTTCCAGAATACGGCACATGGTGGTGAGGACATGGTAGAGGAGGATTCTTTGGGGTTTCCACAGGATCCAAGCTTTGTCCAATGGATGAAGGCGCTTGCAGACTTGGCAATCCACACCCTGTATAAAGGAGTATCCATTGTAACGGAGAAAAGCAGTGCTAGGATGGACGTCACGGCACAGAGTGGAGTCAAGGTGGAAGGGCCAGCAAAAGATTTGGCGTGCAGGAATTTACATGCAACATCTGAAGAAGAAAAACAGCTCAAAGCAACCGCAGAGCAGTTGGTGGATCTTTCTCAGCGATCCAAATTACAAAGGAAGAAGCAGACTCCTCTAGACATTCGAAGGAAGAAAGACCTTGCTTGTGCAATGGCAGCAGCCCCGTGGCCACATGGTGCCATTGTTAAAGTGGAGGATGTGAGTATTATGAGACTACCCCAGACATATAACTACTAACTCATAGATGACTTTTTGCAAACTTTGCCATGACGAGGACGTTGTAGGGTTGGTGCACAAGAGCTGGTCTTCTACGATGAGAAGCAGAAGGAGCTAAAGGTTCGATTCAAGGCAATAAAGTCACTAAAGCCCGTGAGAGATAAGCTAGGGAGTGACATGGTAGATTTTGTGATCTCCAAGCTACAATTTCAGTACCCAACTAGCGATAGGCACGAAATATTGGTGGTTTTATCCCGCGTTAGTTCTATTTCACGGTCTGTTGTATTCAACGACGACGCTCATCACAAGTAGGCTTTGGTTTTTTGGCAGCCTCGAGCACCTGTGAAGGTGCATTAGGTGAAGGAAGTCATTGTACCGTGGATAGCCTGCGACCACTGGTCTCTCTTGGTGTTTACATATGACCGTGTGTACCACTTGGATTCATGAATATGTAACCACCACTATCCGGAGGGTAAGGATTCCAGGTTTATCAGATGGATCTATCTTACGTGGCAATACATGAGAGGGGTCAAACCATACGATATGCCTCTGGTAACACTGGACATCATACGGTAGCAGAGGACGTACGAATGCGGCCACCACACTCTGCAGAACACCATGTTGTTTTTTTAGCACTGGTTTCTTGGCTGATTGTTTACTCTCTGTTTGCGTGACTGGCCAAAACTAAAATTCAGTTCCATGCATTGCGGTCTAATTGTAGGAAGGAGCTGTTGAAGATGGCGCTGATAGAGTCATACAAACCCAAGGCTCTGAATATCGAGTTTCTATGCCTCTTGGCTGGTGAGCTTGACTTTGAAAGACGTGACACTCGGTAACGGGCAACCTTCGGTGTTGCTTGAAACAAGAAGTTTGTGCATACTGAAGGAACCGTTGACGATGTAGAGTTAGTCTCTTAGATGTGAAGTTAGACAGAAGTAGAGGTTAGGTATCTTCTTGTTTAATACTACTCCATAGTTCATTTTCAAAAACTTGCTTGAACTACTTTCTACATGGGTTTTGAATGACAAATACCATCTTTTTATATTGCCCAACGATACTATGTATTAGATACTAGCAGACTATATTTCGTTCTAAGATCTGTTTCTTCACTTTGTTTGAGTTGAATTATGTACTATGTGTCAAAACATTGATTTGTGACAATGTTTGTGTCCTGATATTCTTTGTAATTATTTGATAGTAATGAATTAGGACTACAATAATTCTGTGAATGTGATCTACATAAAAGATCTTGTGACACTGATTTTGTCCATCCTATGAACTTAAGTGTCGATTTAATATTCGTGACACTGGTTGAATACTTCTAATGTTGCGATTCTATTTATAAGAACAATAGGCGTTCATGACAAGACATAGAAGGAGAGGACGAGTTTTGCTTTAACCCGTTGCGTGAACCAATTATTAAATAAATACAATAACTATTTACTAAAACATGAAGGTGAATGTATACATCGAAAAACGTGACACTAGTGCATTTAGGTAATGCTTTACTTCTAGTTACTATCGTCAAATCTAAGAATACAATTGGTCAGTGCACTTTGTGAACATTGTTTGTATGCAAATTGAGTTAACACTTGCTGCTTCTGGATTTACATGACTAACGAGAATTTTATGGCCTTAAAGAAAAAAGTAACGTTCTGACAAAGAATAAAATAAAGTATTCTACAAAGAACAACGTAATTATACAAATAGAAGACAATGTTGATTGTATAGAGAATAATTTTTTAAATAGGTTGAATTTGATTGTATTTACGTATGTATTTCAAAATGAACTACGATTTCATCTTCACATACGTAATTGAAATATACAATGAATATAAAAATTATAAAGATTTTTTTTGAAATATATATATATATATATATATATATATATATATATATATATATATATATATATATATATATATATATATATATATATATATATATATATATATATATATATATATATGCCTTTACTAAATAAAATAGTACTATACTTTGTAAAATTGATGACGTAAATTTAAAACTTTATGAATAAGGTAATAATGTAGATAGAACTACTTTAAATATATGCACCTTTGAATATTACAAAAATTACATATTGAAAATAACTATTATTTCAGGTTTGTGTTTATGCTTTATTGAAATAGAAAGAATGTATATTGCCATTATTTTAAAATATAATGTTAGCTAATTTGAGAGTGGAAGTTGATGTAGACTATTGAATTTCTAACATACTAATATGACTTTTATCTTTTGTTTGATAAAATATAACTTCATACAATAAAACTATTACAAAAAAAATCTTCCTCTTTACATTATTTTCAAATGTATACAACTTATCTATTTAAGAGTTTTATCATCAAATTGCCGAATTCATAATTCAGTGGGTTCATGCTCCGGTCATACATATGGAGGATCACCCACAGAATTCTGGAAAGGCTTATATATCTACCTAGTATAGAATGATATGTATTGTCTAAATTTGCGCATTGTTTAAATGTTTAGGTTTCACAATGATGCTCGATGGTCCATCGTAAACAGCTCACCTCCACTTTTTGTTATCCACAGATCCATTCTCTTTGCGAAGGTCTTTGAACCAGTAGTGGTCCAAGACGTCCTCTGTTAGGGCAGTGATGTACCAATCCACTCGCCTCCCCATCATCATACTTCTCTCAGACCTCATAATCGACTTTGCAGATCCATGATATCCCTCAATGGCAACGTTTGTATCTTGACCGCAGTATTTTAAATTCATGAAGCCCACAACCCACATATGTGCCTTGTCGAGCCACAGTTCTTTCATGTACGCGCAGAACTCCATTTCTTGTGGGTATCTCTTCTCTAATTCTTCAATCCGTAATTTTGCTCATTCTTGTCCCTCGTCTCCTTGGCGTGAACTTCTGTCGTACATCATTAGTCCAAGTTCCTTCATAATAACTGCTCGCCTTTCTACATCAGATATTTTGTAGCACGAATTCTTCTGCCATGTTCTTCTCACATGCCATAGGCAAAGGAAAATCGCGATATATGGCCATGAGTCACTGCAGACATTGCCACAGTACGTGTTGAAGGATAAATAATGATACCGTAGGACAAGAAAGGGAAACAAGTGAAGTGCAGCAATGAAAATGATTAACTGTGATGTCTGTGACACCCTGATGACATCTGTGACACTACAATGTACTCTGTGATACTACGTAATAGGCTATGACATCGTGTAAGAGGATGTGACACTCTGATTCACGTAGGAAGGGAAGGAGAAACTCACTTTATAGCATTAATTTCACCTTGGGCCAAGTCAACAATGAATGCAGCTGGTTTCCAATTTGGTTTTTCCTCAACCATTCTTGCGTTGAGTGCATTCATCTACGGAGTGAGGTTAACCTCTGCGCACTTCGATGTAAGAATGAAAGCCACATGGACTCCATTATGCCACTCGTCGAATACCATGAGTGTATAGAGTGGAAACTGTGCCATACGAACAGAGAAAATACAGGAAAGGTTAGGTGTACGTCCTCACTATTTATGTCCATCAATAATTTAACATAATTTAGTTCTTCATAAAATTTGGACATCATTGCCAAGAAGCAAGAATAAGTACACTACTTTAAATTTGACAATCAAAGAATATGTAAGGTAGATTCTAACCTTTTTTTAAAATTGTCCCAAACGTGGCATCTTCTAAAATACCCCCTTGGTAGCCATGCTTCAACATCATCATACGTTGCCACTCACTTTGAATCCTCATTGTGAAAGGCAGGTGAGAACCTGTAAGTTCACCTCGAACAATAACAGGCTTCTCTTTGTTTGATTCCGTGTAGTAAAACACCTTCTCAAGATTTCTCTGTACCCACATACGGACACTCTTGGCATCGTTTTTGTGCAACATGTATGTTTCTTGAGCCAACTTACCAAAAATATTGCGAATGTCCTTAGTAGTGAAGGTCTCATGTGATGTCTTTTCTTTGAGCCTCGTACTGCTTCAAGAGCTCCAAATGCTTCTTCATTATCTCGTTGGGAGAATCCTTGCGCCGTAGGCAGTCTTCAACCAAGGACCTAATCTCTGGAAAGAGATGAACTGAGAAGGCGCTTCGATTTGCGTACTTTATACCACCATGTACTATTAAACCGTCACGGTTTATAAACTTCTCCTCTATAATAAAAAATTATTGGGTTAAGTATAGAATCCTCTTTATCGTGAATTGTGCTTAGCAATCCCTTTTGATGGAATTCCCCCACTTCATCTTAGAATCCCACTTGATTTTCTATCCGGGAAGGGGTTTAACCGTGTCTTTTTTTTATCATCTTCTACCACATTCCCCACATCTATGGTGGGGTCCACGACTTCTCTTGCCTCCTCATTCCCACGATCCACTCCATCACGTTTCATTAATGTTTGTCACTCCATCACTCCCCTATAGAAGATCTAGGAACCCCTTCTTTTTTCTCGAAGCTCGCTTTTTAGGTGGGGCAACGTTCGTTACGCAACCACAGTCAGATGTAGTAGTGTCTTGGACATCCGCTTCAGAAGCCACTGGAAGTGCGTGCATCACTCCTGCCATCCCATTCGTCTGTGAAACTCTTCTTTTAGGATTTGTCGCAGATGCTTCCTAGACAGTGACACTAGGATCCTCGGAATTGACCACTAGCTTCTTCTTAAGGATAGATCTTTTCTTCGCATGTACAGGAGGGTTAGTGGAGTGAACTTCTTCGCAAGGAAGTTCATTAAGGTTAGGAATCTCAGCTGCAACCGCAATGTTGCAGGTGCCCTGAAATGGTACTCCACCAGCTACCTGGCCCTTCGCCTTCCTCGGACGTCGCATGTTTGGAGACGAAATCGGATCCTCAACCATCTAATCCATGACGTCGGTGACATAGGCAGGTCTCTTTGCCTTGAATTTCCAAAGGGACTTCCTTCCTTCCGTTTCACTCTAGCTTGCCGAGTCAGAGCAAGAGTGTTGCCTTCAGAAACGCAGTCATGAAGCCTAGGTTTTTTCTTAGGCTAAGGGAGAAGGTCCTCCGAAATTGGTTTCACAATATGGAAGAAGTCCTTCCGTCTGTACTCACATTGGAACATGCGGATGTACCAATAATCATTAAACATCTTTATCCTAGACGCCTGACGATAGAAAGGTTTGGACAATACACTGTGACATTGAAGAAAGAATCTGGTGAATTCCATGGAAGTTTTATGTCCATCTCGACTTTGATTGGGCTTGCAATTCTCCTTGTTTGCACGAAATTTGCATTGTGCACCTTCTCGCCCACAGTGCATACCTTTGATGAAGTCCTGAACCCTATTAGTTGGAACAAAACATTGTTGAACAACGTACAATTTCTTGTGCTCATCACGGGGCGGATGGTATTTGAGCTTCCACCTGCAGTCGCGTGGTTTGAAAATGCCTACAAGAGGGTTTTGCACGCGGTCCTCGATTGCCTCTAGTTGGAGTTTATGGATATCAAACCCACTCAAATCTACATCTGACCCAATACCATTGACGTCCATTGTACCTAGGAACTCCTCAGTAATGCCCTCCATGTTGTCCATAGGCAGTACGTAAACCTCCTCCAAAGCCGTTGACAATCACCCCAAAGTAGAGAGCCGCAGAAGGCGAAAGGGTGTTCGATCCTACCACTGAAACTCTACAGCGATGTGTATAAAATCACAATAACATTGTTGATCTGCATATAAAGCTTCCAATTCGTCAGTAATGCACGTCCCTAACCACGTAACAATCACAATGCATTCCAGGAATCTGCAAACAACAATACCTCTACATTGAAGATCAATTAAAGCCCAAAATTGAGCACTAACAGGGAGAGAGAAGAAGACGAGAACACTGGAAACCTAATCTAGAGGAAACCCTAGCGAGGACGAGGAGGGCGAATGGGGGTGCTGACATCACATTTTTTGGTTGCACGGTCAGTTGGGCACATCCAGTGTCTCGGGACCTAGCAGTGTTAAGTGTCACAACTTCTTAAGGGACGCAGTGTCTCGAGGGTCACAGTGTTACGCGAGATCACGAATTTACTGGATTCGCGAGTTACCAGACCCGACGAGGCGCAGGGAAACGCGGGAGGCCAGCGTGGAGCGCCACAGTGGACGCCACTGTGCGCCGCTCCCGCCTTATCCCTCCCTACATGCTATATAGCGTTCCCCGTCTTTACAGCCAAATTTTGATATCAGCTACGAACCAACTCAATTCGAAAACAGGCAGCTTCGACAGCTCAACTTCTATACAGACCACTGTATTACAGACAGCTTCGATACAGCTCAGCCGCTCAACTCCATAGCAAAATTTTCGCATCAACTTTGGGCCACCCTTCATATTTCCAGCTTCGGCAATCAATCCCGACACATACCTTCCACCAATTACAACTAAAATTCCCACCAGGAAAGGTAAGGAGACTGATAGCTGGAGCAACTCAGTAAAGCCCAAGGCAAATCAGTGTACTAAGCCAATGCTAGTGCACAGTAGTGTGTCATGATAGATTCATGCACAATGAATTGATCAGATGTTGGTTCAAGAAGTAACAGTAAACCGAGAATGATGGGTCGTTGATGGGCAGTTGTGGAGCTAAATTGTACTGCAGTGGCCAGGTGGGTGCTGTGAATGAAAGTCACTGTGTAACAAGTAATGTTGAGAAACAGAGAAGAGTGAGTTCTGTATCTTATAATGAATGGAACACAGCTCTACAGCTGCCAAGACAACGTCTGCTAATCTCGTAGCATGTTTTTTCAAGCTTGCTTATAACAACGAGATGAAAGCGGAGGATAGCATCGAGATATCAAACGATTTTAACCGGACAGAAATGTGGCAATGGTGGGCATAATCTACAAATACTGTACATTACTCCAACGCTAACTCTGATGCAGGATGTGCAACGATAGATGGAAGATAAGTGAGCAGCCTCCTTTCAATTGAAAAATATTGGCTACAGAAGAATAGATCAGATCATGGGACCTTGTCCCCTCGATCACATATGAATACTATGACAGACAAAAATGTTTCGACGAGTGCTGCGATGCCTCAACTCGCAGCAGGCTGCTGGAGTGAAGCAGCATCGGCAACGTCCTTTAGTGTTTTCAGAACCCGGTAAGTGCCCGAAGCCATGCTCACGTCTTCGTAGACCAGTCCATGCTTCTTGCACAAAGTCTCCACGTGAGGAGAAATTTTATTAAGGTTGTGCCTGGGCATCGTTGGAAATAGATGATGCTCAATCTGTCTGTTGAGACCTCCGGTGAACCAATCATTAAACACCCCTGCTTTGATGTCGCGAGTCGATGCAATCTGCGCAGCAGACGAGAACCTCTTTAAGGACGGGTGAACTAGAATTTCCGCAGGATCACTAACACTTCCAATCCTCCCTAAGCCAAAATACCGTCAGCATGTCAAAACTTCATTCGAGCTTTCTGTATATTCTAATCGTTTTGTCTAAGGTGGCGCGGCGGGGATGTCCATTGGAAGTTGGTAAGGTAACAGCCCACAAATCTCCTAAAAAGCACACCACCAAACCTCCACCATGACAAGAGGGTACTAAAAATCGTACCTGGGCATTCACGAAGTCCTTTGACGTGTTATAAACCTCCATTCCATTGTGACTGAGTACAAATACGTATCCCAGTAGGAAACCAGACATGAGCTCGCTGACCACCATCCATACAACTGGTTTCGGTCCGGGGAGCAGATAAAACGCAACACTATTAAACCAAATGTAGTGCAAAGCCATCGTTCCCCTCTCCAAAAACTTCTCGCCAAGGGTCAACTCGGGCCTGAGAGTGAAGGCCACGCTCCAAAATAGCCAACTCGCCCGGGCAAACGTCAAAAGAACCAAAAAGAATAGGTGTTGGTACTGAAGAACTCGCAACATGGTCTTGCTCTCAACAGTGGCCAAGAGATCCTTACTCCAAGCAATGATGGGAAGAGTATCAATATCCTCATCAATCGGTGTGTACTTTTGGTCGCATTCATTCGGAGCAGCATGATGCAGGTTGTGCTTGGTCTTCCACCACGAGACACTGAAACCCAGAACAACGTTGCCGACCACATAGCCAACAACGTCATTGAGCCAGCGTGTCTCAAATACCTGCAAATCGTTGAATGCGAAGACATCAGCAACAAATAGAATTCATGCTTGACTCTCGATTGAGTTTACACTTACAAGTGACTTGAAGGCCTACAAGTGTGCCTTCGCGCTATAAAAAAACAACTATTCCTTGCCTGATGCAGGTCTGCAGAATTCTCAAATCACGGATACGACAACAAAGACGGCGCGAATGGAAGTTTTAAACTCATGATTACGTGGGGGAAATGTCTAAGACCTGATGGTGTAGAAAATCGTGAGACAACCATCCGCACTGTTGAGTAAACAGGCCCATCAAACTGGCTGATAACAGAACCGCCTGGTAAGACTTGTACAGACTGATTATCGCAATGCTTGTGGCAACAATGGCAACATTTATGAGAGTCTTGAAAAGGTAGTAGGATTTGGAACTCTTGAAAAGCTGTTCTCTCAAGAAAAGGGCTCTCAACTCTCTGTAATCCTTCAGCAGCTCCAAAGTCGGCTCCTCCCTCTGCCGCATTTACGAAGAGCCTTCGTCAGGACGAGATCGTACCAGAACAATGCTTCTCGAAAGAGTTGGAAGATCGACCATAGAGTTCATACTCGTTTCAAACATGACAGGATTAGTAGAGGTTTGAAATTGAGACGAGATAAAAACAGAACGATTTAGCGGCAGAGAAACTTTCAAGAAAATTTACGGTGGGCAGTTCGGAGCAAACAACTCACAACAAGGTTCCCGACGTAGAAATTCTGAAGAAACTTCCATGAGGTGGATGCATGGAAAGTAGAGAAAACATCTGTGGCGTCTCGTCCGAAGTACGTGTTGATAACCGTGCCTCCAGGGTGCTGCTCAGCGAAGGTGCTCACATCATACACCTGCCATGAGCGAAGTGAGAAAGCATATCAGGAGAGGATACGGCTTTCAGCAAGCCCCCTAAAAAATGAGTTTGTCAGGCGAAGCCATGAACGAAATATTGGGCGGGGGGTCTCAAATGTGATAATGCATATTTCTCGACTCCGAAGCTCACACTGGGACAGAAGATCCAAAGTATTAATGTCTCGCTCCAGCTGGGCCATACCTTCTCTTTGATTACAATCCAGCAGTCCTGAGGCATATCGTGCGAAGCTACATCCTTCAGGCTGTAAGTAACCGGCTTTTTATCCTGCACCGACCTCCGCCTAGTGGGCTGCGCAACCGACTGAGAAATATTCTCAAATGGCCCACACGCAACCGATTCTTTTTGTGCCTCCACCGAGCTGTCCGAGCTGTGTTTCTTAGTCGTAAGCCTCTTGAAAGCGAATTTGGTGGAAAGACTCCACTGGCCCAAAGTCGTTCCCAGGACATTTAGGAAGTCACTGACGAGGGGTATCGTTGTCAAGTGCTCAACGTCAATGTTTTCTTCAATGGAACCTGGCAATTCAGCCCCACATCCGCTCAGTTTACATCATGCTAGCTGTTACGAATAGAACGACCTGGACATAACAAAGTCGAAACATCAGCTAAATCGCAGACGCCGAGAACTGTCAGTCGGAGATATTCTGAGAGATGCAGAGCTCTCCGACATTCCGCATCCTCGTCTCAGTCTAGTCGATACCGAGGCGACAATCAATCGAGCTAGCGAACGACAGCAAACCACCGACCTCTCGAGCCTCCCAAAGCCCCCACCAGGTCGCCCCCAGACTGCGTTGAACATACACTACGACAGACACTCTCGACGGAAGCCTAAAGCATCAACGGCGTAGGCAATCCGAATCCAACAGCTGCCCCCACAAAGCTCGGCACAGAAGGTTCAACAATTCAGCAGATCCTGAACCAATGAATTCCCTGCCTCTCGGAACCAAGAGGCGCTAGGTCAAGGCCGCGCAGAGCAATGCGCTCTGAAACCGACAATGCGACGTCGAGCTCAATGCGCCCACTACAGTCATTCCCACCACACACCACAAAAACAACACAAACCCGCCCACGTTCGCATTCACATCCCATTGCCCAATCCCCGCATTGCCCACAGAGCGCCCTCCGCCAGCGCCGCTCCCCGACACCAACCACACATTCACCAACAGAGCAATGGTGCTCACGATTGCTTACCCTGCGAGAGACCGCCGCCCTGGGACACCATTCTGCCGGCAGAGATTACAACCACCTCGTCATGCACAAACAGACCTCCCGCACTCCCACTGCCCGCCCCCGCGCAATGCCACCGCCAAAACCGCGAAACGGCCGCGCCTACCGCATTCCAAGCTCGACGCAGACTCCAAGAACGACAAAAGACCTCCGCGCACCCGGAACACCCCTGCCTGCCACCCCTCCCCCCCAGAAATCAGCCACCGCACACTCCGCTCACTCCCACCCGACGGCCTCCAGCCCTCCGCGACCAACCATTCCGCAACTGCCAAGAGGGCCCTCCCAGTCTAGGCACCAGTGTGCTTCAGAGAGCAGAACCAAGGCCACCAGACGATCCTTAAACTGCCAATGCAGCGGGCAATCCCACCGCGCGTCGGAGTCCAGCACCGGCCCACGCAGTGCAGGCGAGCTGCGGCCTGGGATCGGCGATCCTCGTCACTAAGGCGGGACTGGAGGGGGACCGCCTCCGTAGCGGGCAGCCCTGCGTTTTTCGGAGGGGCAGGGTTCATGAGCCCTTACTTTTTGGTTTTTTATTTAAAAATTCCGAAGGGTGTCCTCCTAGAGTAATTTGAGGCCGGAGGCCCCATTTTTGAATTCAAAATTACCAAAAATGGCCTTGGGAGGGCCAAATTGAAAATTTCAAGGTTTTGGAAGAAAAAAACCAACCAATGGGAGTGGCTCCTAAAAACGCTCCTGCAGGCAGGGCTGCCCGCTGCGGAGGCGGTCCCCCTTCCACAGTCCCACCCTTAGTGACGAGGATCGGCGATGACTGGTCCCTGACTATTGACGGCTGGTTCCTGGCCGGTGATGGCTGTGCGAACGACGAGACAAAATGCAATGCCTTACTTGTACGTACAGTATACGCCAGCCCTTTTATTTTGGCTTTATAGTACCAGGTTGCACCAGAAAAAAATAGTTCGGATAAAAAATGGCCAAAAATCATGAAGTTTTTGCCAGAAAGCTTCAAACAAAATTAATATCTTGGATGAAATCGCTAGATTATGAATGAATATAAAATTATCAATATGTAATATCTTCTAATATGATATTTTCTATCCAATATGTGGATGAATGTTGCAATATGTAGCTATGTTCACAAACATAGCTCAAAGATCAACACATTGAACCAAACATTATCACCTACAATTATTGTGATTCAACTTAGTGTGTTGGTCACTCAAATAATTTAAAGAATTGATTTTACAACATATAGCATTATCCTATAAGTTGGTATTGTCAATTCAACGTGGCGACTTGTTAATTCTTCCTAATCAATGGAACTCAATTTGCAATGGAAAACGTCTGAAGTTGTGCCAATCTATGTATTCTAGATTGGAAGCATTGATGGAGGCAAAGAGTAGACATACGCGCCGGTAGATTGATAGAATTTTGAAGTCGTTAGATCATTTCAATGTAAGTGAGAAGCCTTAACAATCAAATAGTTATAGGATTTTGAGTAGTCATATGTAGTAGAAAACATTCCTTAGTTTACTAGAATTATATGTAAATCTACAACTATTTTCAAACCGTTTTTATCAAAGACATGTTTATTTCTAAGTTATTTATGCATGTGTCCAATTAGATGTTCAAAATCTATCGATGATGATTTTAAAATGATTTTCTGTGATTCAACATCTAAAAACTCTTTAAAAGTCCACCAGAAAACAACATTCTATTCATAGAAAGTAAAAAGTTTGTATGATTGATCGAGATGCTTTCTTCTCGAAGTATTGATATGAAGTAGGCAAGCTACAATAGTATTCCATAGACTAGTTGCCATGCAAACCTCTACACGAACAAGAGTAAGGAATACAAGACAAAACATGGATTTGAGTAACAATTTTTCGGATAGATTGTTACGAAGTTCCCCCAACAAGCAAACAGTGCAAACAAACTTCCACAACAAGCAAGAATTCATTCAACCGATCCACTTCATTTGTGCAACTCACATACTCTCTTTTATACAACTGACATACTCTCTTTCATGCAATTGGCGTATTGTTTTTGCTATATTTGATGTTGGGCCATGTACAAATCGTTAAATTCCACCCAGCAAGGAGGGTCCACTAATCAAATCCATCAATTTTTGTCACACTCCATCAGGGGAACGGAGCTCAAAATCTTAACCTCAGGAATTGACAGCAAATTTGGAGTATATCTTTCAATAATCGAGCTAAACCATCCTCAGCGACCGGAAAGCGGCTTTGTTGGCGACAAAGGTTAACCCCTAATGTGCCAAGAAGCCCTAATGTGGTTGCTCATGTATTCAGGCAAGCCGCCACTTTGTCCAATTTCAACATTTTTTAACGTTTAACTTCTTTTTTGGATAGTTGTTTGTCTAATGTTTCCAATGGTGTAATTCATACTTCCAAATGATCATCCATGAACTAGTTATAAAATTCAAGAGGCATTGCATTCTTTTTCAATTGTTTCCAGTGCACATGCAAACTTCTCAACCAATGATAGAGGCATTTTCACGCTAAGGCATTAGATTTGTCAAAAAAGAAAGTGTATAGTACGTAAACATTTGCCATTGTTGGGCCATTAACACCATCTAATAATAGTGGAAAATGTTGAAATATATTTAAATAGAATCTTATCAAAATCTTTGGAATCTTTTCATCATATTATATATTATTTTGCAATCTTTGGGAATATCCATATAACCCTTTCTTTTTAAATCCCGTGACGTTCATTGTGTTAAGTTACGGACATCCACAGCTCCAATTTAAAAAGAAAATTTTATTTTATGTACAAATGAACCAAAATCAAATCTCTTAGTGTATTTGTCATTTTTTCACACCTCAATCTCATACAAGGGCCAATTTATCAATGAAATTAATTTCAAAATTTATGTTGCTTTGGATAGTAATCATAGCATAGTAGAGCAATGGGAGCCAACACCCTTTTGCAATGGGTCCACAGTCTAGCTAAAATTAGAAACTAAGTTTATGTGGCAATGACACAGTAGTCCCAAAATTCATGAAATACAAATGGCATACTTTCATTACTTGGAAAAGTGGATCTAAGTGAAGATTCCCTTTCAATCCAGTTTTCAAAAGGGTGCTCTTTTGCATTGCTCTATTATGCTATGATAGTTAACAACATTTGTAACTATATTTTAAATAAAAGGTAAACAACTTCTTTGAGAAAAATTAAAGATATTAGCATTCAATTACAGGCAGGGGAAAAAATAGGGAAAAAAGAAAAATTAAAACCTTGTAATCTTGCAATCTACTCTTAACATGATTCTCAATACTGCATAGGCGTATGTCATCATGGGCCTCTTTAATCCTTTAACATCCCGACTCAACACAGTTTTCAAAGAAGCGTCATAAAATGTTTGATGAAAACCAAAAATGGAGTTGATGTAAAAAGCAAAGTTGTTAATATCAATGTGAAGATCACATCTGTACGGTTGGATTTATCATATTTTTATTAATATTTTTAATTAATTTTTCAAGGTGTCTTCTTGAAATTCAATTAAAATCCGGAATTAACACAAAATAATTGAATAATATTGTAATAAAATTGGAATAACATGTATTACGAGATGGTATGCTTTCCATTGTTTGATTCTATTTATTTTGAAAAATCATGTTGAAGGTTTTACTTTTTGAACTGAGAATGAAACTTGACATGAACCAATTCTGTGGTTTTTCCAAAAATCATAATAATTTATTTTGAAAATCCAAACCGTACAAAGGATATTAAACTTGCACAAGAACCAAGAAAAAATTTGGTGGATGAAAAATGTCCAATTTGGATGAAATTTGAACAATCTGAATCTATTCGTCGTCCAATATATGGATGCAGGCGCGTCAAAGGGTTAAGATCCATTGGTTGGTTCATCAAAATAATTCTTTAATTTTTATTTTGTTTCACCTATTTCTAAGTTTCTCATTCTAAGTGATTCTAAGCTATAAGCAACACCAACAGCCTTAAGGGGCTAAGGCTAGTAAATGATTTTATTTTTTAAATAAGAGTATATCTTTTCACGTTTATCAATGGAATTTATGAAGGAAGTTCATAATGTTAGAAAAGCTACAGTGAGTCTGAACTATCCCTTTACGGTGAAAACTCTCAATTTTCAACCGTAGAACATGCAACTAATAGCTACAATAGTGGAAACATATGTATGAATTCCACCACACAAAGACATGGTGGTGATAAATTATCACTACCGGGCCTCCCCCTATCTTCAAGGGAGCAGTACACATCGTTTCAATTTAGGTTGGCTGTAAAAATGGTGAAACAATATTTTGATTTCTTCTGTGTCTGCTACACCAAACTTGATTGCTACAATGTAGTATCACAAAGTAAGCCTTTTGCCTAGATGATTGACTATCTTAATCCTTTAGTGCTCAAGAGACCACTTTATGCTCTCTGATGTGTTTAATAACCAAAAATCCGTGAAGAATTGGATTCTGAGATGCGAGGTTTACATTTAGAGATTTATAATACACATCTATTAGAAAAAGATTTTTTTAATTTGGAGTTATGCAACTATCATAACATCCATGGACAAAACGCAAAAATACTGTAAATACATTAAAATACAATAAATATTTACAAATACAATACATGTACTATGTGGTATTTTTGTATTTGGAAGTTTGTTAACTTGTTTTTTGGGGGGCTTTGTGTTCTCACGTTCATGTTCCATTAGTCCATGTATTCCAATCTTGATCAATGTACAAACTCCTTTCTTATTTTTACGAATAAACTTTTGTCCTAACCATACATAGATAAGTCACTCTCACTTATAAAATTCACAATAATTATGTGCGAGTCCGTTCTTGACATAACAAATTGCAATGGAGAGGTATTGGCATAGGTCACTACGGAACAACTTGATTTTCATTTTTGAAAGTTTAACCAAAATTCTATTCAACTTTGAAGTCACACACCCTCCAAAATCTCGGTTTCAAGTGTGCATTATGTTGTTCAGAGATACACTATGATCTTCCAATCCAACGGTCGGATCTTACCAAGGTTCAACGGACACTTGTAAAATTAAGCAATGCTTACAATTATACGGTTGGATATTATTAATGGTGTCTCTAATTTCAACAGAGAGAGTTTAAAAAAAAGCACCAGAAAACTGTGGTTCCTCCAGAACCACCCTGAGCGCTAAAGGGTTAACCCGAGTCAGCATTCATTACAACACTCTTAACCCCTTTAGGATGTAGTATACCAAAGGTGTGGATGAGTACGTGGGGTATTTTGTGACACAGTTTGCATACAACAGTGACTTTCAATAGTTGGGTATCTGAAATTTTGAAGTGAATTTTTTTTTAGGCCAATGAAGTGAGTATGGAAGAGAAATATCAAATTTAATTGTGAATCCAATATGTTGATAATTTTAGAGAATTTCCAAGTAAGAGGGGGTGTCATGTGCTCTGAAACTAGTATATGTAGAGGAAGAGAAGTATTAGACGGATGGGTCAGAGTACAGTCCTAGGTCTGACCCAAAGATTGAGCGTCAGGGTTACTTTATATCGCCAGTTTTGGGGGGCAGATGGTGACCCGTAGGTCCGGTCACTGCCAATGTGGTGGATGACTGGAAAAACACAGACCCAATGTCTGCGTGCCACGCTGTAGGGGGGGTGTAAGGTGTGGAATGTCACAAGACAGTGGCAAACAACTGCCTGGAGTTTGTGACTGCGGCATGGAGCGCAGGGACACAAAAAGGTTACATGTAGACAAACAGGTAGGGTGAGAAATGCAAACTATCGCAATACTCTCCGAAAACAACATTGACTAGTGCGAATCAAAACACCGTGAGAATCGACCACCAATGTGCACCAAAGCGAACCTACAACGACCTAGACCAAGATTAGTCTGAGATGAGGGAGCAGCAACAAACGACCAATCTGCAACAAGGAGAAGACCTACAACAGACTCCAAAATCCATCGAGAAATCTATCTGGATCAAAACCAACATGGTCAACTAAAGCAAGCACACAGCCAACCAAGATTACAAGTCGACAAATTCATCAAGCCGCTCACAAAAAACTGAATATTGCAAGAGAGCCTCAACGGTAACAGTGCCTTCACTCATGTCCATGTCCAAGAAGAAAAAACGAGGATGAAGTGTTGAACCTCCCAGGTCAGTGTCACAGCATGAGAGCAAAATCTGATCAAAGACTGGTGTAACGTCACTGAATCAGTAGAAGGTGTGGTTCAGGGTAGGGGATGTAAACGAAATATGGACAATAAAGGCGGAATTGTGGACTCCAACTCGGAGCAACTACAGAGGCACAGATAGAGAAATTTGCCTGGAATCTTCTTGGAGACTTCAAAGGAGGCCGGGCCGGTTTTTGCAAAGAGCAATGTGTCTCCCAGCTTCAGCTCGTTCCTCGTGCAGAAGTCATACCAGCCTAAGGTGAAAAAGTAGAACGGGGTGTAAGTATGCTAGACCCTATATACTTGTGGCAAAATAGCGGAATACTAAAACTAGAGAGAAGTACTCACATGTACTCACTATTGGCGCAGGGTTTCAAATTTGGCCACGCATTTGAGATCGACAGTGGAAATTGGTGGATTTGAATCCTCTAATCGGGAAGGGGGTACGTTACAAAAGGTGGCATCAAAAGAATGTAACTATATTCGGAGTAGTACATGGGACTTTTGGAGAATCCCATGGTTTGACAAGGTACTTGGTCATCAGGGTGGACAAACATGGTATCACACTTGTTTGGTCACGCCACCTAACTTCGCGATCGTGGCAGCCATTGACGCCTTGACACGTATTCGAACAGGGCAAAAAATGGAAGCATCGAATCTTATGCGATTTATTTTCCTAGTAGGCATCCAAAGCCCAAATGTAATCCACTGAACTTTTATTTGAAATGCCTTAAGTCTCATCCAAATCTGTCTATCTAAAATATTTAAAAGGCAATATGCTATGGTTTCGACAAAATGCATAATACTAATGTGGATGTTGCATGGATGAGAATTCATGTCAAATGTTTTTTGGAATGTATGGAATATTTGTTAACCCAATGAAGTATTTAGTAATATTTGTATATAAATTGAATGTGTTAATGCTATTCAAATTGATTTGTTTAATTGTAATGCATGTAAATCAAATGATAGTTGTTTATTCTATTCGACCCAAATGCCATTGAATATGATATTAAAATTACAACGTAAGGGTATTTATAAAATCACTTCATTTTAATTTTATATGAATCATATGTAATTCAAACAATAGTAAATTCTAGTTGGCTCCAAAATGTAATAAAATCAATATCGGGCATAGTTCATTGATGTATCTATATTATTACCACAATTTCCAAAATGATACATTTGAAATCACCATGTGTTGTGGATCGTTAAGAGTTGTAGAAGGTAAAAAAATCATTCATAAATTTTGCTATAAATAATGTGGGCCACAATATATATTGATTCCAATCATGTACACTTCTATTTCATTCCTTGTAAATTACGCATGTATATATAATATAGATATATTTTAAATGGTTCCAAGTTTTAATAAAATTAGTATGATTTCATTTAATCGAGTTAATTGTCTTCATCTATCCACATATATTTTTATTATTTCATTATTCTTCCATTCAATCTTCCCATACTTTTTTTTCGACATTACTCTCCCATCCTATCTCCTTATTAAAATTTGTTTTATTTCTCTTCCACTCTATCTTCTTATGTTTTTATTATTTCATTATTCTTCCATTCAATCTTCCTCGTTTCCCCCCCCCCCTTTTCCCCCCTTTTTTCCCCATTATTCTCCCATCTTATCTTGATTTCTTAATTTTTAAAATTTTTCTTCCACTCTATCTTCTTATATTTTTATTATTTCACTATTCTATCATTCAATCTCCCCCTTCCTTTTTTTTTACTCTCCAATTGTAACGTTGAATTTTGGTATTTTTGACTACTCTTCCACTCTATCCTTTTATTTTAATTGTTTTGAATACTCTTTTGTTTTTTTTCTATTTAAAAACATATGTGAATAATATGAGGAGGTATATTCTAAGTGGGTCATGATGAATAAAAATCTTGATAGATTTGGTGCAAGTATATATTTAGTATTATCATTATTCTATAACATAAGTATTAGTATTCATAGATTGTATTTTTATTTAATATCACACATAAATGAAATCATTTAATACCAGTTCTAAGTGGGTCATAGTGAATCAAATATAGTATCAAATTTAGTGGGATGTTTGCGTCCGTGAGCCACTAGTAACTGCCGGTGGCAGGCCCCATAACCGGTGGTAACCGGTTGCTTGTCGTTTCTCTTTGGTGATGACCAGTGATCACCATTTCCTCACCATTACCAACAGGTGATCACCGGTGGTCGTCTTCTTCCTCATTGTTCGGGAGTGTAGGGTGTTACACCCAATTGAGAGAGAGTCGTTGCTGCAATGATGGTGTAGTGGGTGAGGAGTCTTCGCGTGTCGGCGTGGGAACAAGCACGAGCTTCAACTTGGGGGTGTGTCGATGCTTGGGGAGTTTCTTGAGATTTGTCTAGGGTTTTAGTCGTGGGGCGAATGGCTTGTAGGGATGAGGAGGGATTGTGAGAGAGGAGCGTGTTCTTTGGTACTGGTTGGTGGAGAGAGGGGTTGATTAGTCCACGTGCGATACATTGGTGGCTTCAGAAGAGGGGGAGATTGAAGGCGGAGTGCGACAACTAATTCAAGAGAATGGAGGGGTCAACTGGACGGCGTTTAGGGAGAACCCACAGCGGGAGGAAGTCGCGACAGAGTGCACAAGCGGAGCTTGATGAGGAGGATGAGATCTTTGAGGACCTGGGACTGAATCGAAGACGTTCCGCGGTGAAGAAGATTATAAAGCCGAAGATAGAGCGGATCGACCAGGTGGACTTGGAGATTGGGAGGTTGTGGCCACCACCGCGAGCATTGACACGAGAGGATTTCAAGAGGGAGTACCCAACCCTTGCGAGCAATGGAGACAATCCACATCGTTTTTGGAAAGGAAGGGTGTCTCCTGCTCTACTGAAGGAGTTGTTTGGAGACCCATATGGCGATGGTGGACGCCAAAGCTACCCGTGGGCAATGTGCAAAGAGGCGGGGGTGGTGAAGACGATTCAATACCTTCACCTAATTCTCTACCAACATCCACCGAGTGAGATCCCTCCATACCTAAAGATCCATTTCGCTAAGGGCGTTGCTATTGAGTTTGATGAGGGGAAAGGAAAGGTGGATTGGTGTGCCTTTGAGGCTGACACTAACAAGAGGCAGGTGAACCGGTACGAGCAATCTGTCCAGAAGTTGATGGCGTTGAGGAAGACCATTGAGGGAGATAAACCTCTAGAGGTTCGTGGTAGAGAGAGGGCAAAAATAAAGGTGGAGCCAGGGGTGCATGAGAAAGTCCACCATGGAGTTCAGGGGTTAGGACTAGAGAGGAGGGGAGGACAAAGTCGAGGCTGGGTGAAAGCGGAGGTCTTTACAGATCTGGCATGGGATCAAAGGTTGATGTCGAAGGTGGTACGGAGTAAGCACGGAGAGGAGGATGTTGGACTTAAGGTAAGCTCAATCCTTCCCTTCTACATTTGTTGAGATTCTTCCTTTCTTGCTTCTAATAGTCTGCTCAAATAATTGTGTGATAAATGGATTTGTCGACATTGTTGAATTGTTGTTGGTCTACCAATTTTTTTTACTTAAGTTGTTTTGTTGCATTTAATGCACTTGAATTTATGCACAGAATCAGTGAAGGAGAGGTGCAGGGAGGTACAAGAGTTGGTAACAGTATTAACTGTAAAATGGAGGCGGACAGAGTGCGGGAGGAGGCACTTCAGAGGAGGGATAGGTGTAAAGTAAAGGTGGAGTAGTCGGTATGTGTCCTCAAGAGCTACCAGCACGAGAAGGTGGAAAAGGGGTTGAAGATCGATGCCATGCTGAGTGAAGGAGGTGACGTTGATCGGGAGAAAATCAAGATGGAGCTCATAATGGAGCAATTATTGAATGAGCAGACTCGGCTTCTGGTTTTAAATAGCAGATTTGGAATCGGCAGAGTCAACTGTGGCCAACATGGCACATGGAATCGAGGCGCATCGTTTACAGTATAAGGCGTTGAAGGCGGAGCTGTTTGAGATGCAGAAGGGAAAGATTTTGGGGTCATTTTGGCCACGGCCCATGGCTTACTCAGAGGAGAAGGGTGCACAAAGTTCAAATCGATTGGGATTTGTGGAGATTTCTTCTTATTCACTGTGTCAATTTCCGTTTCCTAAAAGTGACATTATTGTATCATCTTGTAGGCACTTGTATCATCCCTATTGTGCATCGTTTTTTTTTTGTGTATGGAGGTACTTGTACTGCTAAGGGGTGCCAGATTTTATCACATCGAGATTGGCATAAGAGTTTTGGGTGGGGAGAGCCTAGTGTTGAGATGCTTCAGAGGGCCGCGATGCTTGGATGTGCCAAGGAGCAAAGGAAAACCTTGCAACTGAGGATGGAGGAAGCAAAAGCAACTTGTCCAAATGCGGGTAAGTTTTCAAGTCTGGAATCTATATGTTCCTGCTAATTTGTTAGTACCTAGAAGTATGGTTCAGCCTCTTATGAGTGAATCAGAATATACAGTAAGTACGTTAGGTCTTCGTTTTGTAGTTTAAGGGTGTGCTAACTATACATTTTTGTAGATTGATTAGTTTGTAAGCGGTGTTTGGCACAACATGTAAAGTACGTGCCACTCTAGAGTACTAAGAAGCACATCCGTCAACGTGATTTGTGTTGTCCACTGCCACTGTTACGTATTCACAGTGTCTATAGTACTAATGTGTGAGCTAAATGGAAATTGCAATTTCAATGCAATATACTTCTAGTACACTTATAGTTCTCCACATACTGACTAGGTTAAAGGGTATGTATTTCAGTGTACATTGACTCCCTACCTCATCACAAGTTGTAGTATACAATGTGATATTAGAAGTCGTTTTGTATAGCAAGAGTACTTAGAATTAACTATGCTGAATGTATTGGAAGTATATAAGAGGACTTTAGAGTAATTGATATATTTGGTTCTTGTATTGGAAGTACATACGAGGACATTAGATTACTTATTATATATGTTGACTAATGCTTAGGTACTTTTCTTCATGTACTCCACGTGCTTCTTATACTCGGGTTACAAACACTTTGCTTTTGTACGCATTGTATACTATGATGTAAGACTTATTTTTGCTTATGTACTTATGGTATTGTTCCTGGGTGCATGCAGTATGACTTGTTAGTATTATTAGTACTATTGTATGCACCCCCTAGTTGTACGTTGTCACGTCATAGGAGTACTGTCTGTTTTAAGATGTGGTTCAAATTTTAAATTAACAATGATATTTTTCGTGGGATTTCAAATTTGTCGTATCAGAAAATTGCTCAACCTACTTCAAGGTATTCACGAGCCCATCTTACTTAGGGTGACGCGAGCCAAGCAACGAGCTCTCTCGTGGGTGGCCCGGGAATCTCTCATGCTGCGTTGCT
Source organism: Ceratodon purpureus (assembly GCA_014871385.1). NCBI lineage: Eukaryota > Viridiplantae > Streptophyta > Bryopsida > Pseudoditrichales > Ditrichaceae > Ceratodon > Ceratodon purpureus. The sequence goes on along the minus strand of CM026426.1, from coordinate 32,233,552 downwards.
AAACCCTTTGCAACGCAGTGTGAAGGACGTGACTCGGAAAGGAGGGGTTAAGAGTAAGAAAACTAAGATAAAAAACTACAAAAGGTGGATCAGGTCGTCTATGAACGTTTGGAGAAGGGTGCGGTGAGAGATAAAGGTAATGAGCCTGAACTGCTTAGTGGAGATGAGTCATCCAGCGCTGTCAAACGGAAGACGCATTTGAAGTTGCCATCCTCTTCTAGAACGACTATCTGAGGTGAGGAGGAAGAAGACTCTGAAGGTGAGAAGTGTGTGGATTCCAAGGAGCATGAAGATTCATAAGAGGAAGACAAGGAAGAAGAGGATGATGCGAGGATGCCTACTCTAAAGTCTTATGACCCACTGTTCATAAGCCCACAGGAGCCGCTGAGGGTGAAGATTGCTGGAGATGAGCACATTGTGACTCCGATCAAAGAGGTTGTAGCTCCAACAACGATGATTCCACATGAGCACTTGAAGACGACTGCTATAGGGGAGGACCAGTCGAAGACGACAAGAGCAGTGGAGGAACCTGGTTCCGAGTGCTTGGACGGGCGCAATACAAGGAAGACTGATGTGACGACAACTGTTGGGGCCGGAGAGCTAATAATAGAAGCACTAGAGGAAGAGATCTTCAAAACACCGGAGAAGACACCTGCAAAGAAAAAGATGAAGGATGAGAAGAAGAAGATCAAGGATGTGCCAAACATGAAGGAGGTAGGCATGGAGGTTGACAAGGTCGGAGAAGAGATAGCGCCTATGAAGGAGGAAGACAAGCTACAGGGTGAGGAAGATTTACAGGTGGGGCATGCTCAGAGGGTAATGGGGAAGAAGAGCCATACAAGTGGATCGAAGAAGAGGAAAAAGAAGATGGAACAAGAGAAGGAGGAAGAAGAGTTTCCTACTTCAATGGAGAATCTATACAGTGCAAAGTCCACCACTCTCTTAGAGCTCATGAACTTGGCAGCGAGGCAGGGTTTTCAGCAGGATGTTGTAGAGGTTGGGGAAGATTCTAAGGATGACAGTGACTGTCCTCAAGCCCTGGTAAAGTCTCCGGCTGGACTAGGTAGAGTCATGACACGGTCACAAGAGAAGCTTCAGGCGATTCCACAGGTAAAGAAGAGGAAGAAGTCTCGAAAAAAGTAGATCTTATATGTGGCTACGGAATGTAGCCACTGTGATGTATCTCCTGTCTTGCAACAAGGCTGTTGAAAAAGGAGCCAGTGGTATTCACTCCCTTTTATGTTATTGTTCATTTGTGTATTTTTGGTGCAACTTTGAGCTTTGTCGTGCATGCCGGTGTATGTATGTACTGTCTATTTTGAGTTATGGTAAACAACTTGTAATTATAATGTAATTGTTTAATTCTTGGCCCTTGACTGGTTTGGGGCTTTTTTTGGGGGGCTGGGATCCACACCAGGCTATGCCCTGGTTTGATCCTGGAGATTTGTCAAGGGAGATGGAGGCTATCCATTAGAGAAAATTTCGGGTGAAGGAGTGTCCAGTACTTTTGGCTTGGAAATGCAATTAAACTTTTCCGAAAATCAAAGAAATTGGCCAGTTTGAGTACTTGCAGCAAGTTGCCACTAAATCCATCGGCCAATCAAAATGTGGAGCCATGGCAAAGTTGGCACTGTGTGGGAAAGTAGTGGGCCTTGTTGGCAGCATTTGGGTTGTCCCGCATGTACTGCGTTGGTAACTGTAATGAGCACCTAGGATAAAATTACATATCAAGCCAAATATATTATGTATTTAACCTTGATACATCGTTTTTGGGAAAATGTACATCAAATTAAACTGGGATTAGTTTATGTTGGCACCGCGTGGCCATGCGGAGCCATGAGTGTACTATATACGGTACACGTGGTGCCAACACGTGTGTGTGTGTTGCCACCAACAGAATGGCCGAGAGATGTGGACAGGTCGAGGTACTGTTGTGGACATGTAAAAATTTCCCACCATTGGGGACAAAACCAATGAAAATGTTTCCCGGCAAATCCCAGCCATGTCCAGACTTTGTTCTACAAATAGAATTCTTTCCCACCCTATACAGGGTTCTTTCCAGGTGGCTACTAGATTGTCACAGTTTTGTTGTTAGAGATGGCGCTTCATAATGTTGCTAACAAGGAAGGGGTAGTGGATACACGGCATCTGTAGCTTTTGATAGCAAGTTCGCACCTATTGTCAAGAAAGGGGTTCGACTTGATCAACAAGTCTCCAGATTAGAATTTCCAGTCTTGAGAGCATCTGGTGCCACCAACATGGACCTATGGTTGGATGGAAATTTGTACCCAACAGATCCACTCACTAGGAATCCACCGCAGTTTGGGACGTTGAAGAGTTGTTTGGAATTCCTTTGTCATGGGGAATCTGGCCTGTTAGGATATACAAAACGCCTCGTGAGCACCAACGATGCAATAGTGGGGTTGGAACAAGAGCTAGAAAAGGCAAGGACTGATTGTATACGTGAAAAGGTTGGCTTGCAAAATTCCGTTGCCAATTTGAAGTCCGTACTTGATGCTGCAAATAGCAGATGGGCAATGCGTTCAACTGACCGTCTTGCCGGTAGTACAGAGAAGATTAATATGTTGAAGAGCAAATCTGAATCTTTGAGGTCTCCATGTATAGCACTGGAAGATCAGTTGGAGCGTAATGAGTACAATTGCAACATCAACTTACTACAACTTCAACAGCAGGGACAAGAAGCTGCTGATCAACATGCAGAAGAAATATCGTTGGCAATGTTGCAAGCAACCCATGGTTTGCGACAAGTACGTGAAGCGCACCAACAACAACTTGCGGATACGCAACATGAACTAACAGAAGCGAGGAGGACTTTGTCGAAGTTGAGGAAGAAAATTGAAAGAATGATTAGTACTCCACCAGGAGCAGAATTGAGAGCATCCAATGGTTTATCTGAATTAGCCAAGACTGGTGGAGCTGCAAGAGCTCGTATAGCCAAAATTAGAAGCTTGTTGCAACCTAGGGTAATTCAATCCATACATGATTGAAACAAGACATCAGAAGGTAGGAAGCGGTTGTGTGGCGACATGGACATACAAGAGGGGACAAGCCATGCTCTTGCTCAAATAATGTCACAAGGAGAGAGAGTGGCATTGGTGTCAAATCCGCGAAATAGTATTGCTGCAACCAGGATGACCAACTACTACCTTGAGAGAATTGGGAAGGAGCTGGGAACAGAAGCGGTTTTGGCAGCATGTGATATGACTGGAGTCTTTCAAAAAGGATACGGTGAGATCTATAAGACAGTTAAAGGGAGAGTGCAGCTTGTTGACAAACGCTTAAAGGCAACATTTTTGCCAAATCCTCACAAGGTATGTGGTAACACTTGTTGGGAACATTGATTTTGAAGCAGAGTACTAGTTAACCTTGATACTAGTCTTACTGTTGAGAATACTGTTGGGAACTAGAATTTGTGAGAAAAAATCATCTGGTTTGCAATTTTTTGGTTCTAATCAAATGACATGCATGCATGTGATTGTTGTGTAACTTTTAAAATTGAACTCTGGGCAATGCATTCAAGAGGTCAGTTTGTTGCGAACAGAATTAAATTCAAAGTTGAAAGATCTTGTTGGTGACTATTACTCCATAGATAATACACTGGAGCTGGTAACACAAGTTTCAACGACCAAAGGAAAGAAGAAGAAATCAGAGATTGAAAGAGTTGTCTTGACATCAAAAAATTCCTTGTTTGTTGACATCGAAGCTGTGCAACGAAGTATGGTGAAGCTGTACAGTTTTACCACCAAAGGTAACTACTTCGTTCAGAAGCAACCGTAGACAAGTATGGACAGTTAGCTATGTGTTCCCAACGGGTTTCTTATTGATTAGCAATTCTACGCTTTGTCATGATTGCATCGTGCTCAAATGTGGTAGCTGTTGGGATGTGCAGAAGTTGGAAACACGCCTTTGGTCTTTGTGTTGAAGATGGACGAAGCTGAGATTATGCATGGAAGGAAGTATGAAAGGGTTAGTTTGACAATTATGAATGGTGCCTTAGACACCATCATTGAAAAAAGCGACGATAGGTATTTTTTGGTTCAGCCAGAAACAGAAATATGGCTTGTTGCTTGCTTTGAGGTTGCCAAAGAATCACATGAGGTCCTCAAATGGGTGTTTGAACTTACTGTGTTCCCAACATTGATCAAAGCTCAAGAAGGGGGCCAGCTGCTTTCTGTTGAGGGTGTTGGCAACTTCAAAGTCGAGTGGCACTTATCTGCAGATATGAAGACAATCAAATGCTTGTATGGATTGAAGCATGGTGCCAACGCGAAACATTCTTGCATCTACTATAACCAAGAGAGGACAAAACCTATGGTGGGAACAGCGGCAGTTGCCACCTCTGAGGCAAAGCGAAGAAAACATACGTGGCATGGAGGTCTATTTGCAAGTAATATCAGATCCAACCCGTCTCCTATTGTAGAAGAATCGCGATGGAAACCTATACTGCCTATTCCACTTGAAAGAGTCCATATTTGTACATTGCATGCTTTGACAAGAATGATTGAGAAAATTCTTCACATGCACTTCATGTTCATTTGGAACATGGAGAATGAAGTCCGTCAACATGCTGCTATAGAGAATATGGAAAAGACATTGTCTGCAGCTGGGCTTCATGGTGGGAACGTGCGCATAATGAAGGATGCAACACTCAGCGGTGCTTCCAACACTGTTCCTATCAAACCTTCCCTCAGTGGCGTGACTGCAGCTAGGATGTTCCAACCGTCCACTTGGTCAGGGCAAGATCGAGTGTGAAGGATGTTTTGCGCTCAGAAAACAACACCCTAGATCAAGGTAGGCAATATCTTGATAGGGTGGAAATGTGGGAAGCGTTGGAACAAGTGTTTCCATATCTGGTGGGCCTTACCTTGAATCAGGAGCAGATCAGCACTTTTAGGCCTAAAATTGAGAAATGGGGGCGCCTTTACTTGAAGTGTTTTGGAGAAGACCACGTCACTCATTATATGGTATGATTCTGGATTTGAACCACCATTACTATTTGATCTTAATTGTTGCCAATAGTTCTAGTCATTACTACCGTGTTGTTTAGGATGTACTAATAATTCATGAAACTGGCTTTTTTTTGTAGCATAACCTTGTGAGGCACGGTCCTTGGTATGTGGAAACATACGGGAGCCTTGCTGTTTGGAACAATCAAGGTATGGAAAAATCGCATCATGCAGCTAAGGCTGCTAATCAACACCACACTCAACACAACGGCACTAAGGACAGGACAAGTGCTACTGTTCAGCAATATCAACATTGGTATGTGAATATACAGCACCGGTTTGCAAAGAAGGAACAACTGCAAAGAATCAACAACGTTAGGTCAGTGGACAATGACGAGTTCATAGCTGCAGCATTGCAGAAAAAGAGGATGGCATATAACGCATCAGATGCGGTGGAGGGAGCAAGAAGGTGGAGGGAAGATAGAACACGGGTTGGCAGAGCTTGGGTTAGGGTGGACGTGACAGAAGATTCCGTCGATAACAATGTTGTTGGCAACGTGGAGTCCTTCGAAGATCAACAAAGCCACATAGAAAATAGCGATGATGATACTTAGTCTAAAGTTTACCTCAAGGTTGCAAACTATTTAGCATTGAAGTGAAGGGCTCTTGAGGTTTCACATTGGAGTCTAAAGCTTAAACCTTGATCCCTTTGGATGTGCTTATATGGTTATACTTTTGGTGAATTTTGGCATTGATATCTTTAAGAGAGTATCTTAGAATTAGTACTGTTGGGAACACCGGTAAGTTGAACTGTTGAGGGACTCTTGGATTTAGTTGGTGGAATCGTGAGGCTACTAATTTCCCGTTCGGAACTGTTCATGACAAATAAGAGCAGGTTGGTTTTGTGGTTTTCAGTTTGTTATTTGGAATATGAAATTGCATTACAATATGCAAAAGTCTTGTTTCCAGATTTAATTCTTGTGCTGGCAGGTTTCCAACGCATATCCTGCTAATGTACTAATTCATGTACTAATTTCCCCATCAAGCAAATGCCAATGTCAAATATGAATCCAAATTACCTATTATTCCGAAGATGGCTTTACTTGAAATATGGATCTGCTTCAGACTTGGAACAATGTTCACTGCACTTGAATAGTTCATTTTGCAAAAATGAGTTTATGGTGCTTATCAACATCGTGCAGAATTGACTAGGAGTATCATGGATGGTGTTTTTAGACTAATATTCTGTTTAATCTTCTTTTCGTCGTTCATGTACCATTCTCAATTAGAATTCACTTGTAGAACAGAGTAGCGGTCTCTAAACAAAACGCCAAAAAAAAAAGACGCCAACTATTGCAAGGAATATTACCTTCTCATTCATTTCATACTGTTTATTTTGTTTAAGTTACAGATTGTATTCCTTGAATTCCCCATTCAGTTTACAACAAAGCTTCCACAGCAAATGTTATGTTAAGCAAATTCATGGATGGTATTTTTACCCTTGTCATGTGTACACCTTGAGTAAACCAACTATTAATTTTGAAAATTTGACATACGAAGGTCCTCAAGGTACTCGAACCATCATATGTCCAGATAGCAAGATATGCGTTGGAAAATGCCAGCACAGGAATTCAATCTGGAAACAAGACTTTTACATATTGTAATGCAATTTCATATTCTACATAACAAACTGAAAGTGTTATGCACTGGATATGTAGATTTGTGAGTTGGTAGTATGACTACCTTAAAAGAAGTCATATCAACAAACAGATGTTGCGTGAGAGGATGAACTGTGCTCCTTATGTAAAGTGAAATTGGTTAATCATTGATGTGTAAAGTGGACGCTTGAATATCAATGAACAGTGTCAGTAATTCTATTAAGAGGTCCTATATCTCACTGTTCTACAAGCGGGTACCGAGTAGGCCAACCAGAGTCAGAGAGCTAACTTCAAAAAAAAACTTCAAAAAATAAAAGAGGAGTCAGAGAGCGTAGTTGTCCAACGCATCTATCCTTGCCGGCATTGGGAGAACCTTGAGGAGACTACTCTAAGCCTGAAGATACAGGAACTAGAGACTCCGTGCGAAGACCCTGTGCTCGGTCACTTCCCATAGGGACATCTGTGACTATTCCACTTGGAATAGATAGTCTGCGGGCGAGTCCTACAGGGATAGGTTTGGCCACGGTAACATCAACCTCCATCGGCTCCGACTGTCCTCCACTTTGCATCTCTACCTCCTCATCCATTGATTTTCCATGTTCCTCCTCTCCCTTGGCTACCTGCTCATTTGCTATTGGAAACAGACCAGACCCATTCTGGACATTAGCAACAACCAATGGTAAGTGAGTTTCCAACAACAATAACGGATATTATTGTTACAAGCCTTGCAAACAAAGAGCTCTACAACTAACTGGCTACAAATAACTATGGTGGAAACTAAAAAGTGTGACGAGGTACTTACTGTGAAGAAATAAGTACGCCACAGCTTTATCAACCGCTTCTATCTTGCTAAAAGAAATTTGCTTGTTCTTGTTAGAAGGTTTTAGCTGTACTGTCTTAAAACAAGGAAAATCTTCGGGCAGTTTTAGAGGGGGCAGAAAACAAGGAAAATCCGAAATGTATTCTGTAGGACTAGATAAAGGAGTGGAGATTTTATGTTGAGCCTTACCAAGCTCAGGTGAGGGCTCTGAGTTCAATGTCGCTCTAGCCTGAGACGATTCACCCTCACCAGGCACAAAGGTGCGCTCTGAATCCAATTTTGCCATCTTTAGAGGCAAATCACACTCAAATGAACCAGACCCTGGTCTCTTCCTCGAGAGAGGCATGTCAGCATCTTCGTCAGATTCATATGCATAGAGGTCCACAACTAGAATAGAGGTCACGTTGGTAGTGGTGTCTTCGCCGACTTCTGGCTTTGGTGTAGAGAACACATTGGCAGAACAAGGTCCCCACCCACATTGGTGGTGAATCATTCTGCCACAGCTTTCTCTTTCACCAAAGATTTGAATCGCCGCTGCACAAAGAGGTTTGACATTGTGCTCCACAAATAGGTTTATCATCAAATTGCCATTCCCTCTTGATCCCAAAAAGATATTTTCTAACTAAACTGGACATTGCGTCCCATCAGTAAACTATTATCTCTAGTTCAACACAGAGCAAGAAAACAACATGCAGACATCAATTCACGAGCCATGCCCAAATGGGTTTGACATTCTGCAATCACAACATTACTCAAAGCACAGCATCAAGCTCGCGCACCTCACGGAATTCGCCCTTCACAAACCACGTTCTAGAATACTATGCTAAATGAAGCAACACACACGGCCACAACCCTCTGGTAGCAACACGCACGACCACATTATTCTAGTAGCAACAGACACGGCCACAATCCTTTGGTAGCAACACACACGGCCCCAACTCTCCGGTAAAACCCTCAAGGCCACAAACCTATGGTTATAAAATAATCACGGCCACAACCCTCTGCTAAATCCTTGACCTAATTTGTGGACGCCCAACCCCTAAAGCTGGGACTTTTTACTTTCTAGAACTTAAAATTTGCAAATCAGAAGTAAAAGTGGAAAAGTAAAAGTAAAAGTTTATTTGCTAATCAAATTCCAGGTAAGAGTGGAAATTGGCCTCTTGAGGATTTACATTGGAGTCTAAAGCTAATGCACAATTATTTTAAAAATTAATCACTAGATCATATTAAAAAACAATAGACTCAATTAAAGGAATGAAATGAAGCAATAGATATTTAGAAAAACCAAAAAAATAAAAATAAATTGTTGAATGATCTCCACGAACAACGGAAATCCCATAAAAAAATGAGAAAATGGTAAAATGATATTCGTATTTAAGAATGTCACAAAGAAAGAAAAGAACAAAAAGCATCTTATGAAATTTAAAATCTCATCCAAAAAATCTCATTCAATTCGCACAGTGATGACAATGCGATTGAGTGAAGCGAGACAGCTTGAGGAGTTCAGCTCAAGACAATGGCAGCTGAAATGAGTGAAATCAAGCTGTTAGCATCAAAGCAGCAACTGCAATGAATTCCTCCCAACCCCTGCTTCAGCAAGCATGGCACTAGAGATCGCATTGCAGGTTCAGGGGTTTCAAACAACGTCTACAATTCTGAGGTTGCTACTACCGTACCCAACATGAATCGAAGCATCACGTAATGTGTTGGACTTTTTGGAACTTTTCAACAACAGCAAAGCAATTGTGGCAACACCATGTGGCATACAGCAGTCACCAATATATGTGATGGAGTCTAGAGTGTCAACTTGTAGTAAAGCAGATAAGACAGTTGTGGTCCAAGTGGCCCACGATTTCTAAGTGGAGATCAGACGACTCCAAAATTTCAGTTGTAAGTTCATGTTTTTTTGAAGTTCACCTTTCTCTGTTTGATCGCTTCTTTATTAAAGAACACCCACCTTCTATATGTCATAACATCAAGTTTTGGCCAGTGAGTTCGTACAATGGTTGTCTTGGAAATTGATTTTCATCCGGGCCCTTTGCACTCATCGCCCAATTCTATTGGGTCTAAGCAATCGTGCCTCGTAACCATTCTGTTGTTTAGCTTTGCAATATTACACTTTATGTTCCTGATTCTAATTTATCTCTAGGACCGTTGGCTTTGAAACATGCAAAATTGCTTGAGAAATACGAATCAGCTTCCGTATCTCCAAGTGAACTCTTTAAGACTCGAGAGGAGTTCCAATGGAGACTTCACATTTGATGACCGTGGGGTGCCCAATCACGACAAAGATGGGAACAAACTGAATAAGAACGCCAAGAAGGTGTAAAGTGTTCCCCTGCTTGTTCAAAACAATATTGAAGCAATTGTTGCTAACTGTCATCGTTGCCATTGTTACTAATTTTAGATACCAAAACAAACAGTGAACTTTGAAGCCAAAGACTAGTGTTTTGGATTGTTTTTATGGGCGGGTTTTGTATGTTGCAGGTATTGCTATCTCCATTTTGCAGCACGATGACAACAAGATCTATTTTAGAACCATTGAGCTTGCTGTAGATGTTGAAGTGCCTCAAATCTTCTTGTCATCGTTGCCACTGTTGCTAACTGTCATCGTTGCCACTGTTGCTAACTGTCATCGTTGCCATTGTTAGTAATTTTTAAGGTATAATTTGTATTTGTGTTCTCTTGTGTGGTTTGATCAATGAGCACTTAATACCAATTAATTACCATTTCATATTTCAGGACTCTTTGGAACTTCTCAACAACCTCTAGGACGCAGTAATCCTTCCAATGAGGTCAGGGTTGTTTCCATGCTGGTTTTTTTCCTTTTGTTGAAATTCTCTTGTTGGTTGCTGATGGGTAGGACTTCAGTCGTATTAACAGCACTATGTGTTGTGGTCTAGATGTGTAAGTGATAGACTGAGTCCAATATATACCTCGAACTTATTTTAGATGGGCTGCAGATTTTGATTAGCCGAAACTTTAGGGCTTCAATACATTTGTTAACTTCTAAAGTTGCGGAAGGGGAGTGCAGATAGTAGTACACAACAGAAGGTAATTCTCTTTAGTATAGTATTTTAGAACCATTCAGCTTGTTGTAGATGTTGAAGTGCCACAGTGTTGTTGTCATTGTGTATGGCCTTTGAATTAGATGTTGTATTGAGTCGTGGCTTCTAGTTTTAACAAAAGTTGCGGTCGCTTGAATCTGGTTGCAGATATGAGGAGACTTCGTCGCAAGTGTAGAGGGGATTCCATGCAGCCTCACAATGGAGCAGATGCAGTGGGCCCAGAGATGTTGGAAATAGGCCCCAGCGATGTTGGAGACGGCACTGTTTCTATTGTCAAGGGAGACATTGGCAGCGATGAATTCCAAGAGCCGATTATGTTGGATGGAATTCCGGAAGATCTTCAACAACGAATGTATGCTGTGGCGCCCATGCTTAAAGGCCGTGAGGGTGTCTATGACAAGCGATTCTTCACCCTTGTTTGTGGACTTTGTAACCATGGTGTTGATGTAGACCAAGTCCAGACGGTGGCAGCTATTTCTGACGCCGAAATTCTCACAAAGTGGTCGCCTTCATCAGACAAGTACAGGTTTGCAATTGACAACTGTGTTGACCAGGACCAAGCCGCACAGTTCTGTGAGCACTACAGGCTTGTCTATGGAGGCCACCCGACCAACAGTTCCTTTTCTATGAGGTTTTTACGGGCTTGCTATGCGACATTTGTGCACAATGTCAAGGTTGATTGGGTGGCAGAGGCTGTGAAGAGGCACAAAATTCGAATTTCCACTAAGTCCCTAAACCGCCACAAATTGGGCCCTGTGGCGATGCGGGAGCAACTTGCCTCCTTGTGCGCCGTCGTTGCTGCCAACAAAGTGGCAACTGGATTCAAGAGGAGCTCCTCTAAACGACCTAAATCGCCTAAGTTGCAGAGAGATCAGGCTATATGCGAGGTAGAGACAGCCTTGAGAGATAGTTACAAGCTTCAGGAAGAAGCAATGGTTGTCCAAGACGATCTACTGCAGACTGTGATTAAGTTGAAAGAAGTACTTCTCTCCAATGGCAAACAGATGAGTGCGATTCAAGAGGAGTATAGTGAAGCTTATGGAGTGGCAAATGAGCTGAAACTAAGAAGTACCAACCAGCTGTCCACTCAGAAGTGGCGTGAGGGAAAGGATTTATTGAAGAAGCTGATTGAAATGTCAGATTTGCAACAGAAGACAGAGGAATCCATACTAGTCATTGAGACTAGCAAGTTGCCAGAGGGTGCCAATGCAGTTGAGCGAGCAGATCGTGCCATTGCTGCCAACAAGGAGAAGTTGCTGAACCTTCAAAATTTCACCTTGATGCTGCAAACAAGAGCTCCATTTCTGTATCCAACAGGGACGTCATTGCGTGAGTTGCCAACAGATTCAAAGTTGAGACTGTGCGCAGGATGTCGGAAAGATGGATTTGTAGCGTGTGCTATTGTTGTCGATTCTTGTGGGTGTGGATTTCATCCAATGTGCATTGCAGTGTTGCTACAGTTAAAGCAACCCAGTTGTCCACGCTGTTGTACGTCCTTCACTGGGGCTTGGATGGCTCAGTTTGGGCTCTCGCTTACAGCGGAGATGGAAGAGGATGTCTCCAATGTGAAGAAGAGTTTGGAGGCAACAACTGGTGGAAGTTCAAGTTCGTGTAAGTCACACTTACTACTCCTTGGTATGCCATGTAGAGTATTTGCATTCTTTGTAGAAATGGCGGCTTCTTGCAATTATTGACTAATAGTTTTGTTTTCTCACTAGTACAAGGAAAGTGGACGCATTTCTAAAGGAGTTGGAACTAAAGACTTCAGAACTCCAGCAGTTTGCATCTGCTCTAGAGGAGAAGAAGGTAGCTCACACTCATTTGCAATCACGGATTTTGGCGTTGGAAACAGAGGATGAGCGGCTGAATTCCATGAAGGATGATATGCACAAAAGGAGCAGACAATTTGCTACAGTCGAAGAGCTTAAAGAGAAGGCGGGTGTAGACAAGGAGCAACGGGAGATCAGCAAAGCGATTGCTGCAAACATCGCCATGTTGGAGGCAGCCCAAGAGGAAGCAGTGAAGCTGGCATCAATCATAGAGCGCGACAGTTCAGCCATCCTATGTTCCCAAGAGCAGCTTCGCCAACTTGAATCCAAACGTGGACAGTAGAATGAAGTTAGGGACTCTAGAAATGAAGCACCAAACAATCACTTTTCTTTATGTAACTGTCTACACCTATTGTATGCTAGGACAGTCTACCACTGTTTCAGTAGTTTTGTGTTTGGTACACTTGCTATGATCTTGGCCCTTGGGTGTTTCTTTACCTCTGACTGATGTAGGGTTTTCAGAGACTCTTCAGTATTTTAGCACCATTCTCGGATTTGGTACATATCATGGTCACATTTTACTTTGAACGTAGATGTCTTGCTTGAACTTCATGCTGGTTTCTGAAGCAATCTTGCAATTGAAAAAGCAAGCACGGTTTGAATTCACCTCCTGATCATTCTTTTTAGTCATCGGCTTTATCACCTAGTTGTCATTTTTGTTTCAAAGTGCTCGTACTGTTGAGAATTCAATAGTTCTTCATGTTATCTTGATTTTGAAATTACTATGTGTAGAATTTTGGAGGTTTAATCTAAACGTGGATGAATTGTGATGATGGACTTATGAGGAAGTATACATTGAATACAGTTCTAATAAATCGTAGAGGATGTTGATGCAGAATTTATGTACATTAGCATGCTAAGGCACAAAATAAATTTTTGAAACTATTCGAAGAAAATTAGAAAATTTTGAAGTCAGATGAGTCAATAATAATACAGAACTAGTTTTTACGATACTCATCACTTTAAATTTCAAGTCAAACATGAATTTTTAAACATGAATTTCACAACAACCTTCTACGCAGTAATTAATCTAAATAAATTGTTTTGCCCCTTGACATTTCACTAAATCCAAGAGTCCCTCGACAGTTCAACTTACCGGAGTTCCCAACAGTACTAATTCTAAAATATCTCTCTAAAAGATCTCAATGCCAAAATTCACCAGCCACATATGAAATTTTGCCAAAATATCACTCAGCCACATATGAAATTTTGTTTAGCCACATCCCTTTTTATAGCCTCAATCAAGCCCAACACATTCAAACGCAATTTTGCTTCATCAGAATGCTTGGGTAATCATTGTTATTGATATATTGGATCAAGGAGGTGGATCAATGACTAGAAAAAACATAACAGACTGATTCAAGACTGATTAAGGTCGATGGAAACAAAGGCAGACTAATTCAAGGCGGTGGAAACAAAAGCAAACTGATTTAAAGCTGGTAGAAACAAAGGCTTACACCAAAGTATAATACTGTTCTTTACAAGCCGTAAGAGAGGGGATGAAAGTCAACAGGCTACTCCCAGTACTACTCACCTAGTTGACAACGACTGCCCCACTAAGTCTACGGGGTCATAGGACTGTCCCAAGTCGTGTCCATCTCGTTGGCGGCTGCGTTGTGCACTTCCATCATCTAAATGTACCAACCCCAATTTTTTAAGGTTCAAAACATGCCCACTTTATGGTACATCAACCATTCCCGCCAGATTTAGTGTTGCTTTGCTCTGAACTGTGTCCACCATTGTTTCCACAATTGTTTGAATCACCTGCTCTGCTTTAGACTTCTAGCTTGCTGCCGCTCCTTGTTGTGGATCTGGTTGCTGTAGGTGTGTTGTAATTGAGGTAAATAGTTTCCACCATGTCTCCCTTGGGCAAGAGATCCCATCGTCCCAACAGAAGAAAAGCGGTTTCGCCAATTGAAGCAACTGATGGTGAGGCAATAGTTGTCAAGTCTGAGATGCCATCACAGTGTCAAACAGAGTCTACCTGGGAAGCGTCATTTGACTTAGAGGGGATTCCAACAGAGTTGAGAGAGAACCTTGTCCTGGCTACACCATGCTTGTTGGGTCGATCAGCTGTTGTCCACGACTAAGATTTCTTCCATAGAGTGTTAGGACTTTGCAAGGAAGGTTGTACGCCCAAAGAAGTCACGGAGAAGATGGTTCCAGCAAACACATATGTATCTGAGGATGTACCAACGAGTATATGGCGATGCTCCCGACAACAAAGCATTCAGTTAAACTTTTCTACGCGCATGTGTGTATTACTACAGTGGTGGGCGAGACAGCAACGTCAACTGGGCTACTGCCGCTACAAAGGTGAATCAAGAACGCCGAGCTCATGCTGCCAACAACCCACAGAAGCTGAGTCCTCCAGCGTTGAAGCAACAGATGGCGGGCATCATCTCGGCGGTGGCAACGTATTATCTTCACAATGGTGTTGGCACCGGTGCTAGGAAAGTGGATGCATTGCTAAAGGAGTTGCAGTTGCAGACTTCAAAACTCCAGCAGTCTGCATCTGCGCTAGACAAGAATAAGTTAGCTCACCTCGGTTTGCATGCCTAGATATTGGCGTTGGAAACCGAGGATGAGCGGTTGAACTCTATGAAGGAAGATCTGCGGAGAAGGAGCAAGAAGCATGCTACAGCCGGAGAGCTCCAAGAGAAGGCGGATGTAGACTAGGAGCAACGGGAGATCATCAAAGCAATTGCTGCAAACAACGATGCATTGGAGGCCGCCCAAGAGGAAGCAGCAACGCTCGCATCAACCTTAGAGCGCGACAGTTCAGCTTACCGGAGTTCCCAACAGCAGCTGCGCCAACTCGAGAAGAATTGTGCATCTGAGAGAATTGCGCAGCATTCTATCAAGCCGAAACGCCCTGTTGGGAAGAATATGTCTGAAGTTGGCGTCCCTCAAAAAATTAACCTTGACTCAGCGTGTAGATGCTGCAACTACATCTTTGTTTTAAACAGTGCAGTGCCATATTCATGTGGTTGTTTGTTTCACCCTTGGTGCTTGTTTCCAGCGCTGATTTCGGGACGTGGCAATTGCCCTCTCTGCGGCAAACTCGTTGATGCAAGTTGGTTGGAATCATGGGGGTTTGATGGGCTGGAGCGCTCTGGTCCAGTCTCTCATGACAGCAAAGGCAAATGTCTATCGAGTCCAGAAGACTCTTGCTTTGTGAAGCGAATGAGAGAAGGTGCTGGCGATGCTCAAGGTCGACCAGCTTCAAAGGTGGCCAAAACGAAGGTCAAGGTAAAGGGTCCATCGCCTCAACCACCAATTTCTCTATTTATTCCAGCGTTCCCACATCCCAAACCACTTGCTAGCCGACCCGCTGGCAGCATACACAGTGAAGTTGTCAATGTGGCCGTTGCAACCTTGGCGCATTACAGTAAGTTTTAGTGTTTTTTTGCTCCCTCCATTTTTCAGAATTTTAGCCAAGGTTCTTTTTAGTTTAATATCATGCTTACAATTTCAGTTATGATTTAATGTGCTGGAATTGTCCATGTGTTTGTTTGGAACCGCGTTGTCTCTCTAAGGAAATAAGTACTAATGCTAGATGGGTTGCCCTCTAAACATCAAAACAAAAGCTAGAAGAGTTCAAGAGGGGGCTCCAGGAAGGTACAAGCCTTGTTCGGGACGTTGAACCATGCCCAACAGCTGCAGAGGACGTGCCAAGCCGTTCTTCCAACAAGCCAAGTATTGGCAAGTTGCCACCAGCGCCACATTCCTCCCCAGTGTCACCGGATTTGTTGGTTGAGCAGAGCATATCGACCGTGGAGGGTTTCCCTTAGAGATGTATTGAACAAACCTAGTGTTTAGTTCAAAGATGTTAGTGGCCGAGTTTTATTATCATGGCGTTAGTACCAAAGTGGTTGTAGTGTTTATAATAGCTAAGCCTGTACTCCATTCACTGCGTGGCCTTGGTGCTGAACATTTTGATGAAAAAAAGTTGGCACTTTTTCACAACTTCATGACTTCATGGATGTTTCCACTTCCCCTTTGTTTCCACTCCATGGTCTTTCCACTTCACTCTGTTTCCACTTCGCTTGTTTCCACTTCACGCGTTACAATTCTACACTTTGTTTCCTCTTCCCGAGCTTATTGACGAATTCGTTTAGTTCAGTCTCCATACTATGCACTGGAGAATCTTTCAATGAAGGATTTGCGGTGTTCATATGTGCCTGGCTTGTATGATTGTGTTCTTTTATGTTACCCAATGAGGCACAACCTAGTTTCTGTTGAATGAGTTTGCAGCTCAAGAATGATACTTTGGAGTTGGTGCTACACTGCTTTAATCAGCCTTTTTTCCGAGGATAGGTGAACTCTAATTGGACAAGATAAGCGACCAAAGGACCGATTCTAATCAAATGACATGCATGCAACTCGCTTAGACGTCGTTGAGAAAGTGCTAGCAGTTTATATTCTTTGTGTTGTATTTGCAGGTGGCGGCAACAAAGGCAGATTATTTTAAAGGCGGCTGCAACAAAGGCAGACTGAAGAATATTCTCTGTGTTGTATTTGCAGGTTGTTCAGATTTCTTGAACACTTGATTCAAAGCGAGGCACATTACATCGTAATTTATGTCACCAATGAAGAAAATATTGAGGTTTGGCTAACTGTGTTGGGGTGATCTAGTTTTTCTAAATTCGTGTGCACACTGATTGCATATTTTTGTGAACACTGAGAATGGTACAAATAAGCTAATAAAGAATATACAAATTGAAACATGGATAATTGGGTAGAAAACAAACGTGTATTTATGAAACCTCCACCATTTAGCTAGAATTCAACCCTGGCTGAGCCATAGTTCCTATTCAGCTTGAGGTGTATACAAAACTACCTTTCCAGGTCTACATCCGTTTAACTGCCTTGCGTGTTTACAACGTGTCTACTTCAAAATACACCTGCGGCACTAGCCACTCTAAGCTCTAAACTAGCTGGTAAGTGCTACTATCTCAAAAGTCCACGGTGGTAGAACTTGTGATACACTGTTGGAACCTTCGTGTCTCCGGTTCACCTTGACGTCTGGATATCCAACTCGCTTGAGCACAAAGCGGAATTCCTCTGGAGCCACGTCGCCCAAGGTGATAGCAACCTCTCGACGAATATGTGACAACGGCCACCCTCGACCAACTTCAAACCGTGCCACAAGCAGACCTTGAAAAAAACAAGGAAGCACCACCATGTCTTCTTCCCGCACTTGGTCAATTTGTTCCCAAGTTACACCATCTTGCGCCAGACGCTCTCTCCCGTATTTAAAGTTCAAGTATAACACTGATCCAACGTGGTATTTGAGCAATAAACACATATGAGAGCTTCAAACAAGAGACCTTCGGCCATAGCATGCAGAAATGGCATTACAATGGCAACAGCGGCAAGAGTGGCAACAATGGCAACGATGACAACAGTGGCAACACACCTGAAGGTTACATAAGGTAAGGATATTGTGCACCGCACAATATTCTTACCAAACACCACTTTGGTTTGCCAACCCGGATCCATCAGAGATGTGAACACTTCTTCCGAGGGATTCTCCACGATATACAGCGTGGATGTTCGTCTCATAGTGTCTTGAGCTGCAGCAAAAAGGTCTACGAAGACATGTAGAGGAAGAAACCGCTGGAGGTGGCCCATACGGCTCCCAGTGGTGGACTTTGTTACAGACTGAAAGTCTGCATACAGTTTAGCTCTAAATGCCTCACTAGTATGCATATCTGGGAGAGGCCACTCCGGATCACTGAATGATGGCAGTAGCAGTGGCTCGACTGATCCATACAAAAGCCCTGGCGTAGGTGGAACATAGACAAGATTAGAAAAAAAGATGCCAACATCAAGCAGTTCCTTATACGACCGCCCATTGCGAGTTGCCTCACCAACATCGCTGTGCACAACCATGATCACTCCTAGTATGGAATCAGGGTCGACCCAATCTTCAAAATACGACTGGTATAAAACTATTCCCAACACCCAAAGCAAACCACAAAATTAACGACTCCTCGTCATAAAGCAATGGCCACATGAGAAAATTGATGGTTAGCTCAGAGTTAGTCGTAACTCACAATTGTATGGAACCCGATCCCGAGTAATCTGTGGATCCAGTAGCACCTGATGCCTATGGTAGGCGTGCCTCACCAACACGGACTGCAGTTCCGGCTTGTTGGTGACAACCTTGGGATGATCTACCTTGAATTTAAAATCCCTTATCTGAGCCTTGTAGGTTCCCCTCATGTCATCGCCGCCATGGCGTTGCGCATCTCTAGCCCAAGCCCCAATACTCCCAGGATTCAGCCTCACCCATGACATCCGCTCATACCTCGTTGGAATCCATTCTCCATCGGCGTTGTGAGTGCTGTGCAGAACAACTGTAGCAACCTGCGAAGTTGGTCGGCGGTTCTCCATACTTCCAACTACCTCAAGAACTTTCGATTCAAAGAATTTCGACACAGTTCCTCACTAGCAACAACATCACAGCAACAGTTGCAAGCTGATTCTTCCTAAACTCAAACAACCAATCATCCCACATTTTCCACCCAATATCACCGTTGACCATCTATGGTCACATCAAGGTTCATCAAATTCCGGCGCCACTACCTGTCCCGACTCTCCAGCACATGTGATGATGTTGCCAATCAGGACATCCACTACGCGGCCCCAACACGTGTGTACGTGTTGCCACCAAGGACAGCCAAGGCCCCAAAACCGAGGTACACCCCACTCCCAACAAGGTTACTCGATTATCTTTTCACAGTACAAGCATTATCCAGGACCACCATCCGCGATTGGCTCCCACCCATTGAAAATCTGATGTCACCGCCTTATACTCCACCATGGCATAGTGCATGTGGAATTATTTTGCAATTTTTATTTTGACAACATCCAGATATTCCACTTCCGGATTTGGGCATCCCAGGACCTCAAATTTTCTCTAATGCCCTATTCCAGTCTGTAATCCCTATGCATATATGTCGCCATTCCGGTACATGTCCAACAGCAGGGTTCATGAGAAGGCCTCTCTGAATTTGAGCCTTTTCTCTCCAAAGCTTGGGAAGTGTTGTAATTGTAGGACTCGGGATTGTTTAAAATCTTTGCAGCCTTGTGAATGTGGAAAGGAGTCGGGTGGAGAGATAGCCTATAAGGAGGGTGGCATCCTCAAGGATCGCTTCCTTCAGCACGGTGGCAACAATTCCATTGGTTGTAAGAGGAAAAACAAACTCTATTCATATGGTGGCTCAATGATATATGTGGAGAGGAGGCTTGGTGCCTTGTGCGGTAATCGTGGATCACGCAGGTTCATTAGAGAATGTAGTGTTGGGTGTGGCTGCCACAATGAATGTGGTAATCGTGTTGTTCAAAAGGGGATGAAGTATCGAGTAGAGATTATTCATACGGGCCATACTAGATGGGGGGTGAGGGCGAGTAGACCCCTTCCTAAAGGTGTGTTTCTCTTTGAGTTGGCTGGGGAGGTTCTCACAAATGCTGAGATGATTCTTAGAAATCTTGTAGCCCCACCTGGACCATCTTTCACAATGCAATTGGATGCTGATTGGGCCACTGAAGCCAAACTTGATGACAACTCTGCGCTCTGCTTGGATTCCCAAATTTTTGATAACGTGGGAAGATTTATAAGCCACAGGTTTGTAATCCAGCCGGTTGATATGCATTACTATATTTATTCGAACTTGTTTAATAATGTCTAATGAAAATGTGTGTTTCTTTAGGTGTGAAGATGCCAACTTGATCGAAGTTCTAGTGCAGATTGAGTAATAGGACAAGAACATATACTACATTGCATTCTTCACAAATCAAGACATAGAGATTCATGAAGATTTAAGTTGGGACTATGGCTGCGACTGAAGCTACAAAGACCCTAATTTGCCTTCCTGTGCATGCAATTGTGCGAGTAGCTATTGTAGGGACAGACTTCTTAGATCACAAAAAAAAGTTTTTCTAAATACTAAGTGACATGAATCTTGCGTTTAATTAATTGTAAACACTAACTGCTACATTGAAGCACTTACAGTAAATGACTGCAAAGATCTATTGAGGTCGCATTTTTGTCTAACAAAGGACTTAGGTTCTGAAATACAATGAAGGATCAATTCGGTTAAAGAATAAATGCTCATAGTGAATTAAAAAGTTTATACGAATAGTATCCAATCTGTTACGAAGAGTACTTATAATACCACAAGGAGCTATTCAAATACTACAAAGAGTACCCAAAATTAGTACATAATTTCACATTCCAATTTACATTAAAATACACAAAGTATTAAAAAACACTAAGTTCTTGAAATTAAGAGTACTTGTAGTATCCAGAGACACTCTAAGTTGTGGTTAACTACTCCTCATGGAATGCCCACCAATCACGCAAAGCATCTTCACATACTCTCATGGTCTCGCTGGACATCTTGTATACTGAAGAGCCCTTGGCCCTATGGGAAGCAAGCACCATGGGGAATTTGCACGCTTTGACTAGATGTGCATCGACATGCGCCTCCACAGCTTCGTTGCAAAATAAATACGTTTTATCCCCACGTCCGTGCTTCTTGAAGTATTTTGCCCTAATTACTTCATCCCCAGCGGCAAAGACACCCCCCCATGGACATTCTAGGGGCTCTTCTACCTCGAACTTAGATCAGGTGCACTGCAAAATGAAAAAATCAACGCCGTCTTCATTCTCCTCTTCTGCAGGTATCATGAAATTATTGCCAACCTCAACCACGTCTCCTAAGACCAACGACATGCCATCATGCACCCAATTACCTTCATCGTCCATTTCCTCCATCTGTGCAGCCACTGAAGAAGCGCTCTCCGGAACCAGCCTAGCAACATTCCAGCCCTGCACATGAGATGAGTTCAAGCGATTAGCCCATTTGCTATCAACGCATGATATATAGAAACAAGATAAAGCACGTGTCCTGAGAAGAGTAGGGTCAGATTCGGAGAAGTCCATGATGGAATAGAGTGATTTAGATCCTGGCAAAGTGTTGCACCGGATGCTCTTGTCACTATGGACGACCTCCTTCTCTCCAATGTGCCAGAATACACGAGAGAGGGGTGGAGCCGTGCTAATCTTTGTCCGCCTGTAGGAACTCTGAATCCGCTCAGTATACTTCTCTTGTAGAAAGTCGACAACTTGTGCAGCATTCGCCAATGGCCTCAGAGGATTCTGGATTTACTCGGCACTCAACGCCCTCTTCACGACCGCCCTGGCCCCGTCCCACTCTCCCTTCCCATGAGCAGTGTCGAAATTGTTCCACCGCATCTTGCATCCCTTGGTGAGCATGGGATATCTAGCCACAAAGTACATAGCTGTTGCACATTTAAACTGAGCGCTACAGCCATCACATTACACCCAGTGTTCCTCCGAAATAAATCCTGAGTCCTCTAACCATTCTCAATGCAAAAGCAAGCAATGTTGGACATATGCAGAGTCGTGATCTTTGTCATCTGATATACAAAAGTGCGTCAACTTCATTACGGTATCTCCTTCGTTCCACATTGTAATGTGGACAAGGATGGTTACGGACGTGCTAAAGTAGTACAAACTTTGCACTTCATTCTGAATAGCAAAGCTATAATTTTCTGCAAAATCGATATGAGACACAAGTACTCCCTCCGGGACGTTCTTCATCATTAATTGACATTCCTCATCTTGCCACCTTGCTCGGAAGTTGTGGATGATGAATGTCGACACTATTTTCTCTATGTACGACAAAAATTCTTTCACAGGAGTATCCCTGAAAGCCTCTCTAAGCCGCTTCTCGGGCTTTCCAGTCCTCTTATCAACGCCAACCTCATAGTATTCGTAAGACTTCCACTTCACAAGAAACGAGTTAGTACAAGACAACTCGAGAGGGCAAAGGGGAAATAAATGAAAGCCACAGTTTGGACAATCTCCCATGAGACAATCAAGCTTGTGCTACACATCCAGTTCTCCTTTCGAGCACACACAAGATTCCCACATCATTGTTACGCGCTTATAAATTGCCACGTGTGCATGGCAAGCCCCTTCAGCCTCACCTTACAAACTTGACTACGGCAATTGCACGTGATCCTCGAATGCAACCCCCTTAGTTGATCTCTGAGATGGCTCAATCCAACCTTCATGAAGTCCATCTCTACGTGGTATATACAGCAGCATGTGTTTCGTTCCTTCAATTTCCGAACCCACCATGGTTTCAACCTCTCGAAGACTCTCTGGTGCACGTTGCACTCTAGGTGAGCCTCCATAAAACGCAAAAAGAATGTTGTCTGTCAACCATGGAAACATTTTCCAAAAGTATTATACTTGTTGTATTGAAAGTAATAAACCTAGGTACAATATATTCTGAAATCAAGTACAAGTTATACAAAGGATTATATTAAGTACACTATCCTTGGGTTTGTGTTTACATCCAGTACAAGAAATACAAGGGTACTTCGAACACACTAACCAAATGTACTGAGTATAGACGACTCCTACACTGGGTGAGTACGACATATACACAAAGTATCTTGGCGTTCATACATTTAATCTTAGTTGTACATCTCCGATACATAGGACTTAACACAAATATCAGCTACGTACAATGTTAACTATATAAGTACATGTAAGGAGTCCCAAGTCAGTACTAAACAACAAGAAGCAGAGTATTTAATATACACAACTCCTAAACCAAGTGATACCACTTTGTATATTAGCAGTATTTCTTGCCCACAATAATACATTTGACCCTACGTTAGTAAGAAATCAAGTACACAGTGCTCTATATATTGGGATGATACTGACGACCTTGTAGACTATGAATAAAAACGCAGAAAAGGAACACAATGAATGTACAACATGTATGTTCAATGGAAGTTCTTACCTGTGTCTCGCAGAGGTAGTGCGTAGTATGAGGCTCCACCCACAGATATTGTCCTATCATGTGTTTAACAACATCCTTTTTGTTTGGCAAAACCTTGGTCTGTTCGTTCCACCATATCTCAATCTCGAGTTTGACGTAATTTGACAAACCTCCTCTCTTCTGTCAATTGAGGCGAAGCAGAGGCACTATCTCTTTAGAACTCAACCCATACACTCTTCTATTCATGGCTATATTGATGCTAGACGTAGAAGTATCCAATACACGTGACAATGCTGACACTCCATCGACTCCCAAGCTTACTGCCGCATCTAATAAAACACTTTTTCTTGCTAATTGCTCGGTTGAGTTTGCCACCTTCACCAATTGCAATTTGTTCTTAAAGTTCTCTATGAAATCGTAAGTGACCTTCGCCTCTTGAGGCCTTGGATAATATAGTCGTAACAGAGGCCAAAAAGCATTATGCCTCATGAACCTCTCGACAGCATCTCTTCTACTAGAAGGACCGGGACAACTCCTCAACTCTCCAACAATATACGTCACTATTTGCAAAGAGATCCGATTCAACTCCCTATCTGACATCTGATCAGGTGTGTCATCATGTAAAGGGTCTGAAGCAAGACCTCGTGTTTCCTTCTCTCTCTCTTTCTCTCACTCTCCCTCACTTGCTCTTTGTAAAGCCTTACGTGCTCTTGCCGTCTCTCTAGATACGGCTCTCTGCTCTTCCTCCAACCTCTCCGCAGCAGCCCTGGCTGCAGGACCAGGCCGACTAATACCCCCTCGCACTCGTTGCCTCTTTGCTGTATTCCCCATAACTAACACCTCGAAATATCAACACATAAAAATGATGAGTACATGGAGGGTGCAGATTATAGCAATGATCGTAGTACAATCAATGAGGCGATGGAAATGAAACAATTTAAATGTGTCCACATGAAAATGTAAAAGAACTTACCAAACTGTTGTCGCCTGCCACCGCCTAAATGCAATGGACTTGCAGCTACTAGTGGGGGAACCTATGGAAAATTGTACATTAGATAGAGAAGGCAGGTACTCGTAGCTACTATAGGAATCTACACTAATTGCGGTTGCAAATAGTACACGCCTCGGGGACTCTTCAGATACAGTGTTGCATTTGCCTAGATATTAGTCAGGGTTCTCTTGTTTAGAGATTGGGGTTTCAGAAACATAACAAGAGTCACTAGTCTCGCTATCCTCTATGTAGAGAAGGGAGTCTATCTCCGTACTAGCCGAGAGCAATCCCGTAGGCAAGCCTCTTGCAAGGAAGTACAAAGTAATCAGTTTCTGGACATGCCTGGACTGCTGCGTGGACTTAGACATTGTTTAGCAAACAATTTTGTAAATCGCATATTCTAGCAAGGAAACAAACAAGAGCCATGCACAAACTGTAGTTGAACTCTAAGCGACACCGAGTAGACACAGAATACAACAGAGCACAACGGCTACGCTGAGAAGGGCCCGAGAATCGATGGCGGCATAGACGTGGAGGGCAAGGGGTTGCTAGTGGCGGCGGTTCCTTAGGCTCGACGCCCCTAGAAAATAGGATCTTGATAATCCGTTACTAGAGAATGTACTCACTATACGTGGAAACTTAGTATACTCATTGCATGTACACACTGCATGTACTCACAGCGTGTACACACTGCACATACTAAATTAACTGCATACCGTGTTGTTTGATAAGAGCCTCGAGTGTAAATATTTGGATTGGTTGTCATTTCCTTCGAATTGACCAGTGGACGTTGATGTTGCGGATAAATATTGATCCTGTGGACAATATTTATTAGTTTTTAAGCTCTGCGCTTTATAAATAAATCTTGTAGATTTCACGCCAGCTAACGTGGATAAAGATGAAGGCTGCCTTAAAATCACTGTTATAGTATGTGAATTTCTAAACGTCCAATATGATGTAGAGGAATGTTTCTTTGGAACAATGAGCATTTGCAAAACAATAAGCAGTGTAGTTGCAGTGACTTAGAGAAATGCGTGATCCTTCAACTTGATCAGAGTATACACCTGTTAAAAATGAAAATAGACCCTTGACAGCTTGTGCGTTGTTGCAACAGGTACCACAAAAATATCCTAAAACTAGTCAGAACCTCATTTACAAGGAGAGATTTTAGACACATCTTGCATGTAATCACTACGGGAGACAATAAGAAATCAACATAACCCTTAACTCATATAAAAATGGAACAACATTGCAGAAACGCGGTTCCAGATGTCTACATCATGCGCAAGCTCCCGTTCATGATCCAAGCCGATGCGGATGAGGAGCAGAGTGGTTAAGACGTTGGCGTTCACCTCGGCAACATGATTCTCGAAGGGCTTCTGGAATCCAAAAACATCTGCAAGGAATTGAAAATGCTCCTCCAACTCCCGCTTGTCCCACCATAGTTCCATGTCGTCTTCTTCAACAGATGTTGGTCTCAGTTTGGCCTTCTGCCTATCACCAAGGCCGAACAGTTCGTCCATCTCCTCCAATCTTGATTCCTCTCAAAGTTCTTCGATTCCACTGTTACATTGACTTCCTACCTCAACAATTTGAACAACAATATAAGTATCTACAAATCAGAACGTGGTGATTAAATATACAAATGCTAATGCCAAATGTGTGGTAGGTTTTTCCAAACCTGTAAAATACGTGCTAGAGCCTCCTCTGCTTCTAATAGTCTGATACAAATTCCACCCCTTGAGCTCTCTCATTCTCTTTAAACAAAACCGCTACAATTGTATGAACCTAGAACCTAGTAGAAGATGAAGGTGCTAAGACAAGAGTATGTTGAGTGATTGAGAGAAGGCACTGGTGCGCATCCACAATTGTGCATGCAAAAGCAATGTAGAAGAAAGGCAAAGCAGAAGAAAGACGCACACTTGACTAGGTCTTCATGCTGGAAGAGCTGTGAAAGTTGCAGGGAGATCACAAGGCAACCTTTGACGGTGCTTGGCGTCCTGGAATTTAGGATCTAGGGGCAAGAAATTGATGGTAAAGATGAGCAATGCTCAACACGAACGGTCAAGATCTACCAGAATTTTGAACATTATATTCTCTAAGTACCTTTTGTATAGATTGAACGCAATCGCATTTATAAAATGAGATGGCGGGAAAATTGTTTTTTCATGTATTCTTTGATTAGCCGTCTTAGAACAGCCATTGGGCACCCAAAATCCGCGCTTGGATCCACAATAATCTTAATTTTACATAGTCTTTCCCCCCGCCAACTATACAATACTAATTATGCAGACTTACACCAAATATCTAACCCTGCTTCAAATCTTCTAACAGTTTTGAAAAGGCCATTCCATTGCCTATTTCCTGCGAGCAAATTGGCAAAATCCATGCAATCCCAAACAAACATTTCTGTACTTTTCCTTTTGTATTGTACTTGGAACATATGAATTGAAATCGTCATAAGTACAAATTAACATGAGCAATTAAGTTTTACAACCCTTTCAACAGTGGTAATAAGATCTTTGATATCTTACCTATTCCTTTCTCAGATCAAAACCTGCAAAAACATTGAGGCATCATGCTTTATCAAAGTACAAAGCTAAGGTACTCTGCCATATATTGTACTGTGACTCAAAAAGTACTAGGGTCTACCATACTTACACCCACTACTCATCTCAACAGTGGAGTAAACCGCGAACTTTCTTATCTTAATGACAACGTACCGCCTCCTCCTTTTGGATACGCTTTAGGCCGAGTTGTAAGAGATTGCGATCTGGAGGAAGAAGTGGATTTGGGGCGGAAAAGGCAAAATTATGTACGACATATGGAGAATTTTTCGTTTCATCTTAGACGGGATAATCGAAGAATGAGGGAACACCTTAGAAGAACCTCAATAAATTCTCCAGGGCATAGGCCACCGCAAACCTACAAACAAGGAGGAGCGAACTTCCCAACCAAGGGAACTGGGTTGATCCAGATGACTACAATGGAATAGGGTGGACAGGAGACTATTAGAATGGGGTGGATGGAAGTACATACTATGACAATCAGAGCGTACCGCGTCGTTAATGTGAACATGACATTTGAAAGCCCAAGTTTGCGGATTACAAGTGTGACATCTATATGGATTCGTGGGTTTATGTATACGATGTATGGACTGAAGTAAATCGGCATGTGCTACATATTTATCAAGAACTAGATAGAATTAGTAGAATAGGATGTAGATGTGTTGTCTAGAAGATTATAGTTGTTGTAAGATTAAAACGGAGTATGTCTTTTTTGTTTTCCATTCATAAACCTCCGCATGTACAAATGGTATTACTATTTTAAAAAAAATTATAAAAAAAATTTTAAAAAAAAAAACCCTGTCACAATTTCTTGCATGACTATTGGTGGATACTAAAGCTCCATTATTTATTGTTCTTCGTTATGTTTAATATTGACCATAGCGTGAAATCGTGAACTTCCAGAATGGGCATGGCATGGAATGTGTTAAAACTCCGAACTGGAGTTGAAGAACATGAGATTATTTCTTCATCCATGTACGTCACAAATAAATAATGTAAATCTTTCACCTCCGAGATTTAGAATTTTAATGTAGTTTCATTCAATGTTTTACTAGTCAATAGAGTCCAAGAAAAAGAGCAACATATTCCTAGAAGAATGTGTATGTGTGTGTGTGAGATAATATAGGAAAATAAAGGAAAGTAACTACTTCTCGACTCTCGAGCTTAGAGGATTTGTATTTAAAAATAATAGAATAAATAAAGGACTATAATATACGCTGCACATAGATGAACACACATGGCCGTACATCCTTGCATTAGTCCAAAGCATCATACTTGAAAGTTAGAACTTTAGAAAAATTATGAAAAGATTGATATTTTCCAAGAAATTTGAGAGGATACAAATAGATCATTATTATTATATGAGGATTGATAAAAAACTTAATAACAATAAACTTTATAAATAAAATATAAGCCGGTTTACAAAAATAAATTTAATACATCTGATCACTAATCAGATACAACTAATCACTAGTGTAATCTATGTCCACAAATAAACAAAATATAACAGAATTTTTGAAAATAAGAAAAGTAGAGATGCCATTTCGTGTCAGTACCCCTCACGGTATTGCTCATTCGGGATGGGCCACTTGTGAACATCTCAAAATCAGTTAATAAGATGTCCGAGTCCACCCATGGCACCGAGCTTATTCTTGCAAACTCTATGAAGGTAAGTATGGAGAACTAGAACAACATCTCCGATAATTTCAAAATGACGTGGTTGCTTTTCCGCTTCGTCATATGCGATAGACATGTTGCCGCCGTTGATTCTTGCGGCAATCTTTGCAGTTGCAAACTCCTCCGATGCCATATCCAAATCTAGAATGATTTGAATACCTCGTTTTTCTTTGTGTACGTATACCACGCGAGGATCCACCCAATATGGCCTTCCCCTGATCTCTTGCATCTGTTGGGAATTGGTCAAATCCCAGGGCAACCTTTTAGGCTCGTCCTTCTTTGTGGTCAAGCCCCAATCGCAAACCCTGATGTAGATCTTCGTCTCGTCCACCGGAAAGTGGAGTAGGATGTTGTCTAATGACAAGTCATTGTGGAGCCAACCTGATCTGTGCACTCCATTCATGATGTTCAGGAGTGCCCAAGCAAGCTCTGTTCCCTTGCTTCAAAAAAGGCAGAGCCGCATTCCTTGAACCACACTATCCTTTGGATTCCTACGAAGGTGTAGTGAATGAGGACGTTATCCCCTGCCTCATTGTCTCTTTTGAGCATGTCTCGAATGGTCATCACGTTCCACCAATACATATATCCCACGTGGTTGTTCTAATGAATGGCCGCAAAGCAAATAGCACCTGGATGGCAAATTCTTATTGCAAGAGATTTGTTGTTGTGGTCCACTCGTGCCAAAGCCGGCCTAATAGACCAATTATGAGGCCATTTTTCAGCAAACTCCCAAGGTGGAGAGAGTTCAGCAGATAACTCGATCCTAACCCTGCGTATAGTTGCATAACCCCTCTAAGGACTTGGTGATCCAATGGATGAACAATTGCGCCTTCAGACAATACAACCAAAAATTTCTTCCATAAGTTAATCTCATTCGCATGACCAAGCGGGGAATCCGACCATTAAATAGATGCACGTCGATGGACATTGAATTCCAAAAGGTTTTGAGAAAACTGTTTAAAAATTCAGAAACTCCCCGCCTCCCTTATAAAGAGACCCCTTCCCTCCCGGTGAGAAGGCCTAAGAGAGAAGGAGCAAATCCCCCACCATAAGCAAGCAGTCTCACGCAATAGGGAGAAAATGAGTAAATAAAAAGAGGAGGGCGGTCCCCTTTATATAGGGGAAGCCGACTTCGCGGCCGTCCGATTGGCCGCGGCTTCGCCTGAAGCTGTGGGATGTCAAATCAGACGGCCGCGTGGCTCGATAGCGCCACGTGGCCATTGCCTAATGCGGCCCTCCGCAGCCGCGGCTGGCCATCGGAGGCCGTCCGATTCCGCGGCCGTCCGCAGGGCCAACGCTGCGGCCGTGCAGAGGGCCAACGCTGCGGTCGGCCGGGGAAAGTTAGCATCTGAGCGAAGAGCGGAGAGCGGAGAGCAGAGAGCAAAGAATGAAGAGCACAAATTTGACATTTAGCCAAATTTTCAAAAGCAAAGTAAACCCTATAACCGTGGAAAAAATTAAAAAAAGGCTTGATTTTTTTACTTTTTTTAGTAAAAGAGTATAATTCCGTGGAATTTAGAGTTATCAATGTTAAAAAAAATTTACGTTTGTTTATTAAGGTACAAATTAGGGCTGATGTCATGATGACGTCATGCATACAATCCTTTAGATTTGGTCCCTTATAGGATCAGGATACGAGTATTCCAGCATGATGTTTTTAAATCACAAAACTAAATATTAAATAGGTAATATAGATAATTATAGGAAATAAAAAACCAGAGAACCAAAAGTTAATGGTCTGAAAACTTCGTGGAATATTTAAAAGTTCGTGTACAATAATCGAGCTGCGGAAACCAAGATGTATACCATGTCAGGGTGCTTGTCTTTGTCGAAGATGTCTCGGTATTTCAATAAGTCTATAGCTACCTTTAGAGTCAACAAACGATCTATATAAACCTTAGCAGACGTCCTTGATGTTGTATTAGCTGAATGATTTCTGTAGAGCTGAACCTTGTACTTGAAGGGCAACTATTTGAAGGTATGGGCGAGTCAATTGAGGTCGTTGCTTGTGAAACGATTTTACAGGATTTGCTTAAGCGGATGGCGGATGGGCCTAACCCCTGGGATCATATAGGTAGTAGTGCAACGCAGGGTTGGACTCCTCCGACGGTAATCACGTTTGAAGACGTCAAGAACGCTCGTGCTGTGTCGAAGAGGTGGAAGCTTGAGATTGACAGCAGCCCTGAATACGCATGCCTTCGGCTAGCGAGGTGGGATTACTTTTCGTACGAGGGTTGCCATTGTAGTCCGAAGGACAAATACGAAGTTAATCGGTTCAACATACACTAGAGTGTTTTTCGGAGTTCTTGGAAACTTGCAAATCCGATTTACAACGGG
Organism: Ceratodon purpureus; assembly: GCA_014871385.1. Taxonomy (NCBI): domain Eukaryota; kingdom Viridiplantae; phylum Streptophyta; class Bryopsida; order Pseudoditrichales; family Ditrichaceae; genus Ceratodon; species Ceratodon purpureus. The sequence continues at coordinate 32,202,806 of CM026426.1, read as the reverse complement.
AGGTTAGAGACAGCGTTCCTTGGAGAGCTTAGTTGCTTTGAGTTAGATCAGTTGAGGACACTGCTATGGGCCAATGCAAATGAGGTCTTGGATGTTCCATAAGGAAAGAAAATTTCTCCGAGAGATGGTATCTAGATCTCTCCTAAGAATAGATATATAGCTACAACAATTTCAAACGTTGTTGATTGAAAAAAAAATAATAATTAGAGTATTGTATATATTTTGACCATTTTAGTTGTTCATGTTAGTGTTGTCTAGTTTTCTGAACAGAATTTGCAAACTAAAACAACTTCATCACTGAGTGGTTTTCCCTTTAAGCACTGAGAATTGAGAGCCAAAAACTCTTGCAGTTGTAGACCTTTACATACACCAAAATAAAATGGAAATGAGAATCATAAATACTTTACGTGGTTTGCAATAGAATAGACGATGGATTATGTAATCAACTCCAATGAAATGAAATGAAATCAAATGAAAACAATGATAGGCCAAAGCCTCCTTCAAACTCAAAACATGCTACAATCGCTACTTCCACTCTCAGAACTAGATGACTCTGAATCTCCTTCTACAGCCTCTGCATCGACGAATAGAAGGGCCCTGGGATCAAAAATAGTTGGCCGACTAGAAACATATTTAAGGGCTCTAGATTGAAACGCCTGTGCTAAGCTCTCTGCGTAATCCGGAAGTATAAAAGGCTGAATCGGGCTGGAATGAAGACGCCACGATGGAGTGGACACTGCTCTTGGCCCACGTGGCGGTGTTGCCGAAACTACTCTACAATAGAAAATTGATTGTGGTTAGATCGAGTACGTAGAGTTGTAAAGAGAAGCAATGCTTGGATATATTGAAAAAACAATAGAAGACTTACACCACTGATCAGGTCTTGCTCTCTTTGGAGGCGCTTCGTCTGCTGCTGCCGGCCTAGGATGTTTAGGAGGGCCCATGGCCGATGGTCTAGCCATGTACGGTTTGAGAATGGCGTTGAATATGGCTTCGTCATCCTCAAAAGCTAGAATGTGACGACCAAAAGCCTGGCAAGCCTTGATAAAGGCCCCTGAAACTCGGAGGGTAACGAAGAAATTAGAAATTGTGGAAAAAATTAGAGGAAAAACGAAACAGAGATATGTATGGATAGTTACATGTTCCGGCATTCTAGTCGAGGACTATGTCTTTGGGCTTCGAAAGCTCTCCAATTATGCTCTGCATCATCTCATGGGTTTTCTCCCTTGGCCCTCTCCACGGAACGTCGCCATTCATTTGTTGCGACTCCACATCGGTCTAGTTGAAAATGGCATCACTCTCCGTAATGTTGAGGACCCCATGTATCAACTAGAATTTCTTTGTTTGGAAGGAGAAATTAGATGGCTCATTGCCACCACAAACGTAGACGCGAATCTAGAACCGAATAGTCTGCACTCAAGCAAAACTAGTGAGTGTAATTAAGCGGAAGGGTTATCAGTAAGTAAAGAGAAGGAAATGTTCTGATGAAATTACCAAGTTCTCGGGGTTCGTAGGAGAAGTCAGGCCGAGTACATTGACGCCCCACGAGTCCTTGTAAAGCACGAAATCACCACCTTCAGCTTCTTCCTTGATATCCTTAGCCAGCTTTTGATCACTGTTGAAGATGAGGCAGAGGGCACCATCTTTCTGCAGCTATTGTTCTGCAAAATCGAAGATGTCGTACACATAATCCTTGTAGCGAGAGTTCCAAGGCGGAATACTCGTGGGGGGATCAGAAACGGAAGGGACGGGAAGATTCTCAGGGATGTCGGCAATGATCAAGTCGAGTCCCAGATGGTTCTCTTGTTTGCATCGGTCCGGAACTTCGTTTTGGCGGCCTGCTCCAAACTTGAGGAAACAAGAAAGCTGAGTTAGAAACTATATAATGAATAGAAGTGGATGTATCTAAGAAATGTCCAAATATCGGAACATACCTTGCGAATGAAGTCTTGAGTCTTGATCCAATCTGGGTCGTCGCCACCTTTTCTCTTTAGTCTCTTATTTCGCCGTAACATTGAATCCACAGATGAGTTGAAGACGGAAACATATGTGGAAATCGAAGCTCTAGCGGAAGAAGTGGTTTGGGGAAAGAGTTTGGCCTTCTTCTGCTCAATGAGACTTCGTGTGATTGCAGAAGCACTAATGGATGAAGGGGCATTCGCAGTGGTCGAAGTTGGCATGGGACGTCTATAGTTGGAGAAGCGTTGGGTGTCTCCTTCCCTGGCGAGGAAGATTCAGCCCCAATATCTTGTGAGGTCTGCGACTTTGAACCCAGAGTTCGCAGTCGCCGACCTCTCCCTCTCTTCGGTTGAGGTGCAGATGATTGACTCTGATGTTCTTTGTCATCTTCAGAAGCTTCATTGGAGTCTTCAACGACCGGCGCTCGAATATCAAATAATGTTTTGACATCGGCCTCAGAATCAACTGTAAAACCACGGAGGCAATCGAGATACCAACATCCTGCCTCAATGTGGGGAGCTTTGTACCTCTTCAACTGCTGAGGAGAGTAGATACACTGGTCCGAGCCTCTCTGGATCCATGAAGCAAAGTACTTCAAGAGATGTTGGACAGTGATGGCGCCTTTTGGAAGAAGCTCTCTCTTGAAGTACCTAGTGAGGGCCAATTTTGAATGACTTAGTATGTGGGAGAGAGGAACGGCAGGATTTGAAATGCACTTATGTTTGAGTAAAGAATCATACCGGTAGGTGACTTGCTTGACAACATCTTCCGTTCTAGGGAATTTCAAGAAAATCGTCTTCTTATCAAAAGTCTTCTTAGCCTTGGATCCAAGGAATGCCGGGAATGCTCTGTCCCAAAGGAGAATACGCCAACTCTCCACGAAATCGCCTGGACGCTGAACATCAGGGGTCGCATTCCAATTGATGATGAGCTCCTCAGCCTTACAGATGTCCTCGAACTCATTGATGACGGCTTCTTCCAACTACAAGAAACAGTCAGCAGAATTAGACTACGGCAATGAAAGTGGTAAAATGACAACGACAATTTCTGTTTTGGAAATTGGGAAGCATACCCCTGCCCAAAATGAAGCCCTGTTTAGCCAACTGTCGAGGTCAGCTTCCTTGAATTCAGGTGGTAAGAATCTATAAGATCGCCTTGAAGTTGGAGAAGAGTTCCACCACCTCAACCAACGAGCTTTGTACTTGGGCTCCACTGCCGCCGGCACAATCTTCTGCTGCTTGTCCAATGTCATCTCACGTTTCGAAACATCACTGAATTGGCGGTTTACCTGCAATTAGAACTGAACTGTTAGAATTATGTAATTAGAAGTAGAAAGAGATTATAAGAAATTAGCTAAAGTATTAGTGGTTAAAATCTCACCTCTGCAAGGAAGTCGTCAACGTTTTTGGGATTCGCAATGGCCAAGTATTTGGTGAAGTCCTTCTTCTTGATGGCATCAGTGAAGTTGTCTGATGCCGTCGTCATTGCATCCCAAACTCCAGATCCTGATGGATCATCTTTTGGTGTGTTCTCCATGTAGGATCTAGCTGCCTGATTCGAGGCGACTACAATCTCTCTCTGCACAAAGAGAATGTATTAATATCTGTGTACAAACTACTTCGAATGCACAAGTTAAAGTAAGGAATATGACAAAGGTACTAGCTGATTCAGGGAATAAATTCTTACTCGGTACACGAACGCAATGAAAACCTTCGTTGTTAAGGTGAACCATCAATCTTTTGCGTGTTTGTTCCGCACACAGATTTCAAACTCTTCGCGGCTAAGAAGATCTTTGAATTCTTCTAACTTCATGACACCGAAAGAGTGGATGCGGAATAGCTTCGTTGGAATATTACTCTTCACATGGTCATTCTTAGTTGACCTATGGACAAAAGAACATGTTCTGAATAAAATTCGTAAGAGAAGGGTGATCAACATTCTCAAAATATAAATTAAAACATTGAACAACAGAGATTCTTACCAATTGATGTCGTGCATGGCATGTAGAAGATTGCCCACTTGGCCGCGTGGATCCAATATGATGCAGTGCACGGAGATGTGCCATGCGGGATCCTCAGCATGATGCTTGTTGATAAGTCGTAACCAAGCTGAAAGGCGATGATTACCTTTCCATACAAAAAACACTTTGCCACTGAATTGGTGGTGGTCATCGTCTGCTTGGAGGTCGGCTTCAAAGGTTGCCTTGCGCCAGCATGGGCTCCACTTTGCCTTCACTTTGTCCGTGACATCCATTGACATCTCCTCAGTAATGAACATAGATATGTACAGAACGCGGTCCCCATCTCTGTAGCCCTTGACGAACTCCCTCTCCAGGTGTTGCACGCCCATTTCGCCAAGCGGTCTGACTTTTGCCATCGCAATCATTCTACACAATGGGACAAGCAGGCGAGACTTCTTCAAGGGCTGAATATGAACGCCATTGATGACGTTGATCGAGTCAACTTTATGATGTGTTCGATGAAGCAATTCTCCTTGTACAGCGTCTTCCAAGTCCAAAGGCTTTGATGATGATGGCAACACGTCTTGTGTTTGAGTTACCTGAGTCACCTGCCATAAGCCATTAAAATGAAGAACGAATCTCAAAATTTCGGATACAGAGTAATAGAATTTATCAATCACTTAGAGATTTTCTCATATATGAAAGAGTAGAAAAACAACTCAAATTTCATCTACGGCACCAAGTATCAATGCCGTGTCACTCTACGAGCAGCCCTTCCATAGTACTCTCTAGCCTCTCTACTATTCCAATGATGGCGCCTTCTCCAAAATCGCCTGGTTTGACGGCAAGCGCTGGGCAGTATTGCCGGAAGGGCAAAGACTACATGGGCGGGCCTTGTCAACACCAAAGGTGAAGCAGGAGGATTTGGCGAAGACGGTGGTGTACCAAGACGTGGCGACGATGGCATGTACCTGGAGAGGTGGGCTCATAAACTCGCGATGTAGGCATGTACTGGGGTGACTAGACCTCGAAAGGTCCAGTATCTACACCTAAAGGAATGGTAAAATCACAGGTACAAAGACGATCATCCTCTAGGACTGACAGGTCTGAAAGGTTGATCACAGAGATTGGAGAGTTGACTGACATGTCAAGAGCATCAGAGCCTACCTGCAAGTACAAGACATATAAGAAAGTTAAAATTTTCAAATCAATTCAAAGAATTCTCTATTGCTTGACTCAAATTGTTAAGGAAAATAAGTGCTTAAGTACGAAAAACAATAAGTATACCTCAGTCTCCTCAGGCCTCTTGATTTCGCTATCAGTCGCCATGTTCTGCTCAGAAGTATTCTGAAATCCATAAGAAATGCACTAAGGTCAATTACAAAATTAAATTAAAAAAAAAGCTCATATGGATATTAAAAAAAAGCTCGCCCCCAATACTTCCTTGGAAGCTACTGCCTCCTCGGCCGGGGGCTTTCACACAAGCCAAGCATTGCCTACATTCCCCACAAGCCCCACATTGTGCATAAAAAAAAAATTAGCCCCCAAGGCTTCCTTGGAGGCTAATGCCTCCTCGGCCGGGGGCATTCACAGAAGCCAAGCACTCGTGTCTGCTCCGAGAGGAGACACGGTGCAAGGCCGTGGGAAATGGAATAAAAAAAAAAGCTCGCCCCCAACGCTTCCCTGGAGGCTACTGCCTCCTCGGCTTAGGGCTTTCTCACAAGCCAAGCATTGCCCACATTCCCCACAAGCCCCACATTGTGTATAAATTGAAAGCTCCCCCTCGCGGCCTCGGCCAGTGGCAATGCCTCCAAGACCCAAGACAAAGAGTGTGAAGAGTCCTCTGCATCCACAGACCCCCTGTACGCACAACCCGAATCACTAGTCCCAACAATTGATATCCAATACCCACAACCCAAAACCACAACATGATTCCGACAACATTAATTCGCAAATCGAAGTACATTGTACGAACCCATCATCTCAATACTTGCCGTACGGCCTCGTCATGGTACTCATTTCCGTACGACCCAAGATTCAAAAAACCCAAGATTCAAAAAACCCAAGATTCAAAACATCCAAGATTCAGAAATCGTTACGTAGGTGTAGGTGGAGAGAGGTACCTCCTCTTCATCATCGTGGACAGGGTTCTCCTCTTCCTCTTTGTCGTCGTGGACAGGGTCCTCGTCTTCCTCATCCTCCTCGTCCTCGCTCCCCTCGCGTCAGCCTCCAGCTCCAAGCCCGAGCTCAGGCTAGGGCGCAGGTTCTTCAAACCCGAGCTCCTCCACTCCCATGCCCGGCGCCCCGCCTCCCAGTGCCTCCTCCTCGCCTCGCCCTAGCCCGCCCAGCTCCCGTGCCGCCATCGCAAGCCCTCCTTCACCTGCCTTCAAGATCTCTTTCCTTGCCCTCCTTGCGACAACTATCAAATGCTCGATTTCGCCACCCTTTCCAAGTAGTGAGGCTGGTGTGGAAACTCCCAACTCCCTTATCCAGTTGTCACTCTTTGTAAGATTATACCAAAATGGAAACTATGAGTCGAAGGAAGTCTACAGTATCAGACTTACTCCTTGAATAAATCACACCCTAGTATTACATTGAATAAATCACAGCCTAGTATTACAGAATTGAAATCATGCTCCAATTGAGAATCCAGTCCCCTTGTCAAGGAGTCAATGAATCTTAGTAGAAAACTGTGGTGACTCTACTCTTTGACTACAATTAAAGTCCTATTCATCCGTCATCTCTACAAGTGCTTCCCCACTGCGGAGTACCCTGTGCTGCTCCTGAATCTCTGTTACGGTGTTTTCGATCACCTCCTCTTTTGCCTTCTCTATACAGTCTAGAATAAGTTTATGTATGCTACAAAACTTCAAAGCTAAAGGCAATCCAGCTCCTTGAACCTTCACGGGAGCTCTCCCCTGCTCAACTTTTAAATCAACCTTCCTACGAGATGGTCTTCTCTTTCTCGCTCTCCTATTCGTAAAATCAGTCTTACATGGTTTTCTTCTCGCTTTAGGAGCGACATAAGTGGAGGGAGAAGACCCTCCACTATCCTTCATCTGTCTAAGTAACCTAATGACTCTCCTCATGTGGGATCCGAGAAACTCAGAATAAACCGGAAGAGCCCCATCCGCTGTTAGAATTTCATTAATTTTTCATTTTTTTGGTTAATTAGGTAAAAATTAGCTAGGCACTAGCCGCATTAAGAGTTGGCACAAACCGGATACTCCAGGAACCTTAAAGCAGTTAACGCAAGAAGTATTCTCGGAACCTTGATCCCGGAACTCGGAAGAGAAAACTCGGAACGGGTCGACGATCCGAGAACTAACCGTTACTGTAACCGCGTCTAGGATCCGAAACGACGCGGAACTCATCATGACTCGGATAGGTGCCGAGCTCGGTACGGTGGCGGCTGCAATTATGCGCCGCCGCAGCGTTTATGATGCTCTGGGTATATAAGTGGGAGTGTTACGGTTTGGAGTTCGTTTTTGCGGACTGGGAGTAGAGAGTGAAAGAGCGGTGAGGTGTCTTGTCTTTTCCGATTCACTGGCACTTGGATTGCCAGGTATCTTGCTGTCGGATCGTAAAGGGAGAGAAGTAAGGCGTAGCAATGTTGCACGTTCAATGTAGAGTTCTTAGCCCCGCCACTCCGGAGAGAGAGTCGGCGATGAACGAATTGATTGACGATCTCACCCGGATGAGGTGCGAGGGTTTATTGTCACGGCCTTGGTTGCTGATAGATGAGGTGATGGTGACGGAGATCCTCGAGGGATCGGACAATAGGTGGGACAATACGATCCGGGGCAAGCCCACGCTGTGGAGTGCGGAACGGTGGGCGGAAGTTTACGACTTCGAGCAGAACGGACTCCTTTGGGCAACCCGGACGGATAAGTACGTATAGGATAGGTTCCACGATAAGATCCATAAGAACAATGGATACGTGATAGACGCCTGTAAGGATAGGAGACAGAGATAGGTCCTAGCCTTCCTCGTTCCGATCCTGTATCCGTTGAAACCGGAACAGGTCACCATCACAGTCAGAAACACCATCCTCGGAGCGTACACGGGGGAGCGTCCGGTGAATTGGGCTGCACTCATAGCGGAAACCGTGCAGAATTTGGTGCCCTCGATCGGAAAGAAGCCGACCCCAATCACCCCTTTTCTCTACCACCTCTACCAGTTCAATGGCTTGCTGATGGATAAGGAGGAGGAGAGTTATGTGGTTGCGAAGAACCTCCTCTGTTTTCAGGAGATCCCGCCCGGGCTTCACGTCGTACCGCACGGCGAAACCTCAGATACAGCGACCACAGAAGGGGAGGATGATACGGTGCTCGTTCCGAATCCCATCGCTACAAAGGCCCACTCCAAGTCACGATTGGAACGCGCTACATCGCAGCACGCGGAGCCTTCCACGGCCCGGGGAGATGCGGAACGGAAGGAGGTTAGTTCCGAGCGAGGATTCCCGGTTGACCCGTTCCGGGGAATCCGGGAGGAAACTCACCGGGTGCAGGCCTCTTACGATCGGATCGAGAAGTTGTTCCGGAGAGTCTGCACGTAGCTCGGGGGCTGTTTACCGGAGGAGGTGATCCAAGAAGTGGAGCTTTTGAAGGACGCCCCGAAGCTTCGGAGCGAGAAGAAGCAGTTGGAGTTTCCGCTGCAGGAGCTTACCTCGGAACTGGCGATGAAGAGTGAGGAAATCCGGAAGTTCCATGCGGAGCAGGAGGAGACTTTGGGTGAGCTCCGGAAGTTGGTAGGAGTTCCAGGTGATATCGTCAACAAGGCCAGGTTGTTCGACGAGAATGTGCTGCAGCCTGCAGATTTGGAGAATAAGCAGAGGATCATCACGATCCTTTCCAAATGCGAGCACTCGAAGAACCAGATTCTGAAGAAGGTTCGGCAGTTGCTCAATCCGGGAGTCAGAAGTCCCAGCGTCGGAACCAGACTTCCCAGATCTCCCTCTCGGACCATGGTAGGGAAATCTCACGGTGTAGCATTCAGGACCCCATTGGAGCGCAACCTCCGGCTTCAGGAGCAGATGGCGGTCGACTCGGATATCTTCAAACCCGCTCAAACGATCGCGCACATGATCCGGGAACATCAGAGTCAGGTGGCGTCACCCGGAGCCAGTACGGCTCAGCAAGGCTGGGCGATCCCCACCGGTCAGGCGGAAGTGACAGGGACTACAGTCACTGTTAGGCGATCCGAGGAGCGGACGGTTACGGAAGAGATAACCCGGCCCGTGCAGCCGGTTATTCCCCCAAGACTCGGATCGTTAGTGATTATTCCGGTTCACCAAGGGGAGGTAGCCGGAGCGGAATGGAGGAGGTCCATTTCACCAACCGGACGTACCCGAGTGACTCAGGAGGGGGCACTCACCCCTTCACCGACAGCCCGGACCGGGACTGTGACTCCTACGCCAACATGAACGCCAGTGGTGGACTCCCCCGTCGACAGTTCCGGTGCTCGGATGATTTTGGAGAAGAGGAAGGAACCGGCGGAGAAGGGGCCCATTACGATATCCGGGTCCGACTCGGATACTCACGCGAGCTCCCCGGTCGGGACAACCAGAAGTGCGACTCGGACTCCGACATCTGGAACCCCTCCCTCGCAGATGTTGCCCTAGTCTTTCAAGTCTCCAAAGACCCGAGTCGTTACGCGGCTTTCCTTGGAGACCAAGTCGAAGGAGTCGAAGGAGGAGCGGAGTGCTAGGCGTCAGGCGGAGCAGGCAGCAAAGGCAGGAAGATCCAAGCCCCGGATGACTTGATCGAAGGAGAAGGACCAAGGACAGGAGAGCCACAAGAAGACGAAGATGGGATAGATTCCTCTCGCTCGAACTCCTTGTCACTTTTCGGATTTATAGGAGTAGGTTTCGGATCGGGAGATCCGGATTAATCGTAAAGTAGGATTCTAGGTAGATAGTTAGGAATTAGGGTTTTTGATTAAACTGCCGGCGCCGCCGCTTTTGTGAAAGCCTCTGCTTACTTAAACGGGGAAGGCGATGCAGTCCGGGTCTTCGTTTTGCATGTTTTCTCCCTATATTCCTTATCAGTAAAGTATTCGTGTTTTGCAAGTACTGTGCGTGGTTTCCAGTTAAGTCTGAATGATCCGGGAAGGATATGAGAGTTCCGCTGTAGCTCGGATAGGAAGGTGACGGGAGTTGTGACGAGACCCGAACCGGAATGGTTATGGGATTGAGCGGAAAGATTTAGTGGATTGTCGTAGGAGTGAAGCCTCACTGTTCTGTCCCCAACCCAACCTCACGCGGAATAGCCGTCGCTAGGGTCGAAGCGGATCGAGGGGTACTTGATCGGGCTCCCTGAACTTCTGAAGAGGTTCCGCACACTGTGAGAGGGGGATTCGGAACGTGGCACGGGTCGCCTAGGGATAATCGGATCCTGGTTCTCCCAGATCCAGATTGGTTTGTCGTTGTAGGGGGAAAGTTTGTATGTGAGTGGAGAGCGTAGAGCGGAGAGCGGAGAGCACAGAATGGAGAGCACAGAATTGACAATTATCAAACATTTCAAAAGCAAAGTAGACCCTATAATTGTAGAAAATTACTAAATTAAGGCTTGATTTTGATACTTTTTTTACGAAAAGAGTATATTACCGTGGAAATCAGGGTTATCTCTGGTAAGAATTTATTACGTTTGTTCTCTACGATACAAATTAGGGCTGATGTCATGATGACGTCATGCATATATCTTGTTAGATTTGTCATGGGTTTAGGCAAGATACAATGATCATGCGTTAAGTTTTAGATCAAACAAATAATTCTTTCATAGGATTATGTAAATGCACAAGGAAAAAAACAAATTTGAAAGAACATAAAAGAGGCAAGGTTTGAAAACTTCCTGAAATATTTCAAAGTTCGTGTATAATATCTTAACTGCTGAAACCAAGATATACCTTATTAGAGTCCTTGTCTTCATCGAAGATTACTCTCTCTTCTTAGGCGAAGCATCTTCATTTGATTGATACAAGTAATAGATTCTCATCATGAAACAGCACTTGGTAAGCTGGGTTTCATAGAAGGAGGTCACTCTTGGTTTCTTGAGCTTGTTTCTAGGTGGCGTATTAGGATAGTGACACAGTCCTTGGCATTCTGTGCTGTATGCGAAGGTAGCGTACGAGTTCGGGGGGGTCAATCTGCAAGCTTGCGTGGAACGTTTTAAGACTACAACAATTTAGTGTGTTGCGCGATGCCGAAGGTGCGTAATGCGGGATCGAGGAGGACGAGAGCGGCTGTAGGTTTGCCCCCAAAGGCACCGGCGAGTTATCAGGAGCTGCGGCCCTGGCTGCTGGAGGTGGAGCGCGCCAGGGAACGAGGCATGGACCTGCCGCCGTTTAGGCACATCGGAAGCCTCCATGTTGGTGAAGGTGAATGGCGTTGGACAGTGATTTGTACCAATGAGCTTCTCCGTATTATGGAGTTGTCCCTTATCCTGTATCCCTTGCCATCGAACGTTGATGAGAATCCAGTTGTTCAGCTGCCCGAAGTGATCATATCGGATGGCGAAACTTGCTGGTTTAATATCGACAAGAGTTGGACTGTATATCCTCCGAAGGATTATTACTGTGAAGACTAGTGGGGTGTTCGAATACATTCCTTTAGATTTGGTCCCTTATTGGATCTAGATACGAGTATTCCAGCATGATGTTTTTAGATAATATAGATAATTCTAGGAATAAGAAAACTCGAAACCAGCAAAAAGAAATGGTCTTAAGAGTTCGTGGAATATTTCAGAGTTCGTGTACAATAATACAATAGCTCAAACCAAGATGTATACCAAGTCAGACTGCATGTCTTGGTGGAAGAATTCTCCGTCTTTAGATAAGACCATTCCTAGCTTAAGTGTCAAGCAACGATCTATATGAACCTTAGCAGACATCCTTGAAGTTGTATTAGCTCAATGGTTTTTGTAGAACTTAAGCGTGTACTTGCTAGGGAGTTGTTTGAAGGTATGGGCGATTCATTTGAGGTCGTTGCGTGTGAAACGGTTTTACAGGATTTGCTTAAGCGGATGGCGGATGGGCCTAACCCCTGGGATCATATAGGTAGTAGTGCAACGCAGGGTTGGACTCCTCCAACGGTAATCACGTTTGAAGACGTCGAGAACGCTCGTGCTATGTCGTAGAGTTGGAGGCGTGAGATTGACAGCAGTCCTGAATACGCATGCCTTCGGCTGGCGAGGTGGGATTACTTTTCGTACGGGGGTCGCCATTGGAGTCCAAAGGACGAATACGAAGTCAATCGGTTCAACATCAACTGGAGTGTTTTTAGGAGTTCTTGGACACTTGCAAATCCAATTAACAGCGAGAGGTTGGAGACAGCGTCCCTCGGAGATCTTAGTTGCGTTGAGTTAGATCAGTTGAGGTCATTGCTATCTGCCAATGGGAATGAGGTCTTGGATGTGCCGGAAGGAGAGAAAATTTCTCCAAGAGATGGTATCTGGATCTCTCCCAAGAATAGGTAACATGGCTATGGAAATGTGGGATTTTGAATAATTAAAATATAAATTACAGCGCAATATAAATTTTGAGCATTTAATTTGTAATATTTCATTCTTCATATTATATTTTGAGCATTACAGTTGTGACATTTCATCCTTTACATACACGGAGACAAATTGGAAATGAGAATCATAACAAGTTTAGGTTTAGGGTAGTAGAGTAGACGAAGGATTAAGCAATGAACTCCAATTTTAATCAAATCAAATCAAATGAAAACAATGAAAGAACGAAGCCTCCTTCTAACTCAGAACATGCTACAATCGCTACTTCCACTCTCAGAACTAGATGACTCTGAATCTCCTTCTACAGCCTCTTCATCCACGAATAGAAGGGCCCTGGGATCAAAAGTAGTTGGCGGACTAGAAACATATGTGAGGGCTCCAAATTGAAACGCCTGTGCTAAGCCCTCTGCGTAATCCGGAAGTATAAAAGGCTGAATTGGGCTGGAATGAAGATGCCACAATGGAGTGGACACTGCTCTTGGCCCACGTGGCGGTGTTGCCGGGATTTACTCTGCAATAGAAAACCGATTGTGGTTAGATCGAGTACATAGAGCTGCAAAGAGAAGCAATGCTTGGATAATTCGAACAAAGAATAGAAGACTTATACCACTTATCAGGTCTTGGTCTCTTTGGAGGCACTTCGTCTGCTGTTGCCGGCCTAGGATATTTGGGAGGGCCCATGGCAGATGACGTAGCCATGTACGGTTTGAGAAGGGCGTTGAATATGGCTTTGTCCTCCTCACAAGCTATAATATGACGACCAATACTCTAGCAAGCCTTGAAGGAGGCACCTGAGAACACGTAGCACAGATAAGTAGTGAGTCCCTGTGGAGAAAATCAGAGGATTGGAAATGCAGAAATTGTTAATGGAGGATTACCTGTTCCTGCCGACCACTCGAAGACTATGTCACCGGGCTTGGTCATCTCCTCTATGATGCCGTGCATCATCTCAGGGGCTTTCTCCCTTGGGCCTCTCCACGGCACCTCCCTATTCATGAGCTGCGAGTCTGCATCGGTGAAGTTGATAATGGCATCACTCTCGGTAATGTGGAGGTCGTTGTAAACGACATCGGATTTCTTCGTTTGAAAAGAAAACTTGGATGGGGGGGAACCACCACGAATGAAGACGCGCACCCAGAATCGAAGAGATTGCGAGAGACAAAAGTATGTGAGTGTAATTAAAAAGAAAACTTAGTAGAATGCAAAGACAAGCAAAGATTATGATGTACATACCAAGGAGCCGGGCATCGTTGGGTGAGCCAAGCCTAGTGCATTGAAGCCCCACCAGTCTCGGTGCTGCACAAAGCCATCAGCAGTAGCCACTTCGGAAATCTTCGAAGCCAGACATTGGTCGTTGTTGTAGATGATGCAGAGAGCACCATCAAACTGCAAGAAATGTCTTGCGAATTCGAAGAGGTCCTCCAAATAATCCTTGCCACGTTTGTTCCAAGATGGAGGGACGTAGGGGGGATTGGATATCGTAGGGACCGGAAGATTCTCAGGAACGTCGACAATGATCAAGTCGAATCCCAAGTGATTCTCTTCTTTGCATCTATCAAAAACTCGGTTCTCGCGGCCTCCTCCAAACTTGAGTAAACAAGAAATCAGAGTTAGAAAATATAAGGTTTACAGAATATAAGTATTCAAGGGAAAGAATGAAACAACGAATCATACCATTCGAATGATGTCTAGAGCCTTGTTCCATTCGGGATCGCCACCAACGTCTTCAAGTTCCTTGTGTCGGGATAGAACCGAGCCCACAGAGGAGTTGATGACATAAAGCTGAGAGGAATTGAGAGTTCCAGCGGAAGAGGTAGTCTGTGGGAATTTCTTGGTTTTCCTCTGCTCGAGGAGACCTCTGGTGACCTCGGAAGCACTGATCGAGGAAGGAGCCGGCGAAGAAGTTGAAGAAGGCTTCGTAACGACATTACCTGGAGAGGGCTCTGGTTCCTTCTGTTTTGGCTGGGAAGACGCCGCACCGGTTTGCTCTGATGCCTCTGACTGAGAACGCAAAGATTTAAGTCGCCGGCCTCTCCCTTTCTTCGGTGGAGGAGCAGAGGATTGATCTTGCTGTCCTCCGAAATCTTCTGCACCATCCACTGTGTCTTCGACCACCACCTCACCGCCATCGTGTAAAGTCTTGACGTCAACCTCCGAGTCAATAGTAAAACCACGAGAGCAATCAAGATACCAGCATCCAGCTTCCAAGTGAGGAGCTTTGTACCTTTTCAACTGTTGGGGAGAATAGATACACTGGTCCGAGGTTGTCTGCGTCCAAGTACGGAAGTAGTTGGGGAGCTGCTGGACCGTGATGGCCCCCTTCAAAACAAGCTCTCGCTTGAAGTACCTAAGGGAAGAAATTTAGAAGGTTAGTAGCATAGAAAGCTATAGCGAATTATAATATGCAAATGCAAAAAAGTTAGGCAATATACCGATAAATAACCCGCTTGACAACTTCAGCGGTTCCAGGGAATTTAGAGAAGTTGGACTTCTTGTCGAAGGGCTTCTCAGCCTTCTTTCCAATGAACGTAGGGAAGGCCTTGTCCCACAACATAATACGTGAACTCTCGACATAATCGCCCGGCTGTTGGACATCAGGAAATGCCCTCCAATCGATATCGATGTTCTCCGCCTTGAATATGTCCTCGACCTCGTTGATGACGGCTTCCTCCAACTATAATACAGAATTCAAATTAGAACCAATGAGAAAAGAAATCAGAAAGCATGTTGTAATTGGTAAGGCATATTTCGAAACCATACCCCAGCCCAGAATGAAGCCCTGTTCAACGAAGGGTCGAATTCAGTATCCTTGAATTCGGGCGGTAGAAATCTGTAAGATAGTCGGGAACTCAGAGATGAGTTCCACCACCTCAGCCACCGAGCCTTGTATTTGGGCTCAACGGCCGCTGGACAGATCTTCTGGAGCTTATCGAGGGACATCTCAGGTTTAGAGTTTAGACTGTAATGCCAATTGATCTGCCAGGAGTAGAGAAGTATTAGAAAATATAATTGCATAATGTTGTAGCAATTCAAAATACTAACTGAAATTAGATGAAGGTGTTACCTCATTCAGGAAGTCGTCTCCGTTTGTGGAATTTGCGATTGCCAAGTACTTAGTGAAGTCCTTCCTCTTAATGAGGTCCACCATTTTCTCAGTCGCGTCATTCATGACATCCCAAATCGCAGATGCAGTTTGTTCATCCGCCGGTGTCTTCTCTATGTAGGCTTTAGCTGCTTCATCCGAGGCCACAGCAATTTCCCGCTGTAGAAGCATAACCAATTCTAAGAGAATTCATAAATGAACGAAATAAAACTTGCAAAGAATGAGGGGAGACAAAACGAGCAAAGACAGAGAGGAGGTAAAACTTACTCGGTAGAGAAATGCGATGAAAACACGAGTTGTCAAGGAGAACCATGACGGGTTCGGTGGCTTGTTCTTTAAACAAGCATCAAATTCGTCAGGGCTCAGGAGGTCTTTAAACTCCTCCAGCTTCATCATTCCGAATGAGCGGATTCGAAACAATTTTGCTGGGAGATTACTCTTCACGTGGTCATTCTCAGTCGACCTGAATATCAAATTAGTACGTAAGTAGAATAAAATATAATCGAAACAGACTTCAATATGGATAACAAATAGTCAAAACTTTTGAACGTACCAGTTGATGTCGTGCATGGCGTGCAGGAGATTGCCCACATGGTCGCGGGGGTCAAGTACAATGCAATGCACAGAGATGTGCCAGGATGGATCGTCCGCATGATGCTTGTTGAAATGCCGGAGCCAAGCGGAGAGGCGATGATTACCCTCCCAGACAAAAAACATCTTGTGCGAGAACTGCATCAACTCATCGTCCCCAGAGATCTCATCATCAAAGTGATCACTCGCGGCCCTCCAAGTGGCCATGATCTCCGCCGTCACATTCTTCGTTTGCTCGTCAGTGTTGTACATGGAGATGTACATGACGCGGTCCCCATCTCTATATCCCTTAACAAACTCCCGCTCCAAGTGTTGTACCCCCATTTCACCCACTGGTCTAACCTTGGCCATTCGAATCATCCTGCATAAGGGCACCTGCATTCGAGACTTGTGCAACGGTTTGATCCTAAGGTTGTTGATGACGGCGTTGGAGTCCACCTTGTATTAAATTCGATGCTGCAATTCCCCTTCCATAGCATGGCGTTTGACATCACAAGTCAATCAGGCAAGATGGTTTTGCCGACACATCTTGTGTTTGAGTAACCTGCCAAGAGGTGTGCGAATTAAGAGAGGAATCATAATCAAAGGAAGTAATGCAAAGAAGACAAGTATGTAAAAGAAAGTAACAATATATCTTCATACTGTCATCTCTTTTGTAACAAGTCAATCGTCATCTGCGCTTGGGGGAACTATCTACGTCATGCTCGACTATAGTACTCGTTAGACTGTCTACAGTTCCAGTGACGGCGCCTCCTCCAAAACCGCCTGGTTTGCTGAACCGAGCACGGCAGAATTGCCGGTAGAGCAAACACCACATGGGCAGGCCTTCTCACTTTGATAGGCGAGGAAGGAGAGGGTGGAGACATAGGCGGTAAGCCCTCAAGAGGGGAAGTGGGCATGTAGGCCGGGGACGTAGGCTCATACACAGGGGAGGTAGGCATTGTAATTGGTAAAATTTACAAATAGTGGTAAGTCACGGGAATAGGTCTTTTCGTTTAGCTTTTAACGTAACTAAAGGTCACTGTAGTAAGTAAAGAATAATATAATGCAAAGTATTTCCTTAAAAGAATCTCTTTATAACTCTGATGTCTTAATTACCCCAAGTCACATATCACCCAAGTAATCCATACTCTCAATTGGTTCAAGGGTAATGGGAGTTCAATTTGACAAGTACCATCTCTCGGTTTATTGCCATCACTCCCTTCCAAGTTCAATTAGACAATGCATTTATTATGCATATGCAAGTTCATTCATTACTAGGTTAGAATCTAGTGTTCAACCTATTTATGCCTATGAATGATGCTTTGGGATATGTTATGATAGATTAACTTATCTCAAGCAACTCCTTGCTTGTCTTCATCTTTTTCCTCCCATCCATCGCATTTCAAATAGACATGTAATCACTGTCTACTCATTCACATTCAATCACACTCCAAGTCTACCATTCATTACAACTATACTTCTCAATTGTATTACTCAATTACAATGACTGTACTATTGCTTAGTTGAATACATTCAAGTTTTATTATAATGAGAACTAATAATCACTAAGGCTGATCACTCCTTAATAATTAATGTCACTTTTATCCATCAATGTACTCAATCTGTCTTCCATAAACTCTAAGTCATTCTCAGTCTTCCATTTCAGACGGCCAATCTAATTTAAAAGACTATCAAGTAATACTTACTTCATTGTTCCAGTACTCACATGGAACTCTCATTCTCCATAATTCCCATTTACAACAATGCAATGTCAATTGGACAAACTGTTGTGTTTATTTCCCATAATTTCTATTTTCTATTCACTCAGTAACTCTTCCTTCGTTCTGAGTTCAAATAGACAATCTCACCCACTGTTCACTCTCCTCCATCAGCATCTTCGATTTCAATTAGACAGTATCCAGTGAGAGTCACCACATTCACTGTAACTCTCACCAACTCTCCACTGTGTCAATTAGACATGGTCCATGCAAGTCAAGTTGACAATGTATGCATGCCCATGGATGCATACTAAACCACCATCTTGTCCATTTGACCAGTGACAACTAGACATTATGCAGCAAGCAATCTGAATTCAATTGTCAATTAGACAGTAGCCAATGTGCTCCAGTGCTCCATTCTGATTCTACAATTCTGCAGATTAATATACTGTGCATCATATCTACAGTTCAATTTGACAAAGAGCATTGTGAATCAATTATACAGTGAGCTACTCAGAGTCAAGTTGACAATCAATTAGACAATGGAATTCTATTTTTATATTTTTTACATAATGTGACTATCACTCACACAGTGTTGTGTGGTGTGGTGAAGTAATTCTTTCTTATTCCTTAATTCCTAGTTATGCCTTAATTTCTAAAAGGTGTGCCTGTACGTAGAGTCAATTTGACAAGTCGTGTCTCTAGGTAGGGTCATGTCCCCTGAATTCTACACTATGTCCATTTGACTCTCAACCAGATTTCTACAGCCACTATCTCCATGGATGTCAAATTGACATGATAACTTGATCCTATTTACACTGTTTTTACTAAAAAGGATTTTTCTCAAAAGGTCATCTTTAAAATAAAAAATTCAATCCTTTATTCTTCAAATAGCTAAAGAAAATCAGAAAATAAAAAAAAAAACAAATATATATCAATAAGCCCTAAGCCGAGCAGCGCAAGGCAGCAGAATGCGAGCAAACATCACCAATACAAAGAACATTTCAAAACCCGCTCGCCTACTGTCGTCACAGACAGTAGGGTGAAAGTACATTTTTAAAACTAAAAATTGAAAACTTAATTCCCCTTAAAGCTAAAGAAAGTCAGAAAATTAAAATAAAAAAAAAATTGAAAATCATGAAGCCCCAAGCCGAGCAGCCCAAGGCATCAGAATGCGAGCAAACATCACCCCTACAAAGAACACTTCAGAACCCGCTCCCCTACTGTCGTCACAGACAGTAGGGTGAAAGTACATTTTTAAAACTAAAAATTGAAAACTTAATTCCCCTTAAAGCTAAAGAAAGTCAGAAAATTAAAATAAAAAAAAAATTGAAAATCATGAAGCCCCAAGCCAAGCAGCCCAAGGCATCAGAATGCGAGCAAACATCACCCCTACAAAGAACACTTCAGAACCCGCTCCCCTACTGTCGTCACAAACAGTAGGGTGCAAGGTACATTTATAAATTTGAAATCAAAAAAACATTTATTGAAATTAAGCAAAAGATAATCGGAAAATAAAAATAAAAAATAAAAACACAATCAGGAAGCCCCAAGCCGAGCAGCCCAACGCAGCATAATGCGAGCAAACATCACCAATACAAAGAACACTTCGAAACCCGCTCCCCTACTGTCGTCACAGACAGTAGGGTGAAGATACATTTTTTAATTTGAAATTAAAAAAAACATTTATTTAATTTAAGCAAAGGATAATCGGAAAATAAAAAACAATTCAAGTAAAAATCAATAAGCCCGAAGCCGAGCAGCCCAAGGCAGCAGCATGCCAGCAAACATCACCAATACAAAGAACACTTCAAAACCCGCTCCCCTACTGTCGTCTTAGACAGTGGGGTGCAAGGTCATTTTCAAAATTAAAAATTAAAAACTTCAATCCTCGAAAAGCTAAAGAAAATTAGAAAAAAAAATAAAAAAACAAAGAAATATCAATAAGCCCCAAGCCGAGCAGCCCAAGGCATCAGAATGCGAGCAAACATCACCAATACAAACATCACCAATAGTGCATTATGTGTTCATGGAGAATCGAGATGCAAAGTTAACCCCAATCCTGTGATCTCTCTTGCCGATCCCATTATAGTGAGTCGAACCGGTTTACATGACCACATGGACACCCACAACTTAGAATTCTCTAATGCAAGCATCCACAAAAAATAAGAAACTCTCTCAATCAAGTCTTGAAGATGGCAAGCTCATCACACTCGATCTAGACTACAAACCATGAAATCCTCAAAACAGAAGTGCGATCACAAATCATGGAACCCAAGCTACAGAACACCGAATCCAAAAACGAATCTCCGGCCCAAGGCCGGGCCTCCGCAATCCCAAGCACAAACGTGCAGGCTCTCCAAGCAGCCCCAAGCAGCAGCAAATAAGCCATACCCAGCTCCTTAAAGAATTCAAGCAAAACCACAAGTAGAGTAGTCTCAAACAGCAGCAGCAGAGATGACATTCGCAATGATAACAAGAAATCCTAATCGCATCCTCAAACCTCTGGACAGAACTACGAGAGCCGGGCTGGTGTACCAACATCGCTGAGGGCTCTGCTCACGCAAAGTTGAATATTAGCTCGAGTGACGCGATCCGGTTATCCGCGAATCCGCACAAGTCCATCCAAAATGGTCAGCAACTGAAGTTCGACCACGACACACTCAAATCTTAAAAGAAACCTTTCCTCGAGTCCGGCCCAAGGCAGTGCCTTTGCAATCCTAAGAGCAAACGAGCAGACAATCAAGGCAGCATCTAGAAGCAGCAAATGTGCGAAACCCAACTTCCCAACACAAATCCCTACCATAAACTCTCAAACCGCAACCCCAAAAACCCATCAATCCACTACCGACGACCCAAAACATCATTTCTTCCCAATCCGAAACCCACATCAACAATGATTATTACAAAGTCAACCTTCAATGACCCGTACAACAAAAATCGTACGACCTCAAGTCAGTACCCCAAGATTCAAACGTCTCATCATGCAAACACCTCAGAATGTCTCAACCGGCTCAGAAGCTTAGGGCTTCGCACCTGGTCTCCATCTTCGAGGTCTTCCTCTCCGTCGTCCCCGTCCGTCCTCGCCTGGTCCTCACTCTCATCCCCAACCAGTCGGGCTGATCCTCTCCACCTCTCTGCTCGTCCGCGGCCATCTCAAGATGCGCTTGCCCCGCGGCCTCTACTGCGACTTGCTCCTCTTGCCCTCCTCTCATCTAGTCGACTCTTGCTGCCATTGCCTCGCCCCCTAGCCCTGCTCTGAAAATCTCACTCCTTGCTCGCCTTGCAATAACACGCAACTCCTCGATGTCGCACCCTCTCTGAGAACATGAGTCTCTCCTAGCATCATCGACTTCCCTTATCCTTTTGATATATTTTAAAATTACATGCGTGAATTCTGAGGGACCTCGGTGAGTTCATGTAGATCCTTTTGAATTTTGCCTAAGTTAGATTGCGTTAATAGTAAAGCATCTTCTCTTTAATATACTGAATTAATATAAAGAATATACAGCAGTCAAGACGCAATAGTAATACTAACCTTATCGGAGTTGAAACGTTGATCTGATTGAGAATCTTGCTCCCCCGTCAAAGAGTCATTGAATTCGATAGACGCCTGCGGTGACTCTACTCTTTGACTACAATTGAAAACTAAGTCTTCCGTCATGGCCTCACGGTCAACTCCACTTAAGAGTACCTCCTGTTCCTGCTTGTGATTTTTGAAGACGGTGTTCTCTAAAAACTCTTCTTCCTCCTCTACTATAGAGTCTACAATGAGTTTACGAATGCTACAGAACTTCAAAGCTACAGGCAGACCAGCTCCTCTCTTTTTCACAGGAGCACTCAAATGGTCACTCTTAAATACTACCTTCTTACGTGACTCTCTCCTCTTCCTCGCTCTTCTATCCGTAAAATTTGTACGACCTGGTTTTCTTCTAGGTTTCGGAGTGACATAAGTAGAGGGAGATGGCCCTGCACTCTGCTTCATGTGTCTAATCAAAGGACGGACTCTCTCACATAAAGGCTCTCTGCAGAACTTCCTCTCAACTTAAATACATTTAAGCTGCAACTATTTGGATACAACCCTAAGTAGATATAGCATCTTAACTAGTGACATATACTGTACTTACTTTATTTTAAGAGTATGAATAACAATTCTATTGTGAAGTAAAATTTGAAAAGTTCAACCTTTAAATATAAAGAATAAATCCAAGCACACTATAAATTAAAAAGATTTGATTTAAGCACTTCTATGCATGCTCCTTTTTATATTCATTGCTTTAAATGTAGAATTCAAAAGACGGCGCATCCTAATCTTATAATACATCATAACAAATAGAATCTGCTCCACGATTCAAATTATTAAAGTAGAGTTATAAAAATCTGCCCTGATATTCTTAGACAAGCAGGAACTGGCATTCTAATTAGTTCGCGCCGTCTCTCTGAAATCATACATTCGTTACGTAACAAAATGAATCATTACCTAGATGCCGCATGGACATTCCAACCTGAATAAAATGATCAACAGCGATGCATCATTCCTCTCATTTTGCTCTCGCGATACAGCTTGGCTAGTACATTCACTCTTCTCCCTTCTTCCACTAGTACTTGTGTTTTGCCTGCGATCATGGAGATGGTCTGTCGTATGCCCAAGGCATGGGCATCCCTCTTAGGTTTCGCGTAGATGACGATGGTCTAGCTACAGTTTCCTCTCTTCGCCTTAGTCTCAGATTCTGTTCCCGTGAGGACTCCATCAGTATAGAGGAGGAGATCTTTGATGACGTTACTGCGGAGGTTACCCACACCCTCGGGCAACCTTCAGTGAGAGATGAAAACAATATGTTGCAGTGGAGACTCCTCCCTGGATCCTATAGAGTCTATGGTCTTACTGATTCTCTGATGGCTGCATCCACTGAGATCCTCACCCCCCGTCGCTCTTCTACTTGCACAATTCAGACTCCCTTACCTCGTGATGTCAAGGTCAAAGTCGAGCCTGGTACTGAGACTTCAGATGTAGAGAAACCTCCTCCTCCAACAGTCATTTCTCTCTCCTATGATGACGAAGTCAGTCCCGTCAAGTTGGTGGCTAAGGTCCACGCAGATGCTCCTCCTTCCAATGTCTCTCCTCCATTGTCCCATGTCACAGTTAGCATTGTCCCTCTCCTTTAACAGCTTGCAAAGGCGCGTGGGTCCAAAAACCTTCTGAAGAAGATAGACTATTCCACGATTACACACGAGAGAGTAGAGTACTTGCCTGCGAAGTTTGATGGTCCGGTTCTTTTTGAGTTGCCCCAAGCTGCTGCAGGTTCCTCTAAGCTTGCCGCCAAGTCAATGCAGGGAATGGACAAACGATACGACGGACACTTGTGGACCAAGACCATCACAACAAACATCAAAAACGACTTCGGACTATCTTTTCGAAGTTCCAACTGCGTCGGATGGCTGCGTTGCACCAACGAGGAGTGTGACTTCCTGAAGCGTGTTCCCAAGATCTTCGAGGTTAACGAGACTGAGTTCGAAGGGTGTACCCTGCAAGCTTTTCTCATGGATCAGCCTCCTCCATCTGACTCCTCGCTAGTGTGCAAGGTATGTAAAGAACCTCCATCATGTGTAGCTACATGCGAGGCTAAGATTTATTACGTAGTGGGCAAAGCATATCAGACTAGAGCTTGTATTCACATAGGAACACATGATCATCCAGTGAAAGTTGGGGACTACAGAGACTCTAAAGCAGAGATTAGTAGCATAATAGAAGAACAGGTAGAGATGAACAACAAAGCAACCAAGAGCGCCGTTGTCTTGGAGGCGAGAAAAGACCTCATCAGGAGCTACCTGCTACAGCCCGAGGATGCACCACCGAAGAAGCTGATGATGGAGGAGCTGGTTCCTGTTCTGGATCGATGCAAAGATATGGCGTCACCATACATCCGCAACAAAGTCGCGACATTCAAAAAAATCAGAAGGTACGGAATCATGGACGGTATCACCAAGCTCCTTGGAAACAGTCTCTGGGCGTATGTCCAAGAGAATAGGTTTCTTGGTCAGGGATCTATGCGTGACAAAGTCTTCGTCTTCAAGATGTCGGAGGTCGGGCCGGGAAGTGGTGTCGACTTGGTCAGCCAAATGCAAGCTGGCGGAGACTTGGAGAACGCATGGATCATGTTCGACCATGTAAAACGCGTCAAAGATTGGTCGACGATGGCGTGCCATGTGTACGATGCCACCTACTGCCGCGTGATGACAATCGCCACTTGCGACATGCAGTCCGAGGACACGGAGGCCCAGCTCGTCTTCTGGAAAAACCTGAACCTGGTCATGGAGAACAATGGCGTTGCAGCGCCGAACTTCAAGGGATTCATGGCGGATAACGCACAGGCGAATTAAGATGCAGTGCGAATCCTTTACGGCAATGGCAACAAAGAGGACCCAATTGGGGACCGGGAGAGGTCGTGCTTGTTCCACTGAACTCAGAACATGGTGGCGTATACGCAGAAGCACTTCCCTGAAGAACTCCGGGAACAGCACAAGAAGATGTGTACTCAGTACAAGAATGCGACCAGCATGGCTGAGGCGGAAACTCTGTACCACGCGTTGCGAGCGTGGTGGGCATCCACCGGGGTCGTTGGCGAGAGCGGGCTCATCAAACTCGATCAGTGGCTGTCATTCTGGCACCACCGCTTCCGCCAGTGGGGGGGATTCATGACCACGGTATGATTTCTGCACTCCATTTTGATGATTTTGATACTGGTTTCCTAGCCCTAATCTACAAAACTCTAATCGGTGAATCTTACGACACCTACTATCTACACTGCAGAAATTCACGGAAGAAGAACTCATAGAGATGCCCACCTATAACCTCGCTGAAACAGTTCACAACAAGTGGCTCCAAGCTTCAGGAAACAACGGGAACGACCTGTACGTTGCTACTGTGGACGATTTCGTTCGGGCTTTTCTACAGGTTGTTAACTACTACCAGTTCCTCAAAGGTGACGTCGGCGGAACTGGACCATCGAAGAAGGAACAGAGGCTCCGGATGGCGGAACGCAACGCGAAGAAATGGGGAAATCCTACACTGCTCAAAGACCCCATGCTCGATATGCCAGGAGCGGATGAGTTCTGCACCCGTCAACCTATCATGCCTGGAGCGGAATTGTTTGGTTCACAAAAGCAAAAAGCCGACGTCCCCATCGGAGCTGACGAGGAGTCTCATCGCCCGGACAAGACAAACTTCTCACGCCCAAGAGGCCCAAGACGTGCCGTCAAAGCTCGCCCTATGCAGATGCCTGTCATTGTGGAAGACGACTCCGAACACGACAGCGAGGTAGAGGGTACCCAATCTCCTGCCTAGGAAGTTGATTCCTCTTTACCTTCAACTGTGAACAAGGGCGGCATTCGCCATGTCAACGCGGTTGAAGAAACCAAGGTCGACGTGAAGGAGTGGCACATCTCGAGACTTCACAAACGTTATGCGAAGTACTGCTGGGCCCAAAGAGCTGAAACAAAAGAAGTGCACTGAGAGAATTCTGAGGGGGCCCCATTGCACAGCTGCACCGACCTACACTGGGCTTTGGACTAACTATCGCAGGAACACAGTTGAGAAGACAGAGTTCTTTTTCTGCTCCGACGATATTGAGCGTTGCGTAAAAGGCTCTAAGCGTAAATGGGTAGCACACTACTCGTAGGACTAGGAATTGTCCACCATTCCAGAGGTCTGGCCAGTAAAACTAGGTACTAACCTAAAGCTCAACGAGATTCTTGCCCTCGAAGCAGCGGGCTTTCAACTTCCGCCCAAGAAGCCTGGTCTCCCCAAGACGCCTCTTCTCCTTTGCTCCGCCCCCTGCAAATCTTAGCTCGGTGCCAGTCCCTGCAGACGCTGACCGCTACCCAGGCAAGAGAGACGGCAAGATGGTGAAGCGCACTGCCACTCGTCCCGATCCGGCCCAGCGACTCTCCATGGGCTCCTCTGAGTCTTTTAAAGCGCGCCTCCGTTCCGTCACCATGATACCTGAGCCGGGCCACGGTTGCATCATTGGGCTGGGTTCGAGCGTCGCTCCACACATCACACGGTACCAGATTACCATCAGTTCTTACCCTGGTTGCACTTGCCCAGCATTCAAGAAGACGATGACTACGTTCTAAGGCAGGACTCAGTTCACGTATTGTAAGCACCTATACTACATTCTCTTGAAGGTCTGCAACCGTGATCCCGAAGCTGAGCTTTTCATCCATGCGCCTACCTTTAGCTTCAACGAGGTCAAGCTACTCCTAGAGAGTGGAATCTTGCGTCACCCCTTGGCGAAGAAGTAGGTAGCCCTCCTACTTTAGAACTGCCATTTCCACAATGGCCATTTAGCACCTAGTGAATGATTTTAGTAATATCCCATGTACCTAGTCAGCAATACAGAAGCTGTATTGACTTTTTCATTATAAAGGCTTTGTCGTTCACATTGATTGCATTCTATTTCAAAACATTCTATCTTGAACAAGTGCACTATATGCCTCGTATCCCCTGACATGTACCCTTTATTACAACAAACATATACTTGTTATTAGATTGTCCTAATCTTCGAACCTAACACGTTTAGGGTTGCCCACTACACTATCAGCAGGACTGCCAGCCTCTGACTGTACTACAAGACAAACTACATTCGCGTTCACTTTCGTTCCTACACTTGGCAATTGTCCTTGGTATGAATGTTTCAGCAATGGCCCACCTCCCCGCCTCTGATTCACTGATTCCCTGGAATAGGTTCCCCTTGGGATCTTTCCAACCTTCCAGTATGCATGAGGTTGCAAAGGCACATCTGCGTCCCCCTCCAGCACTATGATATAATCCAAATTTTCTGAACGTGGAGGGTCAGCTCTTACATCCGGTTGTACGTAAACATCCGTTGTCAAAGGTCGCCCTTGGCTGTTGGCCATCACCTCTTCTTCGTCCTCCACCTCAACATATGGTTGAAATGGACAAACATCGTCAGCAAGTGAAACAACAATATCTCTGACGTCCTCCATAACTGCTGTCGCGCACTACGGAAAAGAGCTTCACAAAACACCAACAGAAAAGAGGAAGAGACATTCCATAATCCTATCTTAAATATCCCTAAAGAAG
Source organism: Ceratodon purpureus (assembly GCA_014871385.1). Taxonomy (NCBI): domain Eukaryota; kingdom Viridiplantae; phylum Streptophyta; class Bryopsida; order Pseudoditrichales; family Ditrichaceae; genus Ceratodon; species Ceratodon purpureus. Next base: position 32,175,874 of record CM026426.1, on the reverse strand, counting down.
ATGCTTGGCGCCCTTGAAAATCGGCTTTTCATCCATTTGAAAGTTGTCATCGTCCTAAACTTAATGGAAAAGGACGAGGATTGAGCAGAAGTCATTTAGCATTTAAAATTTAAAAAAAATAAATAAAAATGAAATTATTAAAAAAAAATAAAAAAATAAAAAAAATTTATAAAAAATGAAATTAAAAAGATTAAAGTAAACAAAAGCAATATTTAATATAGAGGTTGAAAATAATATGAAGGAGATTATAAAATTGAATGTGAAAATAAAATGAATGTGAAAATAAAATTTTGACCCCTCTAACAAGATAGATAGAATAAAGAAACTTAATAAAAAATACAAGAAAATTATAAAAAATTAAAATAAAATAAAATAGAAGGCATGTAGACTATGGTGGATGAATTATAGCAATGTTAAGAAAATGTTAAAATATTAAATGTTACTTGATCCCTCTTAAGAGCTTCAATGCCAATACATTTTAAGTAGTAATTTGCATATAAATGTGAGGGGATAAGGGGAATTAATGTATGTCTGAACCAGTTAGAAGGAGCTGGAGCATAGTAATTGGTGCACGTCAAAAAATTAATCACCAAGAAATCAACTACAAATTCAATGAAAATACTATATTTAGTCCACGGTTATAGGGTCAATTAAATTACTAAAATAAGATTATTTCTAAAAACATACTGAGAATATTCGGATCTTCTAATTTTATATTATATTTTTGTAAAAAAAATGCTATTTTTAGGTTCTGTATCCCATTCTGTGCTCTCCGCTTTCCAAATCTCCGCTCACCTCTCTCCGCTCTTCTCTCTCCGCTCACGTACAAGCTACCCCCGTCGTTGTAGTCTCACGGATCGGAAGTGGTCGTCAGTGTGACGTGCTGGCCTGAGTACTCTAAATCTGTTGTGAGACGGTATCTTTTTCGAGACGTTGGGGTTTGTGGACGAAACACCTGACGAGAGAGAGAGAGAGAGAGAGAGAGAGAGAGAGAGAGAGAAGTTACGTCCCGGAAGCACTATTCGAGCAGTGGCAAGGCTCGTAACTATCATGAGTAACTACTCGGTGAAATACTATTGAGTCCCTGGCCGATACTCGGAATATAGTGACAATACGGAAGTTTAAGCTCAGTTGGAGTGCTATCCGGATGTTAGTTGCGATTCCGTGTTACGACACCTCACAATAAAGGACACTTTAGAACTGAGCTCTGCTTATATACTCATCATTCCTACCTACTGCTGAAGAACTCCTTCTATCATATAAATATTGATCACTGACAAGTACCTTTAAAATTGGTCACTGACATTGTACAAGCAAAGATAAATAAATTTTGAATTAACTTGATGTGCAAATAAATATAAATAAAATTGATCGAGAAATGAATAAAATCTCCACTTAAATAGAGTTGATGACAAAGGGTCATCCATCACTGAGGGCGAGGCCAAAATTCTAGAATGAAAAGGCGGCTAAAGCTAATCCTAAACATGCTCTCTTGAACAAAAATCAAACCACGATCTAAAATGGTGCTGACATGAGTTGATATAACAAGACTTAAATTCTCATTACGGCGCCAGGATAACTAACTCTGTTACTTACAGTCTAACTAAGTTCCGTTACTCGTGATTCAGATTCATTTACTAAGATGCAATCAGAACTGTATATAATCATTGTACTCGACCTCTTCAGTCTCTTATTCTTGTGCATCTCACTCGATTAGTGTCATATCCTTGAACTCTACGTTTCACTATGGCGTACGCAGCTCCTCGGGAAGTCCTAGGCACGGTCGTCATGTACGCTCACGGCTTTGGAATTCCTCTCTCCTTCCATACCACCGCCAATGGTATGGCTAGCCTGTCCTCCCAGCACCTAAGTATGAGATTTACTTTTAGAGAGGATACAATCAGGGTTGAGGAGGAGATTTTTGACGAGATAACAACTGAGGTCACTCACACTCTAGGTCAGTTGTCCGAGAGGGGTGAAGATGGAATTCTGTACTGGCACTTGTATCATGGGACATATAAAGTTTATGGACTTACGGAATCTCAGATGCAGACATCTACAGAGATTCTTACTCCCCGTCGTTCCTCTACTTGCACTGTTCAGACTCCGCTTCCTCGAGACGTGAAAGTCAAAGTCGAGTCTCGCGTGGATGCTTCTCTTCAAACTCTGGTCATCTCCCTCTCTTTCTATGAAGAAACTAGTCCTCCTATGTCGTCCCCTCCTGTCACACAGGACGCTGCAGAGTCTAGGCCCGCAGTCCCCCCCCTTAGTAAAGTCCTCCAGTCCCTCTCAAATTTCAGAGAATAGTACTATAAGTATTGTTGATTCACTTTGCAAACTTGCCGAGTTACCTGGTAGTAAGAACGTCCTGAAAAAAATAAATTACTCAAGACTCTGACACGAGAGGGTAGAATACTTACCTGGCGTTTTTTATGGACCAGTTCTCTTCGAATTGCCCCTGCGGCACTAGGAGCATCACGGTCGCAAGTAAAGTCCATGCAAGGAATGGATAAACAATACGACGGCCACGTCTGGACCAAGACCATCACCACCAACATCACCAACGACTTGGGGCTCTCTTTCCGGTCCTCCACCTGCGTCGGATGGCTGCGCTGCAACAACAAAGCCTGCCCATTTCTAGAACGCCGGCCTCGGATTCGTGATGTGAACGAGACCGACTTCGATGGCTGCACACTTTAAGCCTTCAGTATCAACCTGCCACCACCAAAAGATTCCACGGTTGTATGCAAGGTATGCAAAGAACCCCCCGCCTGCATTGCTACCTGTGGAGCCCAAATTTTTTATGTGTCTGGTACAGTCAATCAAACCAAGGCGTGTATCTCTTAGAACTCACGATCACCCTGTTAAGGTTGGCGACTACAGAGATACAAAGGATGAGATCAATAGTTTGATCTCAGAACAGGTCGAAAACACACCTCGAGCAACGAAGAGCTCTGTGGTGCGGGAGGCGAGCAAGGTTCTAATCGGGAATTACTTGCTACAGCCGGAGGATGCACTTCCCAAGAAACTCACTATGGAGGAGCTTGTTCCGGTCCTTGACAGGTGCAAGGACATGGCATCTCCGAACATTCGCAACAAGGTAATGTCATTCCGTCAGTTGAGGAATTATGGAGTTATGGATGCCATAACAAAGCTGCGTGGAATCAGTCTCTGAGCATATGTCCAAGAGAACAAATTCCCTGGCCAAGGAAAAGATCTGGACAAGGTGTTCCTGTTCAAGATGTCGGAAGTGGGTCCCGAAAGCTCGGTGTCGACCTCGTGTCCAGGATGCAGCCCGGCGGTGATCTCCAGAACGCCTGGGTGATGTTTGACCACATGAAGCGGATTCGCGGTTGGACCACGTTGGCATGCCACGTGTACGACTCCACGTACTGCCGGGTCATGACGATTGCTACCTGTGACATGATGTCCGAGGACTGCGATGCCCAGATCCTGTTTTGGAGAAACCTAAATGCTGTCATGGAGAGGAATGGCGTTGCAGCGCCAAACTTCAAGGGCTTCATGGCGGACAGCGCACAAGCCAACAAGAATGCAGTACGGGTCAGGGAAGAAGGAGGATCGGGAGAAGACCTACCTATTCCATTGGACGCAGTCAATGGTCAATAACACTGAGAAGAATATCCCTGAAGAACTGTGGGAGCAACACAAGAAAATGTGCCAGCAATACCGCGCAGCGAAAACAATGGAGGAAGCGGATACTCTGTACCTTGCAATGAAAGGTTGGTGGGTTTCTACTAGAGCTATCTCAAAGAAGGCCCTAGCTAGATTGGAGCTCGTTCTCTGTTTCTGGCACTTCAGATTTTGCCAGTGGGGCGGCTTCATGACTGAAGTACCTTTTTTTTTTCCTTACTCATTCACTCCTATTTCTACTTTGCAGTTACCCCCACCGCACTAAATGCCGAACCACATCTATCCACTACAGCCCTTGGATGTACAGAAATTTACTGAGGAAGAACTTGCAGAAATGCCTGTAACGTGTAACCTTGCTGAAACCGCTCACAGCAAATGGCTTCAGTCCTCGGGTAATAAGTGCGGCGAACTCTACATGGCTACAGTTGATGACTATGTTCGGGCATTTCTTCAAGTTTTCAACTTCTACCAGATTCTGAAAGGGGAAGTTGGAGGGACGGGTCCATCCAAGAAGGAACTGAAGCTTAGAGCGGCATAGCGCCGGGCGAAGTTGACAGGGAGACCGCATGTGCTAGAAGACCCCATGTTGGAGATGCCTGGAGCAGACGAGTTCTGCACACGTCTGCCACGCCTAGCTGGAGAGGAAGTGTCCGGATCCATCAAGCGGAAGCCCGACCTATCCCTTGGAGCTGAGGAAGAATCTCACTGTCCGGACAAGGTAAACTACTCCCATCCAAAAGCACTTGGTCGTAACGTTAGGGCTCGCACCTCTCACATGCCCATCATTATTGAGGATGACACTGAAGAAGACACGCAGGTCGACGAAGGCAGGTCCCCTACAGAGGATGCCGTGACAATCCCGGAGACCCCACAAAACGAGATCGGGATCCGCCAGGTGAATGCAGTTCAGGAAACCAAGGTTGACGTCAAGGAATGGCACATCGCAAGATTGTTGAGGACTTCTGCAAAGTGCTGCTGGGCCCAGAGAGCTGTCACTAAGAAGAAATGTACGGAGAAAATTGTGAGGAACGTGAACGCTACTATTGCACCAACCTACACTGGAGTTTGGACCTACATCCGCCAGAACACTTCGGAGAGGACGGAATTCTTCTTCTGTTCTGACGACATTGAAAGGTGCGTGAAGCGCTCAAGGGGAAAGTGGGTTGCTAAGTACTCTGCAACCCAGGAGATGCCTCCGATTCCAGCCATCTGGCCTGTCAAGCTCAGGACAAACCTGAACATCAGAGAAATTCGTGCACTAGAGGCGGCTGGATTCCAACTGCCGGAGAAGAGGCCGGTCTCCCCACGACGCCTCTTCTCCTCCGCTCCGCCTCCTGCAAATCTAAGTTCCTTGCCAGTTCCTGCAGATGCTGACCGCTACCCAGGCAAGAGAGAAGGGAAGATGGTGAAGCGCACGGCCACTCGCCCTAATCCACCGCAGCGGCTCTCCATCGGCTCCTCCGACACCCTCAGAGCTCGCCTCCGTTCTGTCTCGATGATACCTCATCCTGGCCATAGGGTTGCATCATAGGATTGGATTCCGGCATTCCACCTAATGTCACGCACTACCAGATCACCATTAGCTCCAACCCCGGTTGCAGTTGCCCAGCATTTCGGAAGACCATGACTAAGTTTCATGGGCGGGTCCAATTCTCCTACTGTAAGCACGTTTATTTCATCCTATTGAAGGTTTGCAACCGCGATCCCAACGACGACCTTTTCATCCACGCGCCTACCTATAGCTTCAACGAGGTCAAGATACTTCTCGAAAGCGGAATCCTGACACACCCTTTAGCAAAAAGTAGGGGGCAGGCTACTTTCAGTCCATGTTATTTCACGTGGACGGTGGCAACTAGGTTGCATAGTAGTTGCTATTTGAATTATTCTCTGTATCGAATTAGCAATACATATTTGTATTGTTTTTTTTTAATATATAGAGTCCCACTATTCACATTGATTGACACGCCTAGTAATTGGTCCAACTAATAATGCAATGCATGTCACATTACTACATTCGACCACTTGTACTCTTCACCCTGTTCAGCACAGAAATATTATAGTAAATCATCACTTTTATTCAACCAAGAAACTGCTACAAATAGCTATTTCATTCTCTGTACTTAATGCGTTTAGCTTTGCCCTTTGCATTCTGAGCATATCTACCAACATCAGACTCTAGTACTTGAGAAGCTACATTCTTGTCCATTTTGGGTGCCACTCTAGGCACTCCCAAACCTAGGTAGGGACGTTTCACTAATGGACTACTCCCACTTGACCCTTTAAGTGCTTCCCTCGAATAAGTCCCAGGTGGGATCTTCCCAACCTTAGAGTATGCATGAGCTGGCAGCGGCTTCTCCACCTCGTCCTCAACCACTATGATCTCCCTAGGATCTTGTAACATTGTAGGGTCTCTTCTCAACTCCACTCCAACATCCACGACCTCCGGAAGTGTAAGTGCTTCGCCACATCCAAAGAGCTCGTCTTCCCCCTCAACCTCCACGTAAGGTTCAAACGGGAACACAACATCACCAAGCGAAACAGCAACCACCTCGATGTCCTCCATAATTGAGGATCGGTACAAAACAGAAGTGTCCCTTACACAAAACAAAAAGAAGGCGAAATGAAGAAGACATTCCTCTCACCTTGAACTTAAATATCTTAAGGCATTGACTTGGCGCCCTTAGATCACAAACATTGCACGCGACACCAACACTCATCAGACGGAATGGGATCAATAACAAGCAGAAATTCACAGGAATGCGTCAATTTTTTTATCCACCACCAAAAATATTTAAAACAATAAAACAGTAATAGGATCAAAATGTCGTATATTTTCCTTAATATTTGAAAATATTAAACGGTCATAGGTCAGAAATTCAGCTTTTAAAAGGCAACATCCGAAGAAAGTTCTCAGAATATTCTAGTTTTTTAATTTTGGTGTCTAATTTTAGTAAAAAAAATATTGTTTTTAGATTTCAGACCCCATTTTCTGCTCTCCGCTCTCCAAATCTCTGCTCTTTGCTCTCCGCTCTCTGCTCTCCGCTCGCATACAAGTCTCCCTTGAGGTCGGCCCTGTAGACAGCCACAGGATCGATCAGCCGTGGGCGGCCGCTGCGATCTGGCGATCAGGGTTGTCCGATTGCAGCGGCCGACTACAGGCCGTCGCCCCGGTCGCCCTACGCGGACGGCCGCCGCAGCCCGATCGTGGCCGTTGGATCGGGGCGGCCGCGGACGAGCCAGAGCCGCGGATGGCCTTTGTTGACGGACGGGGGATCGGACGGCCGTCGGCGGCCGCTCCAATTTGATGGCCCACGATCGCCAGCTGTGGTCGCCGTCAGAGATGACAAGACGCGATCGAGATGATTTAATCGAAAAACGGCCGCGTAGCGGGATCAGGCGATCGAGCGGTCGAAAAACATTTACCTCCCCCACGGTCCAAATTCTAACCACAACGTAATTCTTGAGCGTTGGGGATGCCACCTTTGGAATGGGGGACGTCCGCGCGTTTGGATTTTGGACGTGGAGCCGGATTGGACTTCTAAATTGAAGATGAAAATCTAGGTTTTTCTTTAAAATTCTTTTTGTGTAGATTTTGAAGTCATTTATCTAAAAGAATATGAAGTTGCTCATTCTAGATTTGTAAGGCGTATTTTTTCAAAAATTCATTAAAGTCAAGATTCTAGCTCTTGGAAGGATTAAAAAAAACTTGTTTCTGAACTTTAAATATAATGATCTTGCAATTGGTTTTATTTCTTCCTCTAGAAATTTTGAAAAAGATGTTCAAATATGTAAACTATAAGATCCTACGCTTAAAATTCCAAAAAAATGTCGTAAACTTCAAAACACTAACAAGCTTCATTGTGAATTCATTTTAGACATGTTAGTGGTTAAAATGTACAAGATAGCCAGAAAGTTCATCTCCTCTTCTTTTGCATTTTTTATCTTTTCTTTTTCGCTATGATTTAATATACTTCTTAAATGTGATGTTTTGACTTTCATTATAGTTCAATTAATATCGTCAATACTTTTCTTGTAACATATCTTCTAAACAAATGAAAAAAAATTGTTGCAACTGAAACAACATATACAAATGTTTGTATGTTGCTTCTTATGCCTAGAAGACAATTATTGAAGCTTCTTGTATCCCGTTTTGGATCTTAGCACTATTTTGGATTAAATTTTAGGGATGAAAGATGTATTGTTGAAGTATATATCTTTAAAGTGATAAGTTTCCTAAAAAATGATCAACACAATTAAATTGTGATTGTATACCTTCTGCTTTAGGAAACTTATCATTAGAAAAGATTAATGTCAATCTAAATATCATGTTGCAAGTTTTTATTTCTTAAAAAATTTAGTTATGATTTTCCAAAACGATTCCATAATTACAAATAGAAAACCTAATGAATTCTCAAAGACATATTACTTTAAATATTTTTTATGAAGATTGAATATGGATTTTGGGCTGTCAACTCTGTAGGCAATTTTCAATTAACACAAGATGTTCTTCTTTGCAATGAATTTTATCAAAAAATGTGGAAATGTGGATGTGAAAGGATTTTTTTCTTTACTCCTTCAAAAATGATTACTGTCCTAAAACTCTCTGAAATCCTGCGAAAAATTCTGTACTACCCCTAAAACTGCCCCGAAACTGCCCAAAATCCTAGTCCTAGATCCTAGTCCTAGATCTGAAACTACCAACTTAGATCTACTCAAATCCTGGTGGTATTTTTCTAGATCTAATACATTTTTCTACTCTCCTTGGTCTGATTTATAATACCTACTCATTTAAACACCAGATCTACTGGACCCACCAGGCGAATTCACTAACCTGGTCCTTCAAACACTCATAACTGCAATTTCAGACATGTACACCCAAATGTAATCAATTCCTTCCCTTTAATTTCTATAAATCCGTACATGATTCTGCTCCCTACTGCTATCACTGTCTGGACCCTCCAAGGTCTTGAAAAGTGCTCTAACAGCATCTCCCTACAGTCCTACAACATGTCCTACACACAAACTACCATCTGAGAGCTCTGAACTGAGAGAGAGAGAGAGATGAGACGAGAGAGAGATAGAGAGAGAGAGAGATAGAGAGAGAGAGAGATAGACGAGAGAGAAAGCGCGAGATATATCGATCGCTCTCTCGATCTAGCTCTCTCTACTGCATATAAGAGCTCGAGAGAGAGAGAGAGAGAGAGAGAGAGCCTCGCAGCCCCCTCTCCCACAACCCCATCCAAAATCCTAGCCACTACCCCCAAAACCCTAACTGCCAGCAGTTTTCATCCGACTACCAGACTTCATCCAACCACCAGATTTCATCCATCCGATAGTTTTCATCCATCTGGCAGTTTTCATCAATAAAGTTACTACATGGCAGGACAGTAACTGAACAGTTTACTGCCCCTCCCAGTAACTGCAGTTTTACTGCTCCCCTACAGATTTACTGCCCCTCTATTCTACTAACTTAAATCTCCAATTAACAGTGGAAATCATATTTTAAAACACATATTAGATTGGTGAAATTTCCTCAATCTTTTAGGAATTGAAGGTGCTACAATGTGGGTTCTTGTTAGTTTTTTCACCCTTGCAAATTCAACAATCAATGTAATAAACTAATTTCTTAGGTCATCAACAAACAATGTTCCATTGTCAAAAGATGTTTTTAATTGTGATTGTACTCAGTTCTGGGAATTTAGAAGAAAATGGTTGTTTTAAATGCATTAAATGCAGATTTTTTGTAATTCAAGTACAACTAAATTTTTTGTCTATTTAAATTTAAAAAAATGGTTTTCTTTTAAATTAGAGGAGAAAAATATAATTTAATACAAGTTTTTAAAATGTTAAATAGTATGTAAAACATTATACAGACAAATGTTTCAATTGTAAGAATAATTTACTTTCAGTTATCAGCTTGTGTTCATCTTTTATGATACAACGTAAGTGAAGAGAGAGAGAGAACACTTGCAAGAAATTTAGGAAGCCTCTTTTTCAATATATTCGTCTGTCCTTTCATCAAATGCCAAAACCATATGAATTCTACAATATAAAACAGATTAATGTGACTTTTGAACGGTTGTTTTATTATTGTTTGAAGTATTTCATTTTGATAAATATAAATTTTGACAAAATCTACAGCTTAAATGTTCATATAGAATCCATACATACAATGCATTCATGATTTTAAACTACTTGGAGATCTTGAAATTTTTTTTAAAAAATAATAATTAATTTTGAGCTATATTTTATGTATAAAATATACGACTCAAAGTTGAAATTAATATAGTTGATGCAGAACATATTTCATACATTTTAATTTAATAATACATTTTTGTGTGAATTTTTTATGCAATGTATGTAATAAAATGTTATACTATCAATTGTAAATTTTTAGAGCATTTTGTTAAAAACTTAAAAATTTACTATAATGTGAATTATGTGTAATTCAAGTACAGTGTAATTGCAAAAAACATTGACAAAGAGGATGTGTACATATATAAATAGATTTATAATTTCTTGTATACAGATTTATTATGTTTAGCACCAAAAGCGCCAATGGTTTGCGGTGACCAAGAAGTCACTGCATAATCTAGTATTTACAATATACAATACCTATTTCATTTTGAAGATTTTGATGATTAAAAAGAAAAAATCATTACATATTTGGATGTGCTAAGAATAAATTGATATACATATATATATTGGTGTACTCTCCATCATAATATGTAGATGAAAATCTAAAATGTAAATGATTCATTAATCTATTTTTATGGTTTGCATCAAATATATGAATTTCAAGTTCTGAATAGTTTACATCTACAAAACAGAAATAAAATTTAAAAAATCTATTTATATTCTATGTTTTCCATCAGTAGGAATAAAAATATATGTCAATGTATTTAGAATTAAATATTTTTTAAAATATTCTTAAGTATTTACAATGTATTGTGTTGGAAAATACATAGATAACATCTAAATTTTTTTGAACAACACACCAAAAGATGTTTAAATAGCAAGAAAATACGAATTTTGAAAAGATCCCTTTCAAAAACATACCTAATTATTTTTTCATTTAGAATTTCATGTAGAATAGGGTTTGGGATTAGCGATGAATAAATTGACAAACAAACATAGTTTTATTTTTAGAAAGTAGATTTTTGATTCAATTTCTTTTGAACCGCTATATGAGGTACATCTTTATTTTTAGATGAAATAGAAAATATTCTAGAAATTTAACCGAATATTTTTGACACATCAATTCATATTTGTAATTATATTTGACATACTGTTGTGATGCTTTAATATTCTCATTGAATTGAGGATTTTACAGGTGTGAATTTAAAACATTTATCCTCCATCCTAAACCTCTAAGGCAAAATATCCAAAATCCTCCGTTTCAAACGATTCCTTTAGTTTACAACCTTAAAAACATAATCTTGACTTCGGAATCTGTTATTTGACAACTAAAACAATGTACAGAACTCCACTACTTATACCAAATGCCTCGTTGAAACACATCCCATAGCAAAGCAATCCCCTTCATGGGGACGATGTACCTCAAAGAATCCTAAGCACCCCAAAAATCATACCCTCTCCAAAGATATGAAATGGATAATTGGAGAAGATTTTAACATGGTAGAGAAAGAGAGAGACAAATCGTCCTACTGTACTAGACTAATTAGCCCCAAAGAGAGGCTAACATGGGAAGCTGTCAAATTGAAGTTATTGAACTTTGGAGTATGTGACACATTTGATGCCAGAAATGGGTTACATTTCTCATGGGATAATGGTAGACAAGATGGTCAAAGGATATTAGCCAGATTAGACAGGTTCTATACATTCTGTGACAACCCATCTAATCCAACATTGACTATAGACTCTTACTTAATCAATGGTAAATGTGGCTTATCTGACCACTTACTAGTTGAGATCACTATAACTCTAGATGAGAAGACAACCAAGAAGACTAGGTGGAACATAAATGTCAAGTACATCAAAGAGACTAATTAGGAGGTTAAGAAGATGTGGATTGATTTACCACCCACAGCTCCATTCTTCTCAAAGATGAGAAGAGTGATCCACTATTACAGGCAATATTGCACAGACAAGGCCAAGAAAGCTAGGAGAACAGAATGTGAACTGCGTGAGGAATTGGAGCAAGCCAAGCAGGAGCTACAAAATGAGATATTCTTTAGATCCAAGCAACTTAAAATAGCTGTTTTCAAAGAAAAGCTCACTGGTATGGATAAGGTCAAGGAAAAATGAACAAGGATAAGGGCCCATACCAGTTGGAAGGAGAAAGGGGATGACTATACAACATAATTCTTTTCATGGGTCACGGAGAAGCCTAGATCTACAATCATCACATAGTTGAGGGATGAGGAGGGAGAGCTGAGAACTCAAGGGCCAGAGATTGAGAACATAGCCCACACCTAATAGAGGAAGCTATATGAGGCCCCACCTAGACCTGATGCAGATTTGGTGAATAGAGTTCAAGACAAAATTCCAAAGAGAATTACTAACAAAATGAACAATCTACTCAGCAAGGAGTTAACCAATGGAGAGTTACTAAAGGATACCAAGCTTTTAGCTAAAGACAAAGCGCCTAGACGAGATGGCATCAACATCCAGTTCTACACTCAACATTGGGCCAATATTGGCACTAAATACCTTCAGATGGTCAATCAGAGTCTAATATATGGAAAATTGCCTCAAGGTATGACAAAAGGACTCATCTCTCTGATTTTCAAGTCAGGATCTAGAGATGATTCATCTAATTGGAGGCCAATCACTTTATTAAATACTTCATATAAGATTTTAGCTAAAGCCTTGCAATTGAGGATCAAGCCTATCTTAGGTGATTCGATAGACCCAGATCAAATTGCCTTTATTCCAATGAGATCAATCTTTGACAATGTTCTAGTTATCCATGAAACTATAAAAATTGCTAAAAGAACCAAACATACACTCTTGTTCCTCAAAATAGACTTTAAAAAATCCTATGATAAGGTAGACTAGGACTTCCTCTTTAAGTGCCTGACTAAGTTTGGGTTTTGTGACTATTTCACCAACTTTGTTAAACAACTCTTTAGTCGAACAACTGCTGCAGTATTAATAAACAAGGGTAGCACTAAGCCATTCAATATCCAAAGAGGGGTGAGACAAGGATGTCCCTTAGCTCCCTCTCTTTTCATTATAGTAGCTGAAGTCCTTAACATACTAGTGAAAAAGGCAAAAAGCAGTGGTGTGATCAAAGGTATTAGTCTTTCCTATTCTACTAAGACCCAAATCATATCTCAGCTTGCAGATGACACACCTATGACTCTAAACATTAGTAACCCTCATAGTATTCGGAACCTCATATCCATACTAGAAACCTTTAGATGTGTCTCAGGGTTAGAGATTAATTGGCATAAGAGTCATGCTTACTAGTGGAGCTCAACTAGCAAAGGACAAGACTGCCAGTGTCGTCCCTCTCATTTGGAGTCTTGCGGAGAGACGAGGGAGAAGTAACATTTTGAAAAGAATAGATTTCTCCTTGGTGAGACACGAGAAGGTTGAGTACTTGCCTGCTGTGTTGGACGACAGCGTGATCTTTGAGCTCCCTCATGTTGGTGATGGAGCTTCCAGGACGCAGGCCAAAGCTATGCAGGGAATGGACAAGCGTTACGGTGGACATGTATGGACCAAGACAATCACAACCAACATCGCTAGCGATTTCGGCATCGCTTTCCGCTACTCCAGCTGCGTTGGTTGGCTACGCTGCAACAACCAGGACTGTGCATTCCTCAACCGCCAACCGCGAATTGTTGAGGTAAACGAGACCGAGTTTGACGGATGTACCCTGCAACCGATTCAGGTAGCTCAGCCTCCACCAGCTGATTCAACAATTGTCTACAAGGTATGTAAAGAGCCTCCTGCATGTATTGCTACAGGTGGAGCAAAATTTTATTACGTAATTGGGAAACCCAACCAGAGCAGGGCATGTATCCATATCAGAACACATGATCACCCAGTCAAGGTTGGGGACTATAGGGATACAAAGGCGGAGATTGGAAGCCTAATTGAAGAGCAGGTGGAGATGACACCCAAGGCTACCAAGAGCGCTGTTGTCTTGGAGGCGAGCAAGGTTCTGATTGGCAGCTATCTCCTTCAGCCTGAGGACTCATCACCGAAGAAGCTGAGCATGGAGGAGCTTATCTCGGTCCTGGATCGCTGCAAAGACATGGCATCCCCGAACATCCACAACAAAGTTATGACGTTTCGGCGTCTCAGAAAAATACGATGTTATGGACGCAATAACTGAACTCCGTGGAATTAGTCTGTGGGCATTCCTCCAAGAGAATAAGTTTCTGGGTCAGGGGGCCGAACGAGAGAAAGTCTTTGTATTCAAGATGTCCGAAGTTAGTCCCGAGAGTGGTGTCGACTTGGTCAGTCGGATGCAAGCTGGCGGAGACCTCGAGAACGCCTGGATTATGTTCGACCACGTGAAACGTGTGACGAAATGGTCAACCATGGCTTGCCATGTGTACGACGCCACGTACTACCGAGTGATGACAATCGCTAGCTGCGACATGCAATCCGAGGATACCGAAGCCCAGCTCGTCTTCTGGAAGAACCTGAATCTCGTCATGAGTCGGAACGGCGTTGCAGTGCCAAATGTCACGGGCTTCATGGCGGATAATGCTCAAGCGAATTGGAATGCTGTGAGGATTATCTATGGCAATGGCAACAAAGAGGACCGAATGGAGGATTGGGAGAAGTCGTGCCTCTTCCATAGGACTAAGTGCATGCTGGAGTATACAGTGAAGTACTTCCCAGAAGAACTCCGAGAGCAGCACAAGAAGATGTGTAACCAGTACAAGTCAGCTCAGAGTTTGACAGAGGCGGACACTTTGTACCACGCGTTGCGAGCCTGGTGGGTATCGACCGGGCTTCTGCACGAGGTGGAACTGACCAAACTGGATCAGTGGTTGGCTTATTGGCACCACCGCTACCGCCAGTGGGGAGGATTCATGTCTGGAGTGATGAATCGTAAAACTGTGATACGTTCCTTTCATTCCTTATCTTATCACCCTACTCAAAAGAACTTATATCCATGGCTGTCAACAAAGGCCCTTGAGTGTCAACGAGGGCACTGTAAAAGTAGTGCGGTTAACGGCATTGCATTTGCAGTGTCGTCGCCTTCGCTCGGGGGCCCCTCAAAAAACCATCCTAGATTCTATCCTTTAGTTTCAACGAATGCCGTCGAGTGTCAGCGAAGGCGCTGCAAAAGGAGTGCCGTTAACGGCACTGCTTTTGCAATGCCCTAGTCTGCACTTGGGGGCCCCTCACCAAACTATCCTAGACTCTATACTTTAGTGTCGGCGAAGGCCGTCGAGTGTCACCGAAGGGGCTGCAAAAGGAGTGCCGTTAACGGCACTGCATTTGCAGTGCCCTCGTCTTTACCTGGAAGCCCTCACTTAACTATCTTTAAATCTAACTAATTCCTTTGTCTAAACTGCACAAATTCACGGAAGAAGAACATACAGAGATGCCCACCTGCAACCTCGCCGAAACTGTTCACAACAAGTGGCTCCAAGCTTCGGGGAACAACGGCAGCGATTTCTTCGTTGCCACCGTCGACGATTATGTTCAAGCATTTCTACAGGTTGTTAACTATTACCAGTTTTTGAAGGGTGACCTGGGCAGAACAAGTCCATCAAAGAAAGAACTGAAGCTTAGGATGGCGGGGCGCAGAGCAAAAATTACAGGAAATCCTGCGCTGCTCAAAGATCCCATGCTGGACATGCCTGGAGCAGAAGAGTTTTGCACCCGTGAACTTGTCATGCCTCGAGCAGAAGTATTTGGATCACGGAAGCGGAAGGCCGACGTACCCATCGAAGCTGAGGAGGAGTCACATCGGCCTGACATGGTTAACTTTTCTCGTCCAAGAGGTCCCGGTCGCGCCGTTAGACCCCGCCTTGTGCAGATGCCCATGATTGTGGAAGACGATTCTGAACATGACGCTGAGGTAGAAGAGAACCAATCACCCGCACCGAAAGCTCCTTCACCTTAGCGTGAATGAAGCAGGCATACGTCATGTCAACGCGGTTGAAGAAACGAAGGTCAATGAGAGAGAGTGGCACATTTCCAGGCTTCCCAAAACTTCTGCTAAGTGCTGCTGGGCCCAGAGAGCTGTTACGAAAAAAAAATGTACTGAGAAAATAGTGAGGGGCCCAAACTTCACTGCTGCACCGACCTACACTGGAGTTTGAACTAACTATCGCAGGAACATAACTGAGAGGACAGAATTCTTCTTCTGCTCCGATGATATTGAGCGCTGCGTGAAAGGCAGTAAGCGCAAATGGGTAGCACACTACTCGAAGGACCAGGAAGTGCCCTCCATTCCAGAGGTCTGGCCAGTGAAACTAGGTACTAACCTAAGGCTCACTGAGATTCTTGCTCTCGAAGCAGCAGGGTTTCAACTTCCCCAGAAGAAGCCGGTCTCCCCAATACGCCTCTTCTCCTCTGCCCCGCCCCCTAAAAATCTCAGTTCGGTGCCAGTTCCTACAGAGGCTGACCGTTATCCTGGTAGGAGAGATGGCAAGATGGAAAAGCGCACAGCCACTCGCCCCAATCCGGCGCAGCGACTCTCCATAGGCTCCTCCGAGTGCCTCAAAGCTCGTCTCCGTTCCGTCACAATGATACCTGAGCCGGGCCATGGTTGCATCATTGAGCTAGATTCGGGCATTCCTCCCAACATCACACGTTACCATATCACCATCAGTTCTTACTCTAGCTGCATTTGCCCTGCATTCAGGAAGACGATGAGTACTTTTCGAGGCAGGGTTCAGTTCACGTACTGTAAGCACATATATCACATCCTGTTGAAGGTCTACAACCGTGATCCTGAAGCTGAGCTTTTCATCCATGCGCCTACCTGTAGTTTCAACGAAGTCAAGCTAGTCCTAGAGAGTGGAATCCTGACTCACCTCTCGGCCAAAAGATAAGAGGCTGGAAACTTTGGATGACAGGCATTCACATCGTGGACAGTAGTTAATGTGGATGCTTAGTCACTGGTGATTGAATTTTTCCTTGTACTGAGTCAGCAATACAATTTCCGTATTGCCTATTTCAATATAAAGGTTTTGTCAATCACATTTACTTCATTGAGTAAGAGTAGCATTAACTTTTGACAAAGGGCCTTCTTACATTGTCTCACCTAACAGTTGAAGTGTATTAGTGCCATCCTTACAAATTAATAGCCAATTTATTCTTTGAACTTAATGCGTATAGGTATTCCCCTCGCATTTTCAGCGTAATTAGCAACCTCCGGTTGTACTACAGGACAAGCGACATTGACGTTCATTGTTCGTTCCACACTTTGTGATTGTCGTAAGTGGGGACGTTTTGACCATGGACGAGCTTCACTCTTTCTACGCAATGCTGCCCTAGAATAAATTCCCGGTGGAATCTTCCCAACCTTGGAGTATGCATGAGTTGAGAAGGGCACGACCGGCTCCTTCTCAACTACTACAATACAACTTGGCTCTTCTACAGCCAATGGTCCTCCTATCAGGTCTAATCCTACATCGACAGCACCGTTTCCAGAATGCCCTTCACTGCACCCTTTCGCCTCCTCTTCCCCCTCAACCTCCACATATGGTTGAAATGGGCCGACGACATCACCAAGTGAGACAACAGTTTCTCCGACATCTTCCATAGCCGAAACACGCTCTACCTGGGAGTTGCTCCAAAAAGAGAATGCACAAACAGGAAGCGACCTTCTATTGCTACTACTTAAATATCCATGACCTAAGACGTTGGCGCCTTTGAAACGTGGACCGTATAATGATAAATGAATTTCATCCTTTCGAAGTTGGTCTGTCTAGGACCGTTAGCACTATTCAAATTGATTTGAAAACCGAACTAAAAAATTAAAAATGGAGGGGGAGCAAGCTAAAGGCCTATCTTGAATAGTTTTACTTTAAAAATTTTTAAAATTTAAATTTAAAATTAAAAAAAAAAAAAAAAAAAAAAAAAAAAAAAAAAAAAAAAACATAGAATGGTACAAAAGAAATCTCAAGAAAAAGCTACTCAAAGTGGATGTGTGTACACCGAGCGCAAAGAAGGATTTTAGTGGAGAATTTGAAATGGAAAAACAGACTAAATAGAAAATGAATAAAGATTAATTAAGAAGAAAATGAACAAAGTAATCAGAGAGTACATTGGCACACGAATTAGAGGATAGCATGGAGGAATAGAATGGATAGATAAATCGGGAATTGACAAGATTATTGGAATGGAAGAAGTTGGAAAGCGAAACAAATTCAAATAATTACCGCAATAAGTAATATGTTGAATGTCATATACATGAGATTGGAAGAGATGTATGAATTTGAAGAAAATGACATAAAATTCAGTAATTTAATTAAGAACCTTACAAAATATAGGATTAGTACAGGAACGAAGCGGGAAGGTAGTACATTTTTATTATAAAAACCTTGTTCAATCCACGGTTATAGGGTACGAAAAAATTCGTGAATCTATGAATATTTTGAGAATATTCTTGGAATATTCTTGGAATGTTCGAATATTCTAAATTTATATTTGAATCTCAGTCAAAAAGTTACTTTTTAAAAGATTTTGGATCCAATTTACTACTCGTCACTCTCCAAATCTCCGCTCGCCGCTTTCCGCTCGCCGCTCGCAGCACGCATACAAGTCTCCCTCTCACTGCCATTGCGACTTTTTCAAGGCGGTGTGACCTTGTTGCACTTCTTAGCAACAAGCTAACCTTCGACAGACCAGAGCCCTTGAGTTGGCCTTTTGAGGCCTCGAGACAAAATTGTTGCTGGAGTAATGACCGAATCATGTCCTCTGCACACACAGTGTACAGATCCATTTCTACCTTGTAACCACATGCCGATGTTGCCCACATCGAGCTGTGAATGGGTTTGCATAAATTTGTACTTGGAATTAGTGCTTCGCTCTCCAAATCTATATCAAGTTCGTTCACGTGGTGATACGCAAATAATGTCCGCCTCGCCATCCACCACGTTTTCCAGGCAAGCATAAATTTAACATTGCATTTTTGTACTGCTCTAGACGTTTGCCATCAATCTTCTAGTTCTTCACCAATCTGTCGGAATTCCTGATTAGTTGGTTCGAATGCCCATCGTTTGCACATCTTGACATGATGAACTCGATACTTCTCCATAACCCACTTATTGGTGTGATCACGGATGCTTTGCACGAAGTGGAAATTGCACGTCCTTAGGATGGGATGTTTAGGGTTGGGGACATCTTTGTCAACGTCGTCGGGATTTCCGTCCAGCCCCTCCACTAATCCGTAAACTGCCCTTACTGCGTTGTAGTTCGCGGGGGCAGGGTCTGCCATAAAGCCCTTGAATTTCGGTTTTTGCATTTCTTGTTTTTGTATCGCACTATTAAAGAACTTCCAAAATTTTATTTAGTTTTCCATGTTCTCCAACTTCATCTCACAAACCGCTATAGTGAGCAACCTCTGGAGATTATGGTCATACACATGCGGTGCTATCGTTGTCCAATGATGAATTTGTTTTATGTGGTCAAACATTACGAATGAATCCTGTAAATCTCCTGATGTCATTCGCTTTACGAGGTCCACCCCGCTTCCAACACCAACAGTCGACATCTTAAATACAAATGTGATGCCTTCATCGGATTGACTAGGGAAATAACTGTCTTGAATATAAGAGTACCAGGAGTAACGCTTCAATGCCAAAATGCAGCGCTCCTGGTTGGACCTGAACTTAGTAACGACATATTTTACTCGAGTCTTGTCGTGGTAAGGGGGTGCATCCTCTAGAATGCAGACGAGGTCTTCTTCATTCAGCATCTCCCTCTCTTCCACTGTTGTGCTTTGCATTATTAAATAAAAAAAGTTCTTGTGCGCACATCAAAATCCTACCCATCCTGGTGCAGGCAGCAGCTAGGGCTGGTCATCCAGAAACTTGTAGATTGTATCCGTCATGTTGACATACGCCCCCCGACTTCGCCTTGCAGGTGAGAGATGAGAGTGTGTTCCGGCGTGCACAACCGCCCGCGTTAGAAACTCTAATTCATGGCTCATAATTCAAAGAACTGCACTGCACTGTTGGACGCTATAAGGGGTATAATGACAAAAGGAACATCTCCTGTCGTTGTCTATTGGCATTTTACCAGGAGTCGTCCTTGTATGACATCGGCCATCCCAATATAGTGTGTTCGGACCATCATGGAGTTCGATATGGAGGCAATTCTTGTTTCTACACTCAAAGGCTTCAGCACAAAAGCTCTTTTGAACACGCAGCCCTGCTTCCTTGAGTCGTGCTGAATTGTAGTTGTTGGATTCTATCCAAAGATGCCCATCGAAAGATAAATCAGTCTTGATGTAATTGTCATCTGTCACTGAAGGAACTTCGTAAACCTGATTTTTGACATACTCCCTTAGCAGAATCTTGCACTTTGTGTGTAGGAAATCTACTAGGGGGAGACCGGCGAGCTCACCAGTGCAACCCTTGCCAGGCGTATCCATTAAGTTTGGAATTATAGAGGACGCACCGGGAAACGGAGAGTCATCGTCCTCAGCTACTGTTGCCCTTGGCCTTGGCGGAGAGCTCGGGGTCATAAAAGATTGAGCGTGGAGGTCACCCTCCAAATCCGCTTGCAAGGATTCCACTGGACTTAGACCGCACGGGGGAAATTGTAATCGATTGCTTGACGTGGGACTTCGCAGTGGAGTTGTTACATCATGGGAATCGAGAGCATGGTGGACCACGGTGCTCCGAATATCCATGGTACCAATTGGCTTGACTAGATAATCTTCGAGGCATAGGTTTTGTCTACCTCTAGCATCTGCTCTGCGCAATCCAGAGCCCCCTTCAAACTCAAGACTTCCACAAGAAAATCCACCCTCGCTGAAAGGACTGTCACACGACCTATCCTCCAAAAGAATGCAATCCACAGGCTGGTCATTCTCATTTCTTTCTGGTTGCAATTCCGCATCACGTGGTAGTATTCCCATTTGAGGATCTCCATGTACAATGTAAATACGTCTACAGTAAAGGGCAATGTGAATATCTTTTGGCCGTTCTTTTCTTCGAGCCAGAACCGACCGCAAAGGGCTCCACCAACATCCAATTTTTTAATATGTATTGTTCTAATCCTTAGGCTGAATGATTGTTTTAGATCGGACTCTAGGATTTCTACTCAATCACTGTAATTAGAGCAATCAGATCTCGCAGTTCCTCCAGCTAACGCTAAATTCAACACACGCAGTATAGCTGCTGCTGGCTCCATCGTAAATTGCATACTACTATGATTGGTTCAGTGGAATGAAATTTCTAGACACCATGTCATCGCTCTTATATATGAGGTAATACAGTCATTATGAATTTGCAAAGGACTCATGTATCAAGTTCTAATCGTTGTGTAAAAAGGACGCGATTGAAACGATCGAAAATAAAAGGTAACCAGTGCCGCCATTTCATAACCGGTTTAATTAAAATTTCCGATTAGGTGCTAATTATCGATTAACTAGATGTTGTGCCTCTGACTAGAATGGACAAGGAGCGCATTGAAGTCTCTAAAGTTGTGATCTACGCGTAATTGCTGCCGTTGCAAATTACGTTTTGCAATTATTGTGGTGCCAACGGCCGTTACCGGTGTCCTGTATATAGGACAAAGGTCAATCATGCTTATCACGACTTGTCAGCTGCGAAGCACTTCATCTCCCGGAATAGTCACAGTGGTACTCCATCTCCAGATCTAGTTTACAAGGTGGAGGTTCACAAATGCCGAGCAGTACCAGTTTGTCGAGGTCGAGGTCGATGGTTGGAGGACTTCTAGATAGCTACCTTGCTGGAGAGGCGCCTCAAGGCATCAACGTGACGCAAGCAATGGAAAGGCAAGGGCGTAGAAGGTCTAGGGAGGACAAGGATGGAGGAGGTAAGGGACGCAAGAAGCGAAAGATTGATGGCCAGGTACTTCGAGTCAAATTTTCTCAGATGTGCTTGTTGGATTGATTCAGATTTAGGTCGGAATGCTTTGTTGTTTGCTGGGTTTGCTCTTCAATCATCTCCACGATCAGATTCTCAAGGTAGCTCAGAAGATCTGGCGCCGACGCCAAGAGCCACGGAATTTTGAGTCATTTTTCCTCTGTCAAGGCCGTGCGATTCTCTTCATTGCCTATGCCTTGACTTGTGAATTTGATGCTGAATCAAGCGTTCCGATGACTAGCAATCTGCTGGACTGTAATGGAGTTGGTGGAACGCTATAAGGGGTATGATATCCGATGTGACCATGACTTGTTGAGTTGAATCTTGTGAACTCGATTGGGATAGCCTGAGGCGCAAGTTTTTTTATTGACTGTCGAGTTACAGCCCTTCTCCGTGTGAGGTGACGCCAGCGCTATTTCACTCTCTAATTTCGATCCATCTCTCTGGACCCTAACTCTTGCATATTACATGTTTACAGTCTAGATTGTTTTTTGTACTCTCCGGACCTTTGTAAGCGTGTATTACTCCCACCTGGCGCCGGCGCCATCTCCCTCTTCTATCTGTAATTGCTTGGGAGATGCTATTCGAGGGAGATACTATTTGCTTCGATATGAGTGGCTTGCTTTTGACTTGATTATGGTAGTGTTCTTCGGTGAATTAGTTTTTGTCACATGCATTTCACATGGATTCTGCTAACTGCTAACTCGCTCTTGCAACCGAGGGTATTGTGGTATCTGCTTTGATTCTCGTGAGTGACTTTTCACATAATTTGATTTCTCACCTCTCCCAGATTTGCTATCATATTCAGATAATACCCTCGTGATTATGAGTGGAGCAATTCCAGAGGTCAAGGTCTACTTACGAAATAACTCAGTGATCTGATAAACTTGGTGCTTTCCCAATGCTCTTGTAGTTTTTGAATTCTTTATAATATTGCCCATGTTCGGTTCGATCACTCGATGTCGCTTGTACTCTAATCCGTGAGACCTGGTGCTAATTTAACATTATTCTGTATGTTAAGATTCAACAGTGTTAGCACTTGGTAATTGTTGGATTGTAAAGGACCACGTTTGGTTGCGTTTTCTATTGTTTAGGTTTGGGCGGCATCGGCCTTTTTAGCAAAGTTTTAGTTTCCAATTTTTAGTCTGTTTTGATATTTTTGCAATTCGATTTTCTTCTACTTAACACAAAGATCCTGTCTCGCACCTCGTTTGCTTGGAATTTCGTAGCTTTCTTTTCAGTTCATTAGCTCTCTCACCTCTCCTTGTCATTTTCAGTGGAGGATTCTAGAATTTCAGGTCTACTTACGAATTGATTCATTGATCTGATAAACTCGGTGCTTTTCCCATGCTCCTGCAGTTCTTGACTTCTTGACTACTGGTCACCTTTGCTACCGAATGCTCTCATCACTCAATGTCCTTTGTAATTTAATCCGTGAATCTTACTGCTAATCAAACTGGAATTTATACGTTTTGATCCAGGAGTGATTTGATTGATTGAGGATTTTTCTTTCAAATGGCAAAGGCGGCATCACCCATGCCAACAGCCTCACGGGTTGCCAATTGTTAGTGTGTTTTGTGATTTAATAAAGTTACCCTTGCCACAAAAATCATATATCTCATACTGTTTGCTTTTATCAGCCGCAGAGTGACATTGCCATCACTCACGACGCTGATTATGGAGAATCAGAACTAGAGAACAATGACAACGGACTTGGCGAAACCATCTTGAGAAAACCCGATGACAAGCCCACCGTGTCAACATTTGAGCAGTTTCAAGAGGCATTATGCAGCCAACTTAACATTCACAAGCGTCTTGCGGTCAAAAAGGTCAAGCCACTTCGTCTACAAATTCCTCTCTGCAAATTAAAGCCGACGGCCTAGGTTTGACAAGCTCTAGAGGCAGATGTACAGATTGTTCACTAAGGCTTTCATATCGGCGATTGGGGTGCCAATTTCTAGATAACAATCTGCGGTGATCTTGGTCCCTTTGTTCTTAAGGAGCTTGAGGACAATGAGAGGTGGGTAGCTATGTTTGCAAAGTTTGACCAGGACCTCAGAGATAAATGCAAGTCTGACCCCAAAAACAGGCCAATTTTTGAGAAAATTATTGGACACTATGTCAATGTATGGGATGGGAATCATAGGGCCTTGGCGTGGATGCGCCACATCAGAGAATGCAATGGAGAACCGATTTTGGTCAACTGTTTCTTTCTCAATGACTCCAAAGAGGATTGTGGCTGGATCTCAAACTTCATGCGTGACATTAACGACTATGTCTCTAACCTAAGCACCTCCAAAATTGTATTGGTTAGCCTTCCTTATTACTCAAAATTTAATTTGGAAATTGTCAGATATTTCGATTGGAACTACTGCTACCGTTGATCATCAGTTCGAATCAAGCTTCAGTTGCATACTATGTCTACACCTCTGATGTGCATGCCGATGGCGGCCTGGATATGCATGGCACCTCATCTAGCCGAGTCCTCTCAGTCACAAGTACTATGACTTTGGGATATGGGGCTGAATTGCCATGATTTTGTTGATGGCCGCATCGGCATGCATACATGTGGAATGTCGTTGGGATGAATCTGACATGGTATGATGATAAGTAGCTGATGACCTGCCTTCAAGAAATTAACATTGTGTTGTATGAAATCAGTGGCACGGTGAACTCAACGGTGAAGAAACAGTTGGCCAACACCATTTTCGAAGTAATGCAAATAGCTAGCCGAGATCCCACTGAGTACACGGTCTATTTCACAGAGAGTGAGATCGAGCGCATCAAGGATGTTTGCGAGGGGCGGTGGTATAAGATGACGTGTGATGTTGTAAGCAAAGTATACTTCAAGGTAAGAGGTGTATTATTGTCCGTGGTTTTAAATTCCTTGCTCAATCTGACCATGGATCGCTGTGATGTTGGAACGCTTACGATGAGAAGGCCATGTAGTTTGCTTTAAGATGGCGCCATTTTCTATTTGACTCTCATGTTACATCTCAAATATATGTGAGTGAGTCCGGCGCCATCACTCTTTTGCTGCCATCATAAATCTGTGTTATGATAATAGTAACGTATAATAATAGCCATGTTCATGTGATATTGACAAGAGGATGGTTTAACTTTCAGTGAATTGTTTTAGTTGTACTTAGAGGACCTTTGATGAGGCAACTAAATGTGAACTTTAAAGGCATTTGGGATGAGAGGATCCTTCGTTAGCAAGTTCACTATTTTGGTAATTTCTTTGAGGATCATGCGATAGAAAAGGTTGCAAGGCCAGATTAGCAGGGACAATCTTGCTTAAGAAGTCAAACGTTTCGAACGAGCTTCAAAATCACCAATCTACTAGATCATGCATGTGTAGATGGGCTAAGAGGGTACTGGTGATGTGAAGACTCGATATTCCTGATCTTGCAGATCTAGACATCCTCAAACTCGTTCAATGTGTGATTTACTCATTATATGGGTTGCTATATCATTCCAAAGACTGTTTTAGAAATCAATCGAGCATATCAGCAAAATTGGGGCAGAGCAGCTAGCAGCTAGCACCCCGCATTTGATATTTTGGCGTGACTCTAGGAATGACGATTAAGAACGTCTTATAGCAGCTAGTGTTCATTTAGAAAATTTTCTTCTCTTCGCCTTCATGGCTTCAACTAATATCTTCCCAAATGGCATTGGCGCCATGACTCGAGAACAATTTTCCAATCCTTCATCACTGACCTGATTCTTGAAGTATTGTTGTTCTTTGCTCGGGTTGACTAGTTCGGATATTCTTAATTTGAATCCAATTGAGGTTGTGCACCACAAGTCAAAGTCCCTGCCTCCTCTTGCGTTCAATGTACTGACCTTGAGTTTAATTTGTGTGGTAGTTTCATATCAATGCAGCGTGAAATCAGCATGGCGGAACAAGACTCAATAAAGCGGTTACACAACAAAATGAACAATCCAACCTCACTGGCCATCGAGGAAGCCAAGCACGCAGGGGCTCAGAAGCTACGGAAGGAAAAAATGGATTATATGAAAAAAAATTCGACTTTGCAACCCTAAGTATCACCTGCATCTCATCGAGCTGTTGGTCATTAACAATCGTAGTGGCACAAGGGCCAATGACAAGAAGATTGGCTTAATGACCATTAACAACCTTAATATTCTCGTTGGTGCCCAAGGTGTTGACATCAAAAGCGTGTTGCAGTTATGGAATTCTAGCAGTAAGGAGAAAAAGAAGTACAGTTTTCCGGACCTAGACTTCACGAAAGCCGCATTCCAGAAGTGGCTCAATCGGAGAGTCTTGTGGGAGCAAGTAACTTCACCACCCCCTTACAGGATAGCAAGTCTACCACAATGATCAAGACCTTTTTCTAGAAACCATGGTTTGGTATATTACCTATTAAATACTAATAAAAAAAATTCGCATTACATCCAGCAGGCATGCAATCAGCTTGATGTCTTTTCGTTGTGCTTGCCTTGCTTTGAATCTAGTGACTCTGAGCTGAAGTTTATTTGTTTTGTGTCGCAGTTGCATTCGAGGATTGGAGAGGTCTTCGAGCAACTTCTCAGTAAAAGCAAGGTGGACAAAGGAATCGGTTTCCTGCGTATAAAGATCGACACCAAGAAGTGGCTAGATGACTACATTGTGGATGTAATGACATTTGGCTTTGACAGAATCTTCCCAAAGATCTTTAGAGCAGAGAAAGGACCAGTGCGCCACAAGACATGGGAGGAACAGCCAAATTACGATTTGGGAGAAAAGGTCGTTCAGAGGTGTGTCATGCGGTTTGTGTGGTGGCTTGGTGAGCAACTACGGATAAAGAATGAAACCGTGGATTTAAAGAACTTCCCTATCTTTCAGGATTGGCGACATCTAACCGCCGACTGTTGCTTCACCCAGTACCAAATTGATCATTTTGACCCTCCGCATTTTATGAGCCTAGGATGGTATATCGAGGACAGTGAAGGTTTTATTGACCACATCGACTCCGTGGACAAGAACCTTTGTGATCAAGTGCTTCTGCAGATCTAGGCTACTATGGATGCGTCTGTGGCAAAGAAGGATGCGGTGCTTTCGGAGACACTGCAGATGGTCAAGTCGTAGGTTGAGAGCTTTGTTCGCGATGGAAATGACGCCCGTGACATGGTATCTCTCACCCCATCGTCTGACCTACTTGGTGCGCTTTAGGGAATAGTCAGTTATGTTTACGTCCCGGTCACTAACAATGGGTTGCTGATGCATTATGGCCCCATTCTATTTATTGAGCTGCAGGACATCATTGAATCATCAAAACGCGGAGATATTTCGCAAAACGAAGACGAGAATGATGTCATTAGAGGTGTTCTTGGGGACATGTCAAAATCGGGAACTCCCAATGAAGACGATGATTTACAGTTTCTACGGGAGACTCAAAGAGAGCCAATAGCCACGGAGATTGAGGGTGAGGGTGTTCTTCGAGGTCCTACATTGTGGCCTCGCATTGTCAAGGAGACATGAGAGGAGGAGGCCGGTTTGAACAATCAAGTGGCACCCCAGAAAAGACAACCTTCGAAGTCCGCGAAGAAATATCAAAGAGGTGGCAAGGATGCAATACACCTCGTGAGATATATGGCCCTCCCATTTGATGGCTTGGCAGAGACCATTAAATTGTCCCTAAATATTGCCTTTGAGTTGCTCCTCAAGGGCATTGACCGACTCATGTTCATCACTTTCCTCAATTGCATAAAGCAGGAGAGTTATTTTTAATCTTTATTTGCTTAAGGTTAGTTGACAGTTTATGTATCGCGCTCTTGTAGTTACCGTATACATGCATGGAGTATCATGATATGGCATTCATGCTTCGCTCTCTTTATTATTTCATGCTTCTCGATGTGCCTCGGTTTAACATTTTTCTGAATTCACTGCAGTCTAGAATTCCCCTATCAGCTTGTTCGAAGTGCTCTTGACCTCTGCGAGATCATTATGTGATTCACTCATGTGGGCCGCAACAGTAGTTCACAACTCAATGGGCGTCTAATCTGTAAATTGCTTTGCGACTTCTGAGTCACCAGACAGCGTTCACAAATGACGAGTCTCACTAGTATAGAATGTGTTGAGAGGCCTTACTCGAGACCGCATTTGGTCCAGATGGCGCCGGCGCAAACAACAAGTCCTTTACTCTTCTTTTGAGTGATCGGCTATTGATTTTGTACTAGTTGGCAATGGCAATCACATATTTTGTCACATGCTTTGCTAGTATAAGAAGCTAGCTGTCACTCATTCATTTTTGATGAAATGATTAGAGAGTCTTTTATGCCGAATCACGCATTCAGTATTTGCTTCCTGTACTTTTGATTGGTTTCGAGGTCAATTTTTTGAGGTGTTATCTTGGGGTTTGATTGGAGAACGCTCTATTTTCTCTCGCATCTGTTGCAAATCCCCAAAAAAACCATTCATTTCCTTGTCGACCTCATTCGAGAAATTGGCATGTCGCCGGCGCCATTTGGATCATCCTTTTCATGATCGCTCGATACTTACTCCTCAAGATAATTTGAATGTTTCTTTCTAACATGGCTGTTGTGTACTTGTCAAATCAACGGTGGCAAGCTCCGGTAGCATGATGATGTAGCTAGCCCCAACTGCGTCGATTTGATCATTTGCGATACACCGGATAATAACATGGTGCCTGGTGTCTTGGGAGGAGTTCCAATGTGGAACATGGTGAAGAAGTCCACTTTTGCAGCCATATTTCACATTGCTTTGGCGGTCCTCTCAGACTCCGGATTTCTCCTTCTCTTTGTACCAGCTGAGGAGCTCGATGACCTAAGTTCGCTCCATGATTGGGACTGTGTGCGAACGTTCTACGTTGTGAATCATAGGCCATTCACTCCAGCCTTGGTAAGAAAGTTGTACAACATTGTATCCATGTGGAATTATTTTGAATTGTAAGAATTTCTATAACTAATTACATGTTGTGACGTTGTTCAGAAACCGTTGTTCAAGGCTAAGGTTCTACGGAAGAAGAGCATGAAAAACGAAGCGTTCCATTTCAACGAAATTGCGAGTAAAGTCATGGACTGGAACCCGGACCAGTCTGATGTCCTTCAAAACGTTGTCACCAACGACAACCTTCTGCGAGTGGACAGGGTTGACTCATTCCGTGGGTCAAAACAAAAGTCGCCCGCCTTTATGGAATCTATGATTGAAATTTGCACCAAAAGGGGAAGCGCGGTGCTTGACTTGACCGCCGGTGTCGATACAATTTTTTAGACTTTTGCTCTTAAACACCTAAACTTATTGAATGGAAAATAATATGCAAAGTAGTTTGGAAGATTCTTACCCATTGCTTGCAATTGCAGGCTCTTCGGTGTCCGCCTGTGAACTCAGTGGAAGACACATCCTTGCAATGGAGGAAGATGCAGCACCCTTTCACGTGTTCTTGAAAGAAATTTCCGTCGAACCAAACGTGGATATAGCACAAGAGGACAACCGGCTTTTGAGTTTGCAACATCACCTGGGCTTGGTCGGCAGTTTAGCCTCGCAGTCTAAACCGTCCATAAGCGGCAACTCTTATGGAATCGCAAGCACTGCTAGTTAGTATCGTGGACAAGTTCTGTTCTGATGACGGGAGGTGATTGAGAATCGTAGAAAGAAGAGCCAATTTCTGCCTAACAGCTGTATAAGTAATCAAATTATCTGTATCCTTGACATGATTGCAATAACACGACTGCGCGCAGCATCAACTCATTTGTTCACGGCTTCACAACTCAGTGTTCACACAAGGCTTTTCCATAGAGTGCAAATTGTCTCAACACGCATGTTCAAACTAATGCGCTGCTTTGCTATACATCACCTTCGCATTATGCTTCGGTTCTACATAGTGTGAAAAGCTTGAAATCAGACTCTCTAGACTTGTGTCAATGATCACTCACCTATCTCATCCTCGCTCACAATATTTGCCCAGAGTTTGGAGATATTTTGTAAGACGTCCACTACTTGATCAGAATTGACATCTTCTCGCTGAATTCGACCTTTGGAGACAACGTATGCCGGAACATCCCAAATGGCCAACGACGGAACCAGCTGTAATGTAATATCTCCTGCGCTCTCTTGCCTAGTTATCCCAGGGGCATAGCCAAATAGATAGTGACTCATCGCATGGCAAAAGCAGAAACACTCTACACCGCAAAGTGTTACGAGAGCATGAAATAATTGTGCATCTAAACATGAGAGCGGAAATCAATGTACAACAAGCACGAATGTGGGAGGGGCGGTTCTATTTGCGCCTCAATACATGTTAACTGCTACCAAAATATTGACAATGCTCAAAATCATGTACCAGCACAGCCCTTCTTGTTGTCGCCTTCAGTCCTCCTGATGTGAGCAGCTCCCACCCGCCATCTTCTTGGCACCCTCTTCAAAGCTGCCATGTTTGCTCTCCGCCGGGTGCCTGCCATTCCGATGTGTTGATTGCGAGAATGGTATGTGGTAATTGTAAATACTGATCAAAGAGCATTACATGAACCGTTAAAGCGTAGGAGACACGGCCCGCATTGTTGGGAGAAATGTGACCCGTAATTGGAATTGTACAACTACCGAGGTGAGAAGCGCTGAAAGTGAAGTAGTGTAATTAATGAGAATAGATACTAAAGAAGCGCCAAATTTTAAGTAAACGTGTTTCCGTTGTGATCCCCTATGATATGGCAATAATGGCAGTTTCTGTGAGAGGACTTTGATCAATAAAAGCGTTTTGGCATCAAAGTTGGAAGATTTGAAGTACCAGCGCTTGTTGCGTTTTTACATGAGTTCCCTTCGTTTTGTCTCTTTATTTTACTTCGACCCAATTGGCAACTAGTTTGAATCAATTTAATATTAATAGAAGCCACTATCACTTCTTCTCTCCAACAAAGAGTCAGTGACTTAGCCTGTCGATGCTATCCTTGGAACAGTAATTGCAGCCCTGGGATCCTAACATTTTAAATCACTGTGAATGCTTCGTTGACCTCATTGTATCTGATGGTAGCAGGCCTCTGGTTCGATATTGTGTGCAGCTATGGTTAAAAGAAAGCAGCCTCGTTTTGTGCCTGTCGTGGATAATAGATGCAGCCCTCCTCCAAGAAGCCAGGAAGTGAATGCGATGATCGCGGGTAATGCATTGGTGTGGACTGATTTTGGAAGGACCGCTCAAATTGTTAGTGACGAGAGCGACAATAGTGACTCCAACTTTGAACCAAATGTAGAGTCCATATTTTCCAAACCGATCCTCACACTCGGTTGGTTTCGAGCCTTGTCTTCAAGTCGACTATTCAGATTGCTAGAGTTGATTTTGCCACAATTGGATCCTTCTACAGAGCAATGCTTTCCGTGGTTTTCTATCAGAGACGGGATCAATGTAAACTCCTTTCCATACGAACCCCACTTCATCCTGATTTTGCAATCTAGCATTGGTCCAATTTCAGACCGGGTTGTACTGTACCTGAACCGCGAAGTGGATAGCCTTCTTCCGAGACAAGTATTGATACAAGTCATGTGACAGGACGGTTGAATTTGTAAGTCTTGCATTTTTGGCAGCTAGACGAGAGCGCTCGGACTTGGATTCATCGTGGTACTACTCGTTACCTAGTTGCTGAGGGTCAAGAGTGGGAGGAAGTTGAAGTCCAGCCTACGCATTGTGAACTTTAGAAATACGACCATCTTTTTGATGCTTGGTCACTGATATTGCAGCATTTGCGCTTGGGATAGTGGTTCACACCTACTAATTTAGTTGGATTACTGTGGTTCGTCACTTCAAATTAAACTCCGAGGTGTTTTGATCTGGTTTTTGTAAATGACCGGCTTATACAGTGGTGCAAGCTTTTTGTGACTTAACATGATACTGACATGGCCACCAGACCTTATAGAATATACATATATACCAGATTGGCTAGTTCCAGTAAACTGGCCAGCTCAATCCACCTTCAAATGGCGCTGGCACCACCTTCGAGGCTGTGAGGTCTTCACTTCCAAGTCAGCTCAGTGGATGCAAAGTTGCGGCAAATTCATGCAAGTTGGTGCTAGCGCGGTCGCTGTAGACTTCACTCGGGCATTTGGGTAATTGAGTTTGATATATATTACGGTATTAGTATGTAACATTGTAGGCTCTTTGGTGTTCAAAGGCAGCATAATATGGATACTTTACTTCTGAAGTGTCCGTTCTATGGAAATGTATGTTTTGGTTGAACGGGTACCGTGAGTGTCATAGAGGCAGAAGTCCTCCTGCATCTTGACTTAGATAAATTTGTGTTATGATCTTCCCTCCTGGCGCCGGTGCCATGACCCTCGAACGTTTTGCAAACTTCCATCAAAGACATTATCATTGGACTTTTGCTAACTAAGTCTTGCAGCCGAGGCTCTTAAATGCTTCGCTCGGATTGATTGGTCTTGTGAATCTGCATTAGACGTATTTAGTTTAATGATAAAACTGCAACATGTGCAATGTTTTGTTATTTATGGCCCACTGGTTCTGCTTGAGAGAGGGATTTTCGATGGCTGGGAATCTATGTAAGGTAGAAGGGGTGATGCATATTAGCATTGCTCCTCTCAACCGTGAAGGATAGATTTTAGACCACTTTACCATGCATACACCCAATTACGATATAATGTATAGTGATATTTAGAATTTTCTTAATCAATATTATCAACTTGAGTATTATTAGTTTTACGATTATGAGATATTAATATATTATAATAAAATGATATCATAATAGTATTGGAATAAAACAAAAATAATAATTATAATAATTCCCTTATCAAAAGCTAGTGACAAAATGATCATGTTCCAATGACATGGGCCATACCTAGGCAAGTCTACGGATTTGGCCTTAAAAACTCGCAAGCTGCCTGACAACGATTACAAGCAACAAATATGATATCTTTTATTAATTAAAAATCTGGAAAAATGCCACATTTTTGTATGCTACACTCCTGATTCACGGGCTCCTTTAATGGCTCAAAACAGGAATAAAAAGAATCCCCACGGACATACATGAAGAAATATAGACACACATGAAGAAATAATGCTTCGACGATTGTAATCTATGTGTCTTCACTCTCATACAAACATGCAGAGAGTAAAAGCTGCAACAATCCTTGATAGAGAAAATGAAATCCTACAAGAGGGTAGAAATGCACATCAATCACCTCGGCTTCTTACCATACGTATACTTCATCCGCTGCTGCCAAAAAAAAGAAAACGAGAGTAATACACAAAAGTTGCAACTTTGTGACTTTCAGAGGTCGATTCCTCCCACCTGGCGTTGGCGCCATCTCCCTTCTCTGTCAATCATTATACTATACTTTATACGTATCGTATGTTGTATTCATATCGTATCATGTTGGATGAATATTGGATGATATTCGAAGTATTACATTTTGGATGATGTATATCTATACAGTCTATATTTCTGCCATTTCTTATCCTCAGGTCAATATTTTCAGTCGGATGATATCATCAGAGGACAATGAATGTGTCGTTTACACTCCTTACGAGGTATTGGTTGCGGCTGATAGCTTGTTACGTCATAAGCCTACGCACGCTCTCAACAACGCACTCCTAAACCACTGCCTCGTTAACAGTGGGTGCGTTCACATCACTGAGTGTGTTCACATCTGCTGCTGGTAGGCACAGGGTGCCTACTCCAGATTAGGCTTTCAGCGCCTAAAGTGATCCCAAAAGTGGTTAAATTTAGAAAAAAGCTACCAAAATAATGGGGCCGCTACATGTACGAAGGAAAAAAATGAAAAAAATTTGAAATTTAGCCAAATTTTATACCATGTCATTAGTATGTAGCAACTTCAATATACGATATCCACGGACATCATCATGGTATCACCATAATACCTCCAGGATTTCACAAGATATTATAGGGTTATCACATCTCATAAATGCACCAGGTAGCAAAAGTAGCTAACATTTATGTGGGAGGTAGCATAGTGTGCTAATGTCATAAAATGGTTCTGGGACCACTGTGTGCCTGCCAGCAGGAGATGTAAACGCACCCATATTGGTTTACTGAAGATGTCTGTCCATAAGATGTTTCGAGGAGTGTGTACTGCAGACAGGCGTCATTGTCGAACTGGACTTGGGTCACTGCAACGATTGACACTAAAGGAAGTAGAAGAATATGGAACACAGCAGCAGAGAAGGAAGCAACAGGAGATATCACGTTGAAGTGAAGAGAATTCGAAACGATGCGAAGTTGACGACTCGGAAGGAGAGGTGGTGTTCAGAAACACCAGTTTGGGTTGTGGTTACGAGCGGAGGCCTCACTTTTTCGCTTTCTTCGCAGGGGACTCCGCAGCTTTGGAGGGCTTGGCCTTGGCAGCGGGCTTGGTAGCCTTGGGCTTAGCGGCCTTGACGGTCTTGGGGGCCTTCTTCGGGGTGATCATCTTGCGGACAGTCGGGGGCTTCCTTCCTATCGCGGGCTTCTTCGGAGGGGGTGCAGCAGCAGCAGCGGCCTTCCTCGCAGGAGCTGCAGCCTTCCCCTCGGGCTTCTTCGGCGCCGGCGCAGCCTTGGGCTTGGCATCTTTGGGCTTGGCAACCTTGGCTGTCTTGGCGTCCACCTTCGTCGCCTTGGAGGATTTCGCGACCTTTATGGGTTTTGTAGCAGTCGGTCCCTTCGGCTTCGTTGCACCTGCTCCGGCGCTTTTGGTCTTCACACGACCGGCCGCGGGTTTCTTCGCGACCTTCGGCTCCGACGCCTTAGCGAGAGCGGCAGGCTTTGGAGCGCTCGGAGCCTTCCTCGCTGGCTTGCCCGGTTTCTTCAATTCGTCCGAGAGTTTGAACGAATTCTTCACCTTGTGCAGCTTTTCGGCCTTGGTCAGATTGCGCAACTGAATAGTCAGCGTCTTCTTAAAATTTGGTGGCAGGCTCGTCTTGTACTTGTCCTCCAGATATTTGGCGATGGCATACTGGCTAGAACCAGTGCGCTCCTTCAATGCACCGATCGCTTCCACAATCATCTGCAATCTTTCACCACCATCCACAACCATCAAAAACCATCCACACCATTGCATTCCTCAATGATTGCGACTGCTGAGATGACAACTACATATTAAAATCGCCCAGATCATATTGACTCACGACCACAGAGAGCATAGACTCAAGAGAATGCGTACCACGAAAGCTGAATTATACGGCAGGACATGCGGCAAAACATTAACTAACTCCGGAACAACAAACTCGTGACAAGAAACAGACAACAATAACCGAACGTCGCAACCACGAAAACTAATCCGAATGGCTATATACCGAAGCACCATAACTTATGAAGACGGTTTCCACACCAGTGTAGGTAAACCAAACTCACCGCTTGATAAGGTGGATGCGCGGCCGACGCCTTGGGAGCCTTCGCCTTCACCTCCTTAGGCTTCTTCTCCTTGGTCACCTTAGCCTTCTTCTCCTTGGTCACCTTCGCCGGCTTCTCCTCCACCTTCGCTTCGTCCACTGCCTCCGTTGCAGGTGCGGGGTCAACCGCTGGGACGGAATCGGCAGCAGTCATTGCAGCAACCCTTTCTCCCAAACAACAATCCTCCCTCCCACACACAAAACGAACCAGCTAATGCGAAACCCTAATGGGAAAGCTTGCTAACCTCAATTATTATTTTTTTGGATTTTTAGGAACTTGAACTGCCCGAAACAGCCCAACCAAACCAAAACCAAAACTCCGCAATTGCGCAACCACAATTACTCGTCCACCGAACGACACGGAACGGCACGACACGCGCACGAATGCACACCGAGCAATTAACAGCCTCCGAGATGGAGAACGTAGAAAGGACGCAGGAGAAGCTCGCGTTGGGGCGAGGGTCAGGGTGAATACAGAAGCATGCGCGCTTTAAGAAAGCGGGGCTAAATGAGCACCAAACGATACGCGAGCTGGATGGATGAAAGAGCGTGCAGATGGCTCCGCGATGCTGCGGTAGGAGCACAGATCGACAACACAGCGGGCACGAGACGGCGATGGATGGTGGATGGCGAGGGTGCAAAACGAGGGACGGGGGTAGGGAATGCCAAAAGGGCCATTCCAGGGCATGCTTGGGTGTGACCCGGGGTAGATTCCATACACCTGGGGAAGATTCCATACACTCCAGGCCGGATTTCACGAACAAGATATCCCGGATATCAAAATGCAATTTTTCCCTGCCCGCCCAGCCCGGTCTACCCGTTGTGCCTATTTCCGGGTCTGCCCGATTTTATGGTAATCGAGAGAACATCAGTTTTTCCAATCTAGTGCATTGTGTGAGCTAGCAAGCAGGAGCCTTTGGTGAGTTGATCAGACTGGGGTTTTAATTTTTTGGTTCTAGATCTGTGCAAGGTCGTTGCTTGGTTCTATTTTTGTTTGATTTGGTGAAGGGTAAGGTTGGTTACAGCTTGGTGTTGTTTTCTGTTTGTTGTCTTCCTTAGGAAGGGGTATGTTTGTTTGGGTTTTGTGTTTGGTGGTGTGTTTGGGAGTTTTGAGCTTTGGGGTACGTTTTTAAGTTGCTTAGCTGGTGAAGGTGGAGGTTTTGTGGTGGTTGGGATTGAGGATCGGATCGGATCATCTGTTGTTGTGTGTTTTGAAGTTTCTGTGGAAGTGTTGCAGGGCAGGCGATTATTTTTTTGTGTGCTAGAGGACGTGATCGTGGTTGTGAAGAGTTTGGTTTTGTCAAGATGGTATAGGATACGGCGTACTATGATGTTCTTGGGGTGAAGACTGATGCCACCCCAGCTTATATCAAGAAGGCGTACTATATTCAGGTTAGATTTTGCTGCCAGTGGACTCCAATTTTTATGTGCTTAATTTTGTTAACATGAAAACCTGACGAGAGTTTTGAAGAGTAGATAATATTGGGGTGGTTGTTGCTAGAGATTGAGTAGTGGTGTTGATATTAGGTTGCAATGGGCTTTAGAAGCTATGGTGGTGAACTTCTCATTCCTCTGTAATCTTGTAAAGTGTGGCAAGGTTAAATCAGGCCGACCTTGTTATTCAATTCTTTGAGTTTTTTTGGGTGCGGGCTAAGAAGGTGCACCCTGATAAGAATCCAAACAATCCTGCAGATGCGAAGGATTTTCAGGTACAATTGTTTTAGCAATTATCACTCTCCGACGAATCCTGTATCCTGGAATCTGGAATGAGCAATAATTTGCTTTTCCGTCTTGATCTTAGGGTGTGTGCACCTGCTAAACTAGTGTAGGTGATGGTTGCATATTTTAGGCACTGGGCGAGGCATATCAGATGCTTAGTGATCCGCAGAAGAAAGAGGCCTATGACAAGCTTGGATAGCCAGGAATATCAGAGTATGTGGATGTTCTTATTTAACTCATTTCAGAGATAGAGATTTGTTTCCTCTGGTCAGTCGTCTGCTTCATTGTCCACCTGCTGGTGTTGAATTTCATCACAATTATCCTTCACAGCACAAGCCCTTGCCTGTGACGTATCCTAGTTATTGGTGTATGACTTAACCCCTAAACATCCTCACCTATGTCTAGTTTAGGCAGTTTTGCAAAGATGCATTATAAAATGCAATTAAAGTGAATATTTAGAACTTGATGTACAAATAAAAGTTATACATTTTGAATTTTAGATTCTATCGATATGGTTAGATCTATGATTGATATCACTAATCTTTTTTTATAAATTTTGAAACACAAAATGAAAAATCATTTCGTAAGTCAATTACAAATAAGATATTGACAATAAGTGGATGAAATTTGTTGTGATGAGTTATAATGTAGTACTTTAGGTGTAATGATTTTTGGAGATTTTTTTGGATACTTGATTTAAATAGTTTTTTTCGTCAAGAACACTTTTAGACCAAAATCATCAAGATTTCCAGTGAAACACTACAACACAAAATGAGGCATAGTTTTTAAAAAAATTATTTGCCTTTCGATCGAATTACACATACATGAAGCTAACTTTCCATAGGAACTTTAGTAAAAAATTATCACCACAAAAAGTCCATGAGAGATGATGAAATTTTTAC
This sequence comes from Ceratodon purpureus, assembly GCA_014871385.1. NCBI lineage: Eukaryota > Viridiplantae > Streptophyta > Bryopsida > Pseudoditrichales > Ditrichaceae > Ceratodon > Ceratodon purpureus. Next base: position 32,138,245 of record CM026426.1, on the reverse strand, counting down.
ATCAGGCCAAAAAGGCCTGCTTGGGCAGTTAGGGGTTAAGATCGAGAAAGGCTTGGTTACATGGTGTTTTTTTACTGAATGCGAGCTAGTTACATAGCTTCTCCTTCAAGCGGATGAAGGGTAGGCGTTCTAGGTTTTTGAGTTGAGTGGAGTTGAGTGCGTGATGCAGCTCCTGTACAGAGGGTTACTAAGCAGCATTGTCCTCGTGCCCTAATCGATGGTACATCCAGGAGCTGTTTTCGGACTAATGTTTGGTAGCGACGCTTTCCAAGAATATATTGGCCAGGTACTGGGATGTTTTAATGACTGGATATGTATTGTTTTTCCACATGTGTTTTTACTTCTGTTACTTATTGCATACTTGAAAACTAGAGTCTGATTGCTTAATGAGTGAGTACTTTTGTTTCAATAATCGGCAATAGGCAATTTATACTCTGTCCATTGTTAAGAAAATGCTGCATATTTGACGCCGACTGTATTCAATTTGTAGCAATGCTTGCGTGCTGACCTATTTTTCATTTTGGGTTATTTCAGCTGGCATTAGCATCAATGGCAGGATTGGACTCTGAGAAGACTGTTGATCTGAAGTAAGTCCAGGGGAAATTGAAGGTGAATTTTCTGTTACATGTGAACTTCTCGGTGTTCCAAGATTGTTGCTTACATATACATCGTTCTTGGGATGTGATTCAGTTAACTATTTACAATGCCTGTCTCCGTTCTGGTTTTTAAGATTTAAGAAAATCACACCTCTCTGGCTCGTAGATTTGTCTTCATTAGGCACTGAGCAACCTGGTTGACCAGTCGATGCACTCTGATGTGAGGCATTCAGTTCATCTTTGACAATCTGTGGTGTTTCATATGTGGATAGGATGTCCAAAAACAAAAGGAAACAAAGCTCGTTCAGTTGTTAATGTCACACATACAGCCTTATATGAACGGGGACGAAGCCAAATTTAGGCAATGGGCCAAAGACAAAAGAGATCGTCTGAAGGAGTCATGTATGAGCTTAGACTACTCATAAAATCAAATGCGTGGCAAGGGTCATCAATTCAAATCACAAGTTACAGCTGTTGCAGGTAGCTTTTGCGAGATATATTGCTAATCAAAATGATTCCTGCATTTCTTCTGGACTTAACAAAGAAAGTAGGAGAGTTTGCTTGGACCTATTCTAAATGACCTTTATTTTGGGAGTCTGCTTGGACTCATGCTGTATGACCTATATTCTACTGCTATTGAACTAATCCAAGTGCTATGCAGGTCCTAAGGTCTTCCTTAGCAAGAATCCATAGTAGTGTAGTTGATCTTATGGAGCATACTCTCCAAGCTTTTGTATGGTGGAAGTGCTAGGGTACTAATACATGTGCTGGATTGGATTCATCATTCCTGTCCAATAGCTGGACCTTTATCTTTGAAGTGTGAAGAACTCCAAACATGTAATGAACACAACAAGCCTTGTTCTCTCCGAGATTGTCATAAGTTGGATTGCATCACAAAACCACGTTCGTTGTTGCTCACAAATGCTATCCTCAAACTCAATGACCTTCATGAAATCTCCTGAAATCTATTGGCTCAACTGAGCATGCTCTTAAGAGAATGATCTTCAAGCAATCTGAATTAAGAAGACCAATGCTCGATCGAAACTCTGCCTTCCTTGATGCAGATGTTGGAGCTATCTCAATGGCTAGGTGGAAGCCCTCTCTAAGTGCAGCACAGTCAATCAACTCTCTCTCTCTGAGAAGAGATGAGTCCAAATGATAGCTCCAATCTTGGCTTCCACTTTAGTAGCCCATTTTGCATCATCAAGAGTAAAGCCAACAAACGACCACCAAGATCTTCATCACTTTCTTCACAAGAAAGGTGAGAAATTAGAGTCCTTGTTTCTTCAAGTGACTTTCTTAGTTGGCGTAGTATGTTCCACCTGGAGGGATAGCAAAGTTGAAAATCACGCTCAAGTGTGGCTCTAAGTTGTTTATCCACTCCTTCGGATAAGTCTATAGTCTCTGGAACTTGCATGAGTCTTCGATTGTTGAGATATTTGAAGATGCTGTTGTAATTTTGATTTTGCATCAACATACTCATTACTGGTTTTGTTGTATCAATGCATGGCCAAAATGATTTAGAAAAGAAAGAGAAGCTGGAGTAAATTACAAAGAGCATGCAGAAGAACTGCTTCCAAGAATTGGTAAGCCATGCATGTGTCAACCCATTTAAGTCAATTGTATCACTTTCTGATATTCCACTTTTGTGAACAAAATCAATCCTGACTTTGTAACAAGCCTTGTTCTCCAAAATCACCCCCCTCCATTTTTCACAGAATGAATTGTATTCACGCCCTTGATAAACCTAGATTTGGCCTCAATCATTAGAATAATGTATTTGAAACTTTTATTCAAGAAGAATATACAATAGAGTAGGAGGATTGTACCTTGATGTGATGCTCTGGAACAAGGTAAGATGACTCCATGAATTGCTTGACTGAGTAAAACACTGAATCCTTTAGGAAATGCCTTTGATATTCAAGCAAGGCTAACTTAACTTCTTTTTGTTTTTTGAACAAGTCTTCTTCTTCCAGATCAGGAGTTAAATTGGAGCTGCACATCAATTGTAGTAGACTTCTTGTAATCTTTTTGTTTGAAGGAAGTGTAAATAATTCCTCTAACTTGTGGAGGCTATCTTTGCCCTTTGCTCCATAAGTCTGCATTAGTAATTGGGCATGACCCCTGCAAGTTGCATCTTCTGGAAGAAAGGTGAGAATTCTCTCAAATTCAGCCCATTCCTTTCAAAAAGGTCTAGCTGCAGCTTCAAACTCTCTCCTTATATCTGCTGATGTGTACATAGATAAAGCTAGATGGCTTGTCAACTTGATCAAGTCACTCTCCTTGCATGACATGCCACTTCTCTTGTCCCTGCACTTTATCAAGGTTTGAGTAATTGACTGAAATTGTGATGGGTGATCTGCACAAGCATGAAGAATTGCGTTTTCCAACTCTTTCATTGCCAACCAGAAGGAGGTGCTCTGTCTTGCCTCAGCATCAAATTGATGCTGGAAACTCATGGTATTAGATTTTTTCTTTTCCAATGCTATGTAGTACGCCTCTTTTGCCTTTAGCCATGCTTCAGAGAGTTGGTCTAAGCTTTCTTCATGGAAGAATATGTCTTCATCAATGAAGCTTGTTAAATCAATGGGTTCTGTTGATGAGCTTGTTACTGATCTGCTGGAAATTGCAAGTTGAACTTGAACTGCTGGATCTGATGCTGCCCAAGATGGAGGAGCTAGGACTGCCAAGGGCATTCTGCAGCTGGGAAGTGCAGCTAGAGTTGATGCTACCGTGGATGGAGGAGCAGGGATTGATAAAGGCATGCTGCAGCTGGGAAGTGCAGATGGATTTCATGCTACCCTGGATGGAGGAACAGGGATTGATAAAGGCATGCTGTTGATGGTATGTGCTCAGGCATTAAATTGTCTCATGTAGCTAGCAACCCCTAGCTTTGGCAATTGGGACAGATCAGAGCAATAGATGACATTTGCGTTAGGCTGCAAGGGTTCCAAAGAGGGAACCCTTCACTCTATGATAAGGCTCTAAGTAGAATCCTCTCTCCTCCCCCATGCCCTTGCGTTTTTTGCTCCTCTTGTAGAACAATCCAAAGAAAGTAGTGTTGATACTCAATTCAAGAGTTCTTGCAAATGATAAAGAATTCCCATGCTCAACACTATGGCTTGGAAAAGATTCAAGCTCTCCTTCCCATGTTGTGCGTGCATGTAACTTGACAAGAATGCTTGGAGAGTCAAGAGCCTATGAGTTTACAAAAGGTATAGTATCTCTTCCCTTATAGTATCTCTTCCCTTGTTCACCGACACTGCATTTGTGGGGAATATGTATATTGATCTTTTTAGAATAGGTTGTATGGAATTTCCTCTTCCCCCGGATGAAACCCCTCTTCCCTGGAATGGAGTGCCTCTCCCTTGTGAAGAAATTTTCTTTCCCCGTGAAGAAGTAGCCCTTCTCCTTCCAAATGCTGGGTTATAGGAGAAATCTTGTGCACTATTCACAATATGTAGAGGAAATACTCTGGTACAAATCCTTGCTGAGCTAAGGTCAAGATTGCCTTGAGTCTTTGGTGCAGGACTGCCTTGAACCCTTAGTGCAGCAAATTCGTCACTCTCTGAATCCTCCTCCATCTTGTCAGCTGTGTGTACAGATCAGAAGGTTAGACCCTAGTTCTTGAATTTTTTCATATTCATTTTCTTGGCTATGTTTAAATCGATTCATGGCTATGCTAGCAGAAAGAGCTATACTCAAAAGAGCTAGCAGCTGGTTCAAACAAACCTGAGGAGACGGAAGAAATTTTGGGAAGAGTAGACGAGATGTCTGAACTTTTGTGTTTCGCAGCCAAAGAACCCACAGCCCACCTGCTAAAAGAAAAGATAGGTTAGTATCATTACTTGTTGGACACAATTCGGTCCATAAGGCCATTCAAAAGATGTCGCTAGTTTTCAGAATAGACCCCAATAAGCATGAGCCCGTAGATACTGGTAGACTTCACGATTGTGGCTCCATGTTTTAGCATTAAACTAATTAGTGCAAGAAAGACTGCATTGAAGAGAAGGTGATGATGCTAGTGTAGTTTCATGCTGGATAAGATCGTTTTGGGAAAAGATGCTTTGCGGAGTGGCGATTGAATTCTCAAATGGCATTGGATTTGGCAGGCGTGAGCAGGCAAAGATGAGCAGGCGTCAGCAAAACAAAGGTTAATTGTTCACTCTCGCTACATTGGTGGAAGTGGATGAGACTATCGGATGAGACCGAATATAGATGAAAAATTTTGGGTTGGGTTGATGGACATCTGGTGTTGTTTTCGGAGTTGTATTTTGTAGCGTATCCTACTTTGTATGTCTGACGAGAGTATGTTCCGGATTGGATTTTTTCTTGTTCTGGTTGTACATTTTGTCTTCTGCGATTTCTTGGGGAGGTTTAGGGTTTTTGTGTAGGAAGTTCTCGAGCTCCATGTCGTTTTCGGTGACAAGAGAGTTGCGGTTACTCTATCAGAGCTCCCATGTGGAGCCTCTTTAGTATTTGATGATTATATCTCAATTTGTGGTTTCTTTTGCAGAATCAGAAAACAAAAGAGAGGAGCGTGGAGTAGCGACAGCTGTTTCATTTGCCTCTTCAAGAGGTATGTGAATTGAAGTTTCACATCTTCTTTTGGTGTACAAGGGGTTTAAGTTTAGAACGAATGGAGGCTGTTTACATTCGCATAGATATTGAAGAGAAGAATGGAATACTGCTGTCCCTAACCTTTTGTCACCGGCACCTTTCTGGCAACGTTATATCGCTTATGCCAGTTTGATTATAGCTTAGTTATTTACACGTCCTAGACTCTCATTAATATGTCCATTTTTCTTGCTTTTGCAAGAGGCAACCATAGAGCAGCTTCTTTGCCCATTTTTCTAGCTCTTCTGAAGGATGAGTTAGCTGATGTTTCCGCTCTGGTGCAAGAATGATTGATAGTACTGTCTAGACACGTCTTTTCGACATAGAGCAACCACTTGACCTAATGGATTACGTTCACAACATGTTGGCCGAAGGAGTTCCATTGAAGCGAATTTCAGAAGCCTTCAGCATCTTTGATCCTAGGCGCTTGAAAAGGCTTCTATTGAAGTCACTAGGTCGCAGATTTTGAGTGTTTGATAGTTTGACAATTGATGAGGTCTTTGGGAGAATTGAAGCTCTCATTCCAATTCGGAAGCATGGAGCTAATTGGGGCATCCTTCATGTGAAATCTGCACTTGCACGTTTGAGCTTAAGACCTCCGAGGAGGAAGATTACAAGAGCTTTGCAGATCTTGTGAGGTATACTTTGAAGTTGGAATTTTTTTTGTTTGATTCTCATCTTCATGCATACCTTGGATCTTAATGTATTCGATTGACATAATGAAGTTTTTTTGTTGAGGCTCATAACGAAAGAAGGCGTCGGAGGTTGCCTTTGACAAGACGACAATACAACGTTACAACGCCCATGGCGCTTTGGCATATTGACTGTGAGTTCCTACAACCCTAAGAATACGGTTACTAAGATATTTTTCTAATCTCAAAACTAAGAATTGTTTGCTTGATTACAGCCTATGACAAGCTAGCCATGTATGGATTGCGTGCGCACGGCTGTATAGATGGGGCGTCGCACTACGTGCTGTATGGGAAGGTAGCTTCAGACAACACTCAAGAGACAGTCTTTGAGCCTTTTAGAAGAGCCGTGGAGAAATTAGGGGCCCCACTGCGAGTCCAATCAGACTTTGCGTCAAAGCATGCGCTCATTCGCCAACTCATGGAAGAAATACGTGCCGACACAAGGAAACTTTTTCTTGTGGGTTCCTCTGTTCACAATCAAGTAAAAGGTTCTTTGTATTTGTTTTGCTAGTTTTATCATCGTTGATGTTCCTAGTATCTATTTTCTTGGTTCACATGACTGGTAATCCCAATTGAACCACTGTCATTCATTTGTATGCAGAGAATTGAGCATTGGTGGAGGCACCTCTTGGAAAAGGTTATCTGGTATTATAAAAATGCCTTCAGAGTAATGGTTTCTGAAGGCTTATTTATCCCAGACGACCCCTTTCAATGAGCTTCATTCATAGCTGTCTTTCTTCCAGTATTACATCATGTGGTGGACGAGTATGTAGGTGTTTGTAATACGCACCTTGTTCGCCAAATCAACGAAAATGGTAGATATCGTCCTTCTCATGTCCCGGCTCGTTACTTCCGGGGTTACATAGGTGGATTTCCAAGAACTTAAACTGTAATTCACATTTTACAACAATGTCATTGCAATTGTAAAAAATATTGATTTCTTGTGTTGGTGGTTTTTCCAGATGGACTTTGCACATTGAGGATGTGCATATTGCAGATGATCTTCATCGCATAGGTACGCAAGATTTGGGGCCACCTGGTTTGCACACATGGAGGGCCCATCGGTGAGCCCCAGACTTTACCATGTTTCAAATACCCGAGTTGCCACATGGGCTTACTGTGTTGCGAGATTTGGCGTACGCAAGGGGAAAAGTAGGATGAGACAATCTCCAGTGCTTTCATTTGCATTACTATTTGTCACATTATTGCTATGTAGCCCATGAGAGTCACATGTAAGTGGAGAACGCTATTTCGCATGTAGGAATGGTGGGTCCCGTCGCGGCGTCCGACGTGGCCCGCCACGGTGGCCGCCCGCGTTTCCCCTCGCGACGCGGTTCCGGTAACTCGCGAAACCGGTAATTTCGCGATGTCATGTAACACTAGCACACCGAGACACTGAACCACCGAGACACTGGACCACCGAGACACTAAATGTTTGAAACTGACCGTGACACTGAATGTCCTAAACTGACCGTGAAATCAGAAAAAAGTGACGTCACACTTATGTCACGTTTGCCATCGTCTTCTTCGTCTCGGTTAGGGTTTCCAGTGTCTCGTGTGAGCTCCAGTGATGGTTTAGGTAGACGGGTTACGATGTGTGCATTCAAGGTCTTTCAATGCGCTATGGATTCTAGGGTTTAGTTGTAATTGTCTTAGAGAGTAGGATTGTAGGTTTATTGGATTGCATCGTACTCTCCGTGTCGCAAGCAGTCCCGTCACGCCGATGTGGAGTCGAGTACATCATTGCTCAATTAATATGCAGAACGCCCTGGATTTGACACCCTTGGAGACGCGCTCGGGAAGAGCTTTGAAGGTGTTCGGGGGTTCACTCAGCAGGGTTTCGCGGGATGGAGGTAATGGTAGTCGAGTTTTTGTGTCGTTTGTAATTTTTTTTTGGGGGTTTCGGTTTCTGTCATTGCGCGCGGTATGGATTCCGTGTGTACTCACCTCACGAACATCTCTGTTCTCAGCAGGAGCTGCGCGGAGACACCCACCCACTCGCGCTCTATATTCTGGAGCATTCCAAGGTATTCAGCCTCCGGACCAAAACCCTGTATTCGTGATTCGAGAACTCTGTTAGGGTTTAGGGCATCTCTAGTGTAATCGGAAAATGCAATGCTGTTGTTTTCCAGAATGTGTTGAGGGTATAAATGTGGACATTCGGTTTATACCTTCCGGGGTTGTTTAGGGTTCCGTTTTTCTTATGCGCTGGTTTCCTCTCTATCTCTACAATCCTGTATTGACACTCATATCTTTTAACTGACAGGGACGATGTCGAAAATACCGACGAAGACTGGTTCTACCATCCTGTGTTATGCCCACGTAACTGCGGCGCTACAGTTGGAGTCGTGAACAAGTTTCGTTTTATTTGTTTCTTTCCTACTGGTTGTCCTCTCTGTGGCACTTCTACGCATGTTTATAGAGCTGAAGACATGGAGGACGAACCGGTGACACTGACGTGCAAGGTGTACGGAATCTTGTACGAGGTCAAGTACCCTAGTATGAAGCGCGTTGAAGACCTTAAAGCGGAATTTGCAACCGCCGCCAAGGGGAAACTAAAATCTGGCGCAACAAGGAAGTATTTCGTGTGCATCTATTGTGGCCGAGATACGTTCAGCAACAAGATGATGCTCAACCGTCATAGGTACATTGAGGGCTGTGACGGGGCAAGGCATCCAGATGGATCGAGGGCGCTACTCTTACCCTACCCTGATTTCAAACGTGGGGAGGGTAAGAGAGTTGAGGTGTTGGGCAAGGCAATTCTAAATGCCAAGAAGAAGGCTGCGTCGGCTACATCCAAGGTCGGGAAGGGAGTGGATATTGGAGCGAGGATAAGCATGTAGGACCAGAGAGGTAAAGGTGTAGGCGATATCACTGGGGTCAAAGATGGACTTGGTGGAGAGCGCTTAGAAGCGAACAGCCGGAACGGGATGAAGGTTACGCCACAACCTGACTTAATCTGCGGGAAGGTTTGTGAACCATCTGGGGAAGGCGAAGGGGGCGGGGATGTGAAGAAAAAAGGCAAGTCAGCACCTACGGGTGCGGCTCCCCCATTCCGAGCTTGCCGGAAAACTGCGAAGGAGGTGTCTCCGGATACCAGAGTCACAGAGACAGAGGAGGACACCAATCAGTGTCACGATGAAGAAGAGGACAAGCGAGAGACATCGCCAGAGGGAGGGCTGAATGTCGCAGAAGGAGGGAAGAGGAAGCGCTCGGTGGCATTCCAGTTAGACGCTGTTGAACGACTACTGTCTCCCAAGAGTGCGGCAAAGCAGGAAGCAGGGGGGATACGCAAGGGGACTGAGGTAGGAGTTCAAGCCCGAGTGAAGGAACTACCGGTACTGAATTGTGACACTAATGCGCAACGTGAGGACACACCAAGTGACGACGACGCGTTCATGCAACCTATGGTACGGGAGGTCCTGCCGGGGAATGCCAACCCCCGAAAGGATGACCACAGTCTCCATGTCGCATACCGAGAACCACCTCGACAGCAGGGGAAAAAAAGGAAGAAAACCTCCCATGACGCCAAGGCTGAGGTACGTGATACACAAAGGGCAATCGAAATGTTACGTGATAGATTTGTAAAAGTAGTCAAGAGTGTGATTCGAGGGCCGCATAGGGGGTACTGCGGTAGGGGTTGTGCAGGTCTAGGTTGTAGTAGTGACTGTAACGGATGTGATTTACAGCACCCCACTTGTGACACTGGGGACGATGTAATAGATAGTGTTCATTTGCAGGAACATTGTATACCAGAGTCCGATTTGTTGCAGAGTCACAGTGACACTGTTCTCGAAGACGAGATTGTCTTGCCCGACACTCCCTTCCATGGAATTGATGTAGACTCCAAAGACACTTCTCTAGACCGAATCTACGCAGAAGTCCTCTGGGTAGGTGACATAAGAACCATGCCGAACATTCAGCAATACTGGGCGGATGGTAAGGGCTCTGTGGAACCTTTTGCTTTCTATCCGGAAGCATTACAGAGGTATAGGATGCGTTATAATCTATTGAAGGAGGTAGAGGAGAAGGAGGTCACGAAAATGTGCAATGAAACCGAGTCTGCTCAGCGATTTAGGCCCCCACCAGAGTGCCCAATGGAACCCTGAAGACCTGGACTCTATCATCTAAGGGATATAGGGGGGATGTGACACTACCCTCGAGTTGGGAGTGTCACAGTGGTGAAGAATTCATCCACAACTGGGAAGAGGCCGTCAAACGGGAGGAATTCAAGGACAAGCTTCCTCACTGCACGTACTAGTGGAGTCGCAAAAAGGTAAGTCCGACTTAACAAAATACACTGCTGTCAAAGTTATTGTTCATTCGCCAATTTGTACTATCCAATGTTTGGTTGGTAACTATAATATGTGTTCGATGTTGTACAGGGGGACAAGAAGAGTCCACTACAGAAGGATGTCGTCGATGAAGTCACTACAGCCATAGATGCGCTCGTGGAAAGCGTCAAAGACGGCACACCGTATGAAGATCTGGATGCACTTCAGAAGTACATTCAGTGGACGTTAGATTATGGAGAATACGAGCATGCGTTGGCCAAGTACAAGGACGATTTGAGAACTTCAGAGGCTAATCGGGAGGCAGCAGCGGTGGCACAATTCAGAGCTACAAATGGCAAGATATTCGAAAAAGTGAGGTGGGAGTGGTCCCCAATATGGCAGGTTCTCGCTGTGGAAGAGGAAATTATGTCTGCTTTGCCGGACCTACCGTGGCGTCACGACGGTGAGGGTCTCTAACATACAGAAACGATTTCTTACTGTTCACTCCTTTAAAGTATTTGGCATACTTGGTGATGGATGCGCTTCTCTCATAGTGATTGTGCTGAGCCCGTACAGGAGAGGAAGCAGCGGCAGTGCGGAGGATTCTGTGTACCAGTAGGGTAGAAGCGTTGACACCTCCACCGGTACTCTACATTTTACGAATACTTTTCAGGTGCCATTACGGTGCGTACAGACAATTGTCCTGTCCGAGGTTTGGATTGACGAGGGAGGTTATCTCAGAGGAGTGCCGAAGGGGAATTGACATTCAAAGAGCATTGTCGACATTCATAAGTGAAGGGCCCTATCAGTACTCTGGTTTACGGTTTGTGTTGAATGAGACATTCCGCATACGGATCATGGAGGACGTCGATAAAACTAATGGAGGTGGTGGTCAAGAAATTATCGAAGAGGTTTTAGTCTGGGTGAGGAGAGTACGAGTTAGGGCGTTACAAGACCTGGCTATGTCTCACGCAACAATATTCAATGGGGCCTGGACTGCAGTGGAGCATGAGTTGTATGCAGAATTCTCTCATACGTGGGTAGAGGTGTTGAGAAGAAGGGAGGAACGTGATCTTCGGTGGGTGCTAGGTTCAGACTGCCCTACACAGCTTGGTGGTGTTGCGAAATTGCGTCTACAGATTCAGGGGACGGTTAGTGACTTAGGGGAGGCTATCATGATCGAGGACAAGGCGAAATGGGAGCTTTTCAGTGGGGAGTTCAGGTCTACGGAGTCGAAGGGACACGACGTCTTAGCATCTGCTATAGGGTTGTCTGAACATGGTGACTCTGTAATAGACAGAGTATGTGAGGAAGTTCTGCCTGATTCAACCAATTCAGGGGACCAACCGAAGGGTACTTGTGACACTGAAGTCCAGTTGGAAGACGACAATCACGGTCCAGCGGCAACTGCTCAGGGGACACCTCGTGATACTGCTGCTGACAGTGATGTCACTGATGCAGATCACACTCCCGCAGAGACGATACCCAAGTGTAGCACACCTCCTGCGGCAAGTCAGACCCCCTTTCCGGAATGTGGGTCGACCACCGACGGCGCCTGTGACACTGGCTGTAAGCGCGAGAAGGATGGTATCGAGGATAAGGGGCCTTCTGACACTGCAGTCGTGGGTGAAGTCACTGAGTCTACGCTGGGCTACAGTTCTGTTAAGGGTGGAAGTACTGTCGTTTCACAGAGCACTGAAGAAGGTGTACCAATACTACCAGTGACGATATCTTCAGAATCAGGAGGACCGCACCAGCCTGAGTGTGCAGCCGTCGCAACCGTGTTCCCTGAAATTACGAACATACTGGAGAACCCCGGGACGTCTCCTGGGGGGGCACCGTTGATAACTCTAAGTCAATTCCAAAATACAGCTCACGACGGAGCGGACATGGTTGAGAAAGGGTCTTTAGGTTTCTCTCAGGACCCAAGCTTCGTCCAGTGGATGAAGGCACCGGCTGAGGAGGCCATTCAAACGCCGTATAAGGGGGTCTCTATTGTGACAGGCCAATGTGGGCCAGGCGTGGACGTCTCAACTCATGATTTGCACGAGGTGGAAGGGCCTGCAAAAGATCCAGCATGTAGGAATTTGGAAGCAACATTCGAAGAAGAAAAGCAGCTTGAAGCTACGGCGGAGCAACTGGTGGACCTCTCTCAGCGTGAAGACGTACAATGTAAGCAGCAAAGTACCGGAAATATGGAGGATCGGAAATATCTCGATCGGGCCATGGCAGCTGCCCCGTGGCCAGGTGCTGCCCTTGTTAGACTGGAGGATGTCAGTATTATGTCCCTACCAGACGCATATAACTACTTACACATAGATGAATTCTTGCAGAGACTGCCGGGACGGAAAGGACGTAGGGATGGTGCAGAGGAGGTGGTCTTCTACAACGAGAAGCAGAAGGAGTTGGAGGTTCGGTTTGAGGCTATGAGGGCTCTAAAGCGTGTGAGAGATAGGCTAGGGAACGACATAGTTGATTTTGTGATGTTGAGGCTATATTACCAATATCCGGCCAGAGATAGACATGAAGTTTTGGTGGTCTTATCCCGCATCAGTTCTGTTTCAAGACCGTCAGTTTCTAATGATGAAGCCTTGGGGAAGTGGGCTTCAATTTTCTTGCAACCCCCTCCACCTGTTAAGGTGCATTAGGTGAAGGAGGTCATCGTTCCTTGGGTGATCAGAGACCATTGGTCCCTGCTGGTGTTTACGTTAGATCGTGTTTACCATCTCGACTCACGTACGGGTAATCATAACCATCAGGGTAGGGATTCTCAATTTATCAACTTCATCTCTACCGCTTGGCAGCATATGAGAGGGGTTGAAGCGTATGAGGTGCCAGTCGAGACACTGGACGTTATTCAGCAACAAGGGCAATATGAATGTGGCCATCACACTCTACATAACGCCATACTGTATTTGAAGGTCAATAATACTTTATCAAACCTCATGCAAAATCTTTTATCATTTACGAGTCTGCGACTGTATTTCTGTTTGTGACCTTGATTTATAGTTCTGATGGTATTCGCTCTATTTCCTTGATTTGCTGAAACTTGAATGCAGTTCCGTGCATGTCGGTCTGGACGTAGGGAGCACCTGCTGAAGATGGCACTGAAGGAGAAGTACAAACCTAAGAAGATGAATCAGGAGATGCTCTGTCTCTTAGCCCGTGAGGTAGATCCTGACAGACGTGACACACGGTACAGGGCCCCTTTCTGTGATCCCAGGAAGTAGAAGTCGGTCCACACCAAAGTAGATTTGGACAACATAGTGTCACTTTCTCAGGGGTCATTTTACATAGGCTAAGAGGTTGTATTTATACTGACTTCCATCACTCCTCGTAAATTCATTTTCGCATTATTCCTTCTACTGTACACTGTAAACGGGAACTCAATGACGGATACCATTTAATTTGTATATCGAAAGCATGTACATATGGCATTTTATGTGGTTCCACTTCGTTATCTTGGAGGTTCATTTAATTCTAAGCCGCTTACTTACGTGTATGTTCGTCCAAATACTTACTTCCGACATTTTTCTTTTTTATACTAAGGTTCCTGTATAATCAACAGAAACGGTCGACATATGCATATAAACTGATGCTGTGTGAACGAAAAGAAGTAGGTGACATTAGCCGGATAAACCGTAAACATATAAAAGTCCAATGTAACATATGTGACACTGAACAGTTTTTTAATACTCATCAACTCTGTGACAATAACAACGTGTTCTTCAATAGAACATTACGTGACACTAATGTAGCCAAATCAGTTCTCCGTTTTCTGCGTACATGAAATTGATATTAGAAAACCAGTATTTAGAGTATACCAATATTAAAAACTAATGTTTCATTGACAACCATGCTCGTCAAATCTATAGTTATGAAAGTCACAATGTCACAGTGTAAGACACCTGCACTACTGTCACGGCAATAGAGGCACATGTATCCTAGTAGGACGTTAAGACATGTAAGTGCGTTGCAATACAGAGGATCATAACAAGGTAGATACTATATTGCTGCTCTTGTCGTCCCAATATTTATTCTTTGACGAATATACACGAATGTCCCTTTAAGAAACATATATCTAATTTCATAAAATTCAAACTTATCAAGTACTGTGAGTATAGGATACCATGGAGCTACAACCACAAACCATGCTCTTCACGTCAGATGCCAGTTTCTTCCACTTCGACTGCCCTTGCAATAGTGACACGTATGTATTGTTACAGTATACTCCCTTGAAATGTTCTCTTCCGGGGAAGAGAACGACCTTCTTCCTATCCAGAACCCTCGAATTAATACCCAGAGGAAGGGTCCTCTTACGCTTCGGCTGGGCAGGTCCTAAAGTCAGAGGCAGAGGATAAACTCGATCATTATGCGCAGGAACAACTGTGACACTGGAAGACAGACTGGATGGACGCACTTCCGGGACAGCTATATACTCAAAGTCGGCCATGTTTGCTAGAAACTCCAATACTTCTGATTCTAGTCCTTCCATATCGCAGATCGAATCAGAGAAAGTAAGACCGTCCTCAGTTGTATAACGGCATACGAAATGAAAGTCCGAAGGACTCACTGCAAAAGAGGGTTTAAGCAATGAAGTTCCCCCTTATATACAGACATTGGGGAACCATTAGATGAGATCGGACCACGTTCCTGTCCTGCGGGAACTTCGTGACTTTTAAAAGTTTGAACCCTAAATCATATAAAGCTCACACAATAAGAACCGTACGATATTAATGTAATTATTGAGAGAAAATGTTCATTGACTGAAAACATTGAGCCCTTCAAATCTTTCTAAGTAATGTTAAGATAATACATAATTATAGCATACAATAGTACTAAGACATTCCATTACATTTAATTGGTTTCACATATAGTGATGGTACCCCTTAAAACTATATAGAAGTCCTCTAATACACGGTTATGATTGTATACATATGAGAACATAAACCATGTTTTGTATGTAAAATTACACATATGATTTTTAAATAAACACATGGATATCTTAGGACATTTAATTGAACGTGTCTCCTCCTGGTTTTATTATTTTTTATATCTTTGAAAAGTAATCGTAATTTATTATTTATTTAACTTATAATTTAGCGTTAATGAACCACCTAAATTTATAATTTGGAGTTCTTTCGTAAATGTTTTCATACGCATATAAATATCAAATAACGGTGATAGATATAATTAAAGACATCTCCGTAAATATAATAATATGAAATTAATCTTTCGTGAACTCGATAAGACAAAAGTACTTCGAGGTATAGGGTTTCATAGGTAAATAAATAATTGTCAATATAAAAATTATAGTCAGCATATAATAATCAACAACGTCATATGTAACAAACAAGGATGCTATGAATAAACCCTTACTGGATAAGAGTCGTGAACAACATACGTGACACTGACAAGTTTGTCTATGCTCATCAGCTCTGTGACAATCATAAATTGTTTCGAAACAGAACATTTCGTGACACTGATTTATCCCAAGTAGTCCTCCATTTTGTGCCTATATTAAATTGATGTTAAAACGCCTCTATACCTATCATATTGTCTGCATTTTTCCTGTAGTGTTCTAATGTATAGACTCACATAAATAAATAATGACTCCCGCATTTACCTTGTTTGTGCTTATTATTGTTAGTGTCAACGAAAAGAGCAAATCATTTTTTTCATAGTCCCTCGAGGAAATGTGGCTGTCGGAAAATACCTTTATGTCCCTGTACTCGTATTTGATTATATTGTCTGTCCAACGTGAAATTCCGGAGAATATAATTGCCGTTAAAATATGAAGTTGTTTAACAGGATATCTACAACGACCATAGGAGTTACAAACTAAAGTAATAGAAGACACTTGGTCACTCTCCCCCGAAAAAATCTAACAGAGTAAATAAGATCTTCTACTTAAATTTAAATTGATTAAATTGAGATAATTCCTATCCAAATAAAGAAAAATTCATATTTGGATATGTGAAATTTTTTAAGTTCGCTCCAAGTTTAATTTTGTATAAAGGTCGCAAATATTTTGAGTAATGGGCGAAAGTAGGATGTCTAGGCTACTATATGATTGCTTAGCATTTATACTCGGTAGGTAGTCAATTTTAATATTAAAAATTTAAACTTATTTCTTCAGGGGATGTTTAAGTCCAAACATGATGATCAGTACAGCAAAAAAAACTTCAGTAAGACTGACCACATACGTTACATTCAGTAGTTCTAAAACATTCGATGCGGACAATCACAGAGAAATATGATGATGAATCATTCACCCACTCATATGAACAACGTCAGACATGTCATAGTGTAAAATGTAATATACTAGATTATGGGAAAATTTTCCAGTGTCACAACCTGCGTGAATAATAGTGTCACGCTAGCACAGAATCCCAATACATGACACTACGTAGATTCTTCAAGCCTCTAGGGAAGGAGCATTTGAAAATGTTTTACCGCTATACATTGTAGACTATTCAACTACATTCTACTTTGCACTGTAATTGCTGATATTGTCCTCTGCCTCCTCGCCCAAACCACTGTAGTATTGCTTCAAAATCCATGCGGAGTCATCTAAGTTATTCCCCGCCATATCCCCAAGTTTCTCCATACGGGCTTCACATTTGCCAAGTTCCTGTCCCTCACGAACGCGACGACCATCGACATCAGCTACGCATGCTCTCGCCTGACACGACACGCAATGCTGTCCTTCGGGAACCAACGCACATAGAGCAGCAGGAGATGGTTCAGGCACGCCCATTGCACCACCAGCCGTAACTGAACTATGACCAGATTCGTGACGGAGACACGTCCAGAAGCATAACCATAAGAGAAATGTACAACCCAACATGACACATTCAACTGAACCCACCTCTACGATCAACCCGAAACGAAACATTCTAATGAGAGCACACTACTACAACGACAAGGAACATGGATTCAAGGATTGCAGTGGACATGGAATACTCAGCACTAAGTACCCTTGAGAAGAGAGATATACAAAGAATATTCTCCGAAGAGTGACCGTCAAGCTTTAGGGTTTGAAGGGGTCAGGCCTATATAGGCAGTCAGAGCCGTGCCTGTTAAAAGCCGACGTGCAACGGAGGGACCAGATCGCTCCAGGAAATCCTTTCTTCGGCCTAGTTTGAATCCCATACCGTCGTCTACAGGGAAAAAAATGGGTTCTCCTTGCATAGGATGCATTGTTCCATCCTGCCTCTCTGCCTTAATTCTTCTCAAACGTCCTAGGGTTAAATTGAACTCCGCCACCAGATGTTCCATCATTACTGAGTCTCCGTTTACCTCCTGTGAGAGGAGGAAGATTTGTTGAGTCAATGTGTTCGGCAAATCCTCTGGCATCCTCGCTCTTGGTGTATAGTTTGGAGTCACAGGTACGAAAGCAGTGTCACAGGTCGGTGTGGATGCGTCCATCGGTTCAGGATTATTATGACGACGAGGTGTCAGTAACTGTCGCAGACCACCATTGATGTTTCCAGCCATCCTACCACAGTACCGTGCAATTGTTCCCTCAGCGATGTCGGGGTTCATCATTGTCAACACCTTCACGTGGTGTTTGCATATGTTACCCCTCTGTGCCCACACACAGTTACAAACTCCCCACTCCGAATCAGGGTTGTGAACGGTATATCGCATATGAGGATGTTCTGTTGAAGTCACCATTGCAAATCCACCGGTAGTCTCCGGTAGTGTAACGTCACTGTCAGGTATTAGCCGTGCCTTCAGAATGGACTCTACAACGGTGTCTTGCAGTTTCTTGTTATCGATGAACCCATTCTCCTTTTGCACGTCCTTGTACCAGTAATGGTCAAGGACGTCTTCCGTTAGGGCGGTGATGCACCAGTCAACACGCCTCCCAGTCATCCTGCTTCTCTCTGACCTTAGAATTGACTTTGCAAATCCATGGTAACCCTCAATTGCAGCATTCGTATCCTGACCGAAGTATTTTAAATTCCGGTAGCCCACCACCCACATGTGTGCCTTGTCGATCCAATACTCTCTCATATATTCCCACAACTCAACTTCCTGCGGGTATTTCTTCTGCAATTCTTCAAGTCGCGTTCTTGCCCACTGCTGTCCCTCGTCGCCTGGGCGTGAGTTTCTATCGTACATCATGAGTCCCAGTTCTTTCATAATTGCTGCTCGTCTCCCTAAATCTGAAATTTTGTAGCATGAATTCTTCTGCCAAGCTCTTCTCACGTGCCACAGACAAAGGAAAATCGCGGTATTTGGCCATGTGTCGCTGTTCACAGTGGGAGAAGACGTTGTTAAATTGGGAATAGAATACAGTGCCTAAGGGTTTAGATTTCAACTGTAGTGAAGGAAGTCAAAAAAGTAAGTGGAATGCATGTGAAATAATAGTGGCATGTGCGATTGCGTAAGTAGCGTTCGTGACACTAGTGACAATATCCCGTGACACTTTGACATTATACGTGATTACAAATAGGTCATAGTGACAGTACGTTGGACTCGCAATGATTGGAGTACTTACTTTATCGCATTAATTTCACCTTGTGCACAGTCGACGATAAAAGCAGCCGGTTTCCACTCGGGATTATCCTCAACCATTCTTGCGTTCAGAGCTTTCATCCAGGGACTGAGGTTAACCTCTGCACATTTCGATGTCAGAATGAAAGCGACGGGTACACCATTATGCCACTCGTCGAACACCGTGAGTGTGTATAGTGTAAACTGCCGCATACCAACAGGATAAACACATGCACACATATGAGGAACTTATTTTTTCCTGACATTGTCCCTCTACGAATTAATGCTGTATAAATCAATCCTACCTTAGTTGTTGCTCACGATAGGCATGATATGAGAAGATTTTAAACCATGTCAACCAATAAAGGAATGAGTAGTAAAGTAAATACAAACCTTCTTCTCATTAGTCCCGAACGTTGCATCCACTGAGATACCCCCTCGGTGGCCATGTTCTAACATCATCTTCCGTTGCCATTCAGTTTGGATCCCGATAGTGAAAGGCATGTTCGACCCTGTAAGTTCTCCAGGGACGGGAACATGTTTATTTTTGTTAGATTCCGTGTAGTAGAAGACTTTCTCCGGGTTTCTCTGTACCCACATTCTTACACTCTGTGCGTCGTTTTTGTGCAGCATGTACGTTTCCTGTGCCAGTTTACCAGATATATTGCGAATGTCTTTGGTAGTGAGGAACAAATCTCTTGTGATGTCTTTCCCCTCTGCCTTGTACTGCTTCAAGCGCTCCAGGTGTTTCTTCATTATCTGATTGGAAGAATTCCCGCGACGTAAAGAGGCTTCAACAAAGGATCTAATCTGGGGAGAGAGATGGGCTGAGAAGGCGCTACAATCTCCGTACTTCATCCCACCGTGAACAACTAAACCGTCCTAGTTAATGTGTTTTTCCTGTATAATGCAAATCTCCGAAACTTGAGGTAAATAGAGAAGCCTCTTAACCGTGAATTGTGCCTGACATCCCCTTTTGATGGAATTCCCCCATTTCTTTTTTGAATCCCGCTTGATTTTAGGTCGTGGCAGGGGTTTGCACGCCTCTTGAGTGACATTGTCCTCTACCGCAGCACTTGAGACGTTGTTGGGGTCGATCACTTCTCCTGCATCATCGTTTAATGTCCCTGAACCGTCACGTACCACTTGGTTCGCTATCTCCTCGCGTAATGCGTCTGCAGTGTCACATAGAACTGATAGTAGAGGGGGGAGTCCATGAGAGAAACAGCCATCAATACCTTGTAGCAGGGACGAGACATTAGGTAGAGGAGTCGTAGTCCCTCGTTCAGAATGTATAGATGCTGAATCTTGAATGTCACACGCCGAATTGGTCTATGTAACAGGTCCTCCCTGGACGTGACACTGGGATATCTGCGAGTGTGACACTAGAGGGGGTTTCTTCTTCCATACCTGAGGCTTCCGTGCAGGTTTTTTAGAGGACGTTGCTGCGTTCGGTAATACTCCATGGACTTCCTGAACATTTCCATGAAGAGTGCAGGAACGAGGACTTGAAAGATCCTCCACATTGCCGCCACTGTCACAAGCAACAGACATGGGTGGACATGGCGGTACAAGGCCATGACAACATGAGGTTTGAGCAACCTCGATCCCACTTCCTTGCAGAAGTTCTAAGAATCCTTTCTTTTTTCGGGGGACTCTCTTCTTAGGAGGGACGACGTCAGTTACGCAACCAGGGTCAGAAGTTGGTGCACCCTCTGCATCCACTCCCGAAGACAGTGGACGCTCTTGCGCCACTACTTGGACACCCTTCGCTCCAGAAACTCTTCTTCTCGGTTTTCTGGCAACTGTTACTTTCGCCGTGACACTGGGATCTTCGGATATCACAGGTGACTTCTTCTTTCGATTCGATGTCTTCTTGCGTACCACAGGAGGGGGAGAGGGGACTTCGACTTCGCAAGGAAGCGCATTGAGGTCCGGAATCACAGCCGCACCCGCCATGTTGCTAATGCTCTCAATGGGTACTGTCGCAGTAATGTGGCCCTTCCCCTTCCTAGGACGTCGCTTCTTAGGAGAGGGAATGGGATCTTGAACCATCCAGTCCATGGCATCTGTGGCAGAAGCAGGTGTCCTGGCCTTGAATTTACGGAGGGGTTTCCTTCCTCCTGCGGTCTTTGCCCGTTTAGCTCTAGCTTTCCGAGTCGGGGCCAGAGTGGTACCTTCCGGAACGCAGTCGGGAGCTCTTGGTTTCTTCTTAGGTTTCGGGAGTAAACCCTCCGAGATAGACTTAATAATGTGAGAGAAGTCCTTCGGGCCGTACTCGCATCGGAACTCGCAGATGTAGCAGTAGACGGTGAACACATTATGCAAACAGACAGGAGAAAATCAAGTTATGGAGAAAACACTGTGACAGTGAGATGCGAACCTAGTGAACTCCATGGCCGTCTTGTGCCCATCTCGTCTCTGATTGGGCTTGCGTTTCTCCTTGTTCGCGCGGAATTTGCACTGTGCACCTTCTCGCCCACACTACATACCTTCGATGAAGTCCTCAACCCTATCAGTTGGAATGAAGCATTGCTGAACTACATGAGATTTCTTGTGCTCTCCACCTGGAGGACGATACTCCAACTCCCAACTCAGATCGCGAGGTCCGAAGTAACCGTTAGGGGGGTTCTGCACGCGATCTAGGATAGCCTGTAGTTGGAGTTTATGCCCGTCAATGCCACTGAGATCTACATCTGACCCAGTACCGTCGAAATCCATCGACATTGGGAACTCCGCACTTGCGCCCTCCATGCCCACCATTTGCAGTACCTATGAGTCCGTAAGCAGTAGACAAACCTTTCAAAGTAGACAGCCTCACAAGGTGAAATTGTGTTGTATTGCAGACCCTAAACTCTAGGACGATGTCTGTCAAATCTCAGTGACATTGCACATACCGAAACCTGGCACGTACATACTGAACAATGCACGTTCACAAAAGCAGTACATTTACAACGCATTACAAGAATCAGCAAACAATAGGTCGTCTACCTCGAACATCGAACAGAATCCTGAAATGATTAGTCTCGAGAAGAGAGAAGAAGACGAGAACACTGGAAACCTAATCGACCGAAACCCTAAATGGGACGAATAAGGCGATGGAGTTTATGACGTCACTATGACGTTTTTTTTTATTCGATTCACGGTCAGTTTCAAACATTTAGTGTCTCGGTGGTTCAGTGTCTCGGTGTACTAGTGTTTCGTGACATCGCGAAATTACCGGTTTCGCGAGTTACCGGAACCGCGTCGCGAGGGGAAACGCGGGCGGCCACCGTGGCGGGCCACGTCGGACGCCGCGACGGGACCCACCATTCCTACATGCGAAATAGCGTTCTCCCATGTAAGTGAATCAGGTGACTGCCCTAGACCATTCAATTAGAGATCCTTACGCTCTTTTACTAGAGTCTGCAGTTATTAGCTAAGATACAACTCCAGGCCAAATGTGATGCCACAATCTTGTCTCTTTCTAGATAATAGTACTCACAAATTGTTCAAAGGTTCATTAGAATCACAGATATCTAGAAGCCTACCATATTTCAAGCAGAATGTGCTGGCGCTAACCTGTGCAGCTTCGTATCCAAATTACTTCGCCGTCTCTTGTTTGGGCCGTTATTCTGAAATTCGGAGCGTCTGTACGGTGTAAATAACATCTGGAGACTGAGAAATGAGGCTCATTTTGATGTGAAGCGAGCTTGTTATAACCAGGTGGTCGTTAGCTTGTGATTTTTGTGAACTGCACCTGATGGAATACCAAATTAGGCTTTGGACAATGTGAAACACAGTATTAGTTTTCACTAAATAGTATGCCAATTGATAAGTCCTCCGAAGGTTGGTACCGTGTCTCATTTAGGCACAACTTTTTTCGTCCACTCCTTAGATATTTTCAATCTGTTCTCAAAGTCTCGGACGTTACAAGAAAGCTTTGTGTACAGGGTTGCTCATACAATTATGAAATATGCTTCACTTGAATGATCTCCAAGTTTTTGTGCCCTTGTTGACTCTCTGTTCCTCTCCACTCTGGAGTTGTGCACTTTGCGAATGCAGAAGACCAGCTTCTTCAAAATGCTCTAGAATGATCAGCTCTCTTAAGCCTTCGGAATTGTTGGAAGCATTGGTGCCACGAAATGAACCTTCACAGAGAGTAAATAACTACTCTCTAACCAAGCTCTACTCAAGAATTCCGTTAATCCTAATTCGGTTACCACACCTAAATCCACTGCCATCTACATATCTCATACATGTCTTAGTCTGGAATCTGCAATAGCGTAGATAGTTCGTGGCTTGGAGCGTAGAGTCGGCCGCTTATGCACACTGTTCCCACAACTGTGTGTCTCCGGCACGCGCACCTAAAATCCGCTACCACACCCAAAACCGGCACAATCTCAGGAAAGCGTAGATTTTAGGGACAGATAAACTGCATTTAGGTGCCGTGACAGATTTGCGCGTGAATTAGGGCTTGGCTAGACAGAAGCTGGGTTTTTCTTTTCTAACTTTGTTTTTCGCATTGGAGTCGAGAACTTGTTGGGTATTGGAGTCAATTATTGTCTGTATTGGTGTTGATATGAGTGTTTGTGTCTAGCCTTATTGTCGTTGGAGCTGGGCGCTTTTGATAACTGAGAGGATGAGTAGGTTTCCCTTAGGGTAGGATGATGGCTGGTGCCGCACGACTGGACGAGAGTGAATCGTTCTTGTGTTCGGTCATTGTTGCGCGCTTTCGTCTCTTGTGTGTTTGCTGAGTCGTTGGAGCTCTCAGTGTTGGTTGTTGTAAGGGTTAACTGGGTTTTAGTTGCAATGGATGCCGAGAAGAGTGCCTTATTGGCCTGGGTCTCGCAGGTTTTCTTGCGTCGTAGGGCAATTCGAGCGAGTGACCCTAAAATGTGGCTCCCTGATTTGCCACATTTGAGTCGCTTGTTGGCTGATTCAGTTGTGTATGTGCTCTCGGATCCTGGCGGGCGTGAGATACGGTTATTGGGCTTAGCTGCTGGTTTTACTTTTGCTGAGTTCTTGGACGCCCACCATATCCATGTGCTTCCTGCTGGAAATAACATGGCCAACCCTATCTTGGTGGACAATTTGACTAATGTTGTTTTGGTGTTAGATTCATCGCCTTTGTCCTTGTGCGTTCCGAGCTCTTTGCGGGTGTCTCTGACTGGTGTGTCCGAGGATGTGTCCTAGGGTTCAGTCGTATCTTCAGAGTCACCAGTTACTCCTTGAACCGGGTTGGTTGCGGCTGGTGGGCCTGCATCTTCATGCGCTTGCATTCCGGGCTCCCCTTGTGTGGCATGTGTGTTGGCTGATCAAGCACTGAAAGGGATAGTGCATATGGAATTGGACGAAGCCGAAGTCGAGGTTGCTGCTGGTGGAGATCAAGTTGTTGCGGTGGCCGGAGGTTCTGTCACAGCGGGAGATGATGTTGTGGGCTCTCCAGCGCTACACGAGATCGCTCCAGTGATATCCGCCCTGGACGTTCCGCCTCTGCCTCTTCTTCAGCCGGCTGTGGCCAGTGGGTCCGATGTGGCATGAGAGAGCCCAAGGGAAGAGATACTCGCGACATGGGTTCAGAGTGAAGAACACACGAGATGATGCTAATGCGAATCATTTGGATCTGCCCTAGTAATTATTTTCTCCTCCTTTTAATCATTCAAATGAAGATAATTATTGACTTATTGAGTAATTGGTAGGTTGGATGTATATACGATCCGTCATATTCTATAGCAATGAGCATCAGAGAATTGCAAAGCCTGGCAGTTGTACAGAAAATTGACCTTGTCAGAGCAGTGGGATTTTGGTAACTTAGTTGATGATGCCAAGGCTGTGAATTAGCGAGAAAAATAGCAGTCTGAGAGACGGATTGGACAATTCTGTATGATCCCGGTTAGGTCAGCAATTATGAGTGTAATGTACGTCCTCGTCATGACCTTCCTTTTCTTCTTCGACAGAAATGCAATGCTTTACCTGGTCATGAGGCTTTTCATGAACTCATCTCAGAAGAATCAAGAGTCTAGTTCTTGTGCACAAGCTAATCATTCTCTGCTCGCTACTATTTCGAACTTTTTTTGCATTTGGGGCTGTAACTGTTTGTCTTTCTGCTTCTATATCTTAAGATGCTTCTATTGTTCTGCGAGTACTCTGTTCAGTAGTCAGTAAGTTCCATGCTAACTTAGGTTGCTGTGCAAGCTTGATATTCCAAGCAGGGCGTAGTAGACGAAAGTATTCCTTGAATCCTTCTGGTTTTATATTATATCTCCATCAAGCATGCTTGTATACTAGTTTTAAGTATAGACGCTACCTGAAGAGGCAATGTTGAGTTGATCAAGAGCATAGATCATGTTGGGACAAAGTGATTAACCACACAGATAATCCTTCTTGTCATTAATGTATATATATATATATATATATATATATATATAATCACATGGTTTTTGTGTAACAACCGTCCTGGATATACTTACCTAAACTACCCACCACTTCCGATGAGTTACTGTTACTAACTGTAAAAAAACTAACTAGTAACTTGAGGGCAGGTGTGGATGATCTCATCCAGTCCAACACCCCCCACACACACACCTGACCTCGGTAGTGGCTACAACTAAACCTCTCGTGACCAATGAATGTCAAATCTTGGTGATCTCTCCAACTTCTCCACCTCTTCAGCTTCATGCGGTGGTGACTCATCCTACTCACATCCAGTCTTCCTGACACAATCATACGTGAATATGTATGAACCTTCCTCGAGGCCCCTCCTTCGATTTCTTTCCTCGAAGCATCAATCACGCCTGGAAAGACTTCGTGGATTCAACAATTGAGGGAGCAGCTTTGGAATTCACCAAATTCGATGCTCCAGGATACGCTTGATATATAAATGCAAATACTTTTTCTCTTTTGTATCCACCATTTTAAGCATGTCTTGTATTTCAACAAACCTTGTATTGCTCAAGGGCTTAGTCAATCCATCAGGAACTTGAGCACTAGATTGGACAAACTCTACCTGAATTCAACCCTTCTTGATATAATCTCGAATCAGATGACACTGAGCTTCAATATGCTTACTACGCGCATGTAAGACTAGATTTTTTGCCATTTTTATGCAAGATTGATTATCACACGAAATGGTGATTGTAGCATCCAATCTCACACCCATTTCTCCAAGAAGATGTCTCAGCCACTATGCCTCTTTAGCTGCTTCTGCCAAAGCCCGATACTCAGCCTCATAAGACGATTGAGCAACTTCTGATTGTCTTTTGCTAGTCCAAGAAATTGGACCACTTCCTAATGAGAACGCAAAGCCTGTTGTGGATCTCCTGCCATCTATATCTCCTGCGAAATCACTATCTGAGAAACCAGATGGCCTGATCAATTCCCCCCGCTGATAGTGAGTCGCCAAAGAAGGATGAGCTTTGAGATAACGAAAAATGTGCTGAATAGCATCCAAGTGCGGCTACTGAGGAGCTGCCATGAAGCGAGATACAAGGCCTACGGCAAAACAAATGTCTAGGCGCGTAGTTTGAAGGTGTAAAAGCTTGCCGACTATGATGCGGTAGTACGTTGGATCCACCAAAGGAGCACCCATGCCGCTAGAAAGTTTGGTGGCGGGATCTAGCGGCACTGATACACCATAGCACTCTTGCAATCCAAGGTTGTGAAGACATTTCTGCACGTACCTTTCATGAGACATGAGAACACCGGTTGAGGTGTACAGAAACTGAACTCCGAGATAAAGAGCAAGTCGTCCCAGCATGGTCATCTTGAACTTGGAGCAAAGCGCATCAATAAGTGTTGAGATCTTAGTCATGTGAGAACTAGTGATAAGGACGTCGTCGATATAGATCACTAGTAGCACAATCAAGTCGCCCTCAATCAATACATACATATTAGGGTCCGATACGCAAGCACAGAAGCCCACTATATGTAAATATCCGTCGATGCGTTCATTCCATGCTCGTGGAGATTGACGTAGTCCTTAAAGAGAACGATGCAGCTTGCACACTTTTGATTCTTTGCCAACTATAATGAAGCCTGGAGGTTGAACCAGATATACATCTTCCTTCAAAATGCCGTTAAGGAAGGCTGATTTCACATCAAGGTGAAGAATGGTCGTCCAACATACCACTCGTGCAAATGTCTCGTGATAATTGAGACCTTAAATTTGCTCATCGCCACGCGCCACGAGTCTTGCTTTGTGCGTTAATGTGCCATCTAAACCGGTCTTTAGCTTGTAAGGTAGAATGACCTTAAACCGTGCGGCCCCCCAGAAGCGCAGGGTAGACCGCCCTTGGAGCCGCCCATGGCATGGACCTTATTGCGTGCACAGCAATTTCATAAATAGTGACTCGATATGGACATGTGTAGGGAGGTGGTTGGTTCATAGATTCATGGTTCATTAACTCTATTTTGCACAGTTTTAGCTACATGCGTGAGCGCCACAAAAGGAGAGTCTACTGATCACTTTAAGGTCATGTACACTTTTCGCTTCAAAAA
Source organism: Ceratodon purpureus (assembly GCA_014871385.1). Classification (NCBI taxonomy): domain Eukaryota; kingdom Viridiplantae; phylum Streptophyta; class Bryopsida; order Pseudoditrichales; family Ditrichaceae; genus Ceratodon; species Ceratodon purpureus. Next base: position 32,111,083 of record CM026426.1, on the reverse strand, counting down.
TTTGTAGTAAATTCAGTTTTCGCTATTTAATTCTGGAAATTTTTGCATTCACTCTCTCTCCTGTTTCCCCATCCAAGAAAAATTACAAACAGTACACACGAGGTCCACAACCATGCTGAATCTCTTATTCGCACGGTTTAAGGTCATTCTACCTTATATCCATTTCACACGGATGGGACGACATCCAGATGGAAGGTCGACAAGAGACCAAGTGTTGTTGCGTTTGATGGATGCCATTTGATTTCCATTGCTGATGGTGTGGACAAGGGTGGTGATGAAACCACTTCGGGATGAGCTTCTGGATGCTGCCGTCTTGAATATACACGAAGTACAGGAAAGATCAGACTAACCTCAAGGTCTCCACAAGAAGCTGGAGGAAGTGTAGACGGCTCACATGTCGTCGTCAATATGGGTTACATAGACGGAGTGGCAGCTCCTAGTTGAGTCTCACTTGATGCATAGTCCGGATCGAGAATCTTGATGGCAGCAGTGTCATCAGTGAGTGGCTCAATGGAGACACTGGAGCGACCTCCAGGTTGAGGAGGTGAGTACCAGAATCGGTGCTCATCAAACTTCACATCACCGCTTACCAAAATCTTGCGTGTGACAGGATTGTAGCATCGATTCGCTTTCGTGTCTTTGGAGTAGTCTAGCAGTAGACACGTCACTGATTTAGAATCCAGCTTGGTCCGTTTTTCGTCTGGAACGTGGACGTGAGCTACACACCCATAGATGTGCAAGTTGGCAAGATTTGGTGCTTTGCCAAACAATCGTTGAAATGGTGAGATCCCCCATTGGCTCGTGTGGGGGACCGGTTGGTGAGATAGTTTGCACAGTTCAGAGCTTTGCTCTAGAGGAAGCGTGGAGTACGAGCATCGGCCACCATAGCTCTCGCCTTTTCAAGCAAGGTCATGTTCTTACGCTCAGAAACGTCGTTTTGGCGTGGAGTGTATGCTTGAGTCAGTTCTCTATGGATTCCTTCTGAGTCACAAAACGCATTGAATTCCTTACTCAAGAATTCACCTCCTTGATCACTACGCACAGCCAGAATTTGTTTGCCAAGCAATTTTTCTACCTTGACTTTGAACAACTGGAAGGAATGAAACGTGTGAGACTTGGTGCTTAGAAAGTAGAGCCATGTATACCGTGAGAAATCATCGGTGAAAGAGACAAAATAGAGAGATCCGCCTAGCGACGGAGGTCTAATCATTCCACAAAGATCTGTGTGAATGATGGCTAAAGGGCGTGAAGCTCTTCTATCGCTTGATTTTACTCCATGTTCTCGAGGCAATTTCCCTTCAATGCAACTATCGGAGGGTTGGTTGGAACGAGATATCAAAGGAATGCCGTGAACTAAGCGATGTTGATTAATAAACAGAAAACTATGTTGATTCAAATGGCCTAGACGGCGGTGCCAAAGGTGAGGAACTGCAGAGGATTCACAACACAAATTGGAAAAGCTGGCTTATCAATGATGTACCTAAGCTAGTGTCTGGCTCACGAATGCCATGAGCCCCTATTTTGTCTAATCCATCGTATACAAGACATTTCTCATGATCAAATACTAAGATGTATCCGTCATCTGTTATTTTGCCTACAGAAAGTAAGTTTCGAGTGAGTCCAGGCACAAAGTAGGCATCACGTATCTTTATTTTCAAGATTGGAACCAAGGTTTACAGAACCTGTACTATGAACAGAAATAGTCTCATTTCCAGCAGTTTTGATGCTGGAAGTGCCTGAGGCAAGATCTAAGCTGTGGAATACATTTTGATCTCCGGTGACATGACAAGAAGCGCCAGAATCCACCAGCCACTCTTCTTTGCGAGGATCTAATCCTACCAAAGCAACCTCAAACACGTCCATCTCACGTTCTAGACTGTTATCCAACTCTTCTATCACGACGTTGGACTGAAAAGACTGACACCCAATGGATACTTTCTGTTGACGCTCTCTAGCTCTCTTCACCATCTCTTGTGCTAAATCATGACAATTGCGCATGAGATGTCCGGGCTTACCACACCAATTGCAACACATTGTGTTACGATTCTGTCCGCTAGTGTCACTTGGATATGGACTCGGCTTCGGGTTGGAGTGTGCAAGAGAGGTGCTGCCACGATAGTGGAAGAGTTGCTCATGAAGCGTAGAGCCAAAGCTTTGTATTTTGAAGAAGCGACCAGGTTGGCTCGCATCTTGTTTCGACTCTTGTCTTGGAGATACTTGCTCAAATGTTGGAAGCACAACGCTTATGCAAAAGCTTTGGTATATGGAATCAAAGCTTGGTGGGAGTGTGTTCAGCATTCGTTCTACCACCTCACTCCTTGCAACTTGTTGTCCTATCCCTACAAGCTCCATTTGAACTTCTTGAATCTGACGAAGATACTCTGAAACTGAACCTCCTTCATAGAGTCTAATTTGGCTAAGCTTATTTTTCAGCATTAAACGAGATGCATTATTTCCGGTTTGGAAATGAGCTGCTTTTCTATTGCATGCGTCTCTAGGATCGGTTTAAGACTGTGTGATTGAATTCAAATCCTCCTTGAGTGAGAGATCAATAGCTGTGAAGGCCTTGATTCTGCCTTGAGCTATGTCTGCTGGTTCTCCTGGGACTCTCACGTTGGTTCCCTAAGGATCTACATACTGCCAGTTGTTGTTCCTCAGATGAATCATTTTCATCCTGAACTTCTAGGTCTGATAGTTCGAGTAACCACCTAGTTTGCTAGGTTGTGGAACATCAGATGATGCCATGACAAAGAACTTCTATACCGTAAGTAGAGACAGAGTGCTAAGTAGACGACGAGAAGAGCTCAAGAGTCGCTCTTTCTTGAAAAACTATTACCGACTGTAACATGAGTTATACAAAGAAACAAACTTTAATGCTGAGCAAAACTCAAGAGTTGTAATAAAAAAGCTATCACTGTAACACTATAGCACGAAGCACTCTCACGTCGCTTGACTTTACACACAAACACAATGCTTACGTAACTTGACTCATGTAGGAACAAAGCTCACTGCATTTCTACCTCGGGGGCTCTGATACCATGTTGGAACAAAGTGATTAACCATACAGATAATCCTTCTTGTCATTAATGTGCATACTATATGTAATCACATGGTTTTTGTGTAACAACCGTCCTGGATATACTTACCTAAACTACCCACTACTTCCGATGAGTTACTGGTACTAACTGTAAAACAACTAACTAACTCGAGGGCAGGTGTGGATGATCTCATCCAGTCCAACAGACCAAGCATCCCACATTGATGTAGGAAGAGGTGGACTGAACATAACAATAGAACTCAGGATTTCATAATTGTCACCTGTGAGTTTCTACAAGCGAACTTGTAAGACTCAATTTTATCATGTGGCTGGATATAAATAATACGTATTCACACTAGTGCAAAACAGTGTTGAAACACTATCCCAATCACTATTCCAATAGTGTTTCAACCGCTTTCAAGCATTTTCTTGAGCCGGTTGAAACACTATGTGCATAGTGTTTGAGATAGTGTTTCAAAGGTAGTGTTTCAACCATGTTGAAACACTACTATGTTGAAACACTATCGTTGCGATAGAGTTTCAACATCTTCCCATTTGTAGATATAGCTCCAATACTGTTTCAACCTATTCACATTCATAGATATTAGACCCTCAGAAAGAATCTACATTTCAGTGGATTACAGTATCTAGAACTTAGATTCTTAACACTCCAATGTCTCAGATTCCTAGATTTTGGTATTTTGGACCCCTAGATTCCAATTACAATATTTGTACATATTGATTGTCAAAACATAGATTATAGACCTGCAGATCGTAGATATTCAAGCATTGAATGTGTAGATATAAAGACATTCAATCCATACTTATTAAACATTTAAGGAGTGGAATTCAAACGTTTTATTCCTATATTTCACAGTTATAATCTACTTCATAGATTACAAGCTTCCTACATCTAAATACCCGTAGATTTCTAAAATGTAATCCTATGCCGTCACGTCCACAGATTGATAACGGTCAAGCATGCTGAACACCATGGTTGCCAACGGTAGCCTGCATCGCATCCCAGAGAGTGAGAAAAGCTTGAGCAAAATCATTTAAAAGCATGATCCACTCGGAAGCTTCATTATATCGATCTTACAATCTGCTTATGTTCCTCATGTTTCACCACGATGAAGGGAGCCCATCCCAGAGCATGACAGATGAAAAGTACTAGGTTGTTTTAAAAGAATGATGAATTGGACAGTTCAATCAACTAATTAAGCAAGAAATGTGCACTAACCTGGAACAGATTTGAAGAATGCATGTTCGACCTCATCAAGATGCTTCAATAGACAGGCAGTTTGTCCTATGTATCCAGTCATCAAGAGAGGGTACACAACTCCTTGTAAACGCAATCTGAGAACATATCGACAAATTCAATACACAAATTCAATACACAAATTCAATACAGTAAAACTCTCACTCCATGGCCCTCAACAATTCCGAAAAGAGCTTCTCATGCAGCAAAAACATTCAGAGCGCTTCAACAAAATTCAAAACTGTCTTTATTACCTTTCTAGATGTGGGTGAAACATGACCTAGATCTGCATACATCGCTTCCGCCCCTGGCTCACTAGAATTCACAAGAAACCCATTAACAAGGTTCTACAGAAGAGACAATTGAAGCTGTTGGACACCACAAGGGAAAAGAGTGGGCTCTTGGAAACACATAGAAACACTGTGATTCCTTTGAATAAGAATTGTATTTTACCATAGACCCAATATTAGTCATGTATTACGCTTGGTCTTCTTTTTGTTGTTCTGATGCCTTCCTTTTCTTTCTTGGATGATCGTCGGCTATCCGCCAATGCTTCTAACCATACTAGATAAGCATCATGATCGGTGACTTCGTGAGGTTGGTCTACATTGTATGGCCTGTGATTTTTACGGTGGACACTGTTACACTAGTCGGCTGCCCGCCGACGCTTTCCACAACATTGATAAAACCATTACGCGCTTGGAGAAACTGGGAAAAAAAATTTATCCATTTCATTATATTCTTATCGGAGTACAACGGTAGTTTTCCGCCCTCTACATGTTACTTTGTATTGTGTACACATCAAAGATGCCACTACTCGTGAAGGTTCAGTAACAACTCCTAACCATGAATTCTACAACTATCTTAGTGTGTGAAGCAGCTCTATTGAAAACGAGCTGGACAATGTCAACACTCACTAATGCTCCCGTAGCCTTTGTACACGGAGAAAAAGACGCATATGATCGTTAACGGCCATGCAGCGATCGGTCCTTCGCACTAGACTTGGCTCGGACAGCACTACACCCAGTATCAACGGATGGAAGCACGGATCCAAACGACGAATACGATGACTGCGGGCTGGCGTTCCCTCTGCACCACTTATCTTTGCAAGAGTGACGACTTCCAGCACCCTCGGAGACGTCATATGCTTCGTCAATGACGCGGAGCCACCCTGCAGTTGACATTGTGTGCGTTGACACTTCCCAAGGGGGGGGGGGGGGGGGTGAAGTAAACGATGCCAGCACTCTCGGACTCCTCAGACTCCTCGGACGTCTGTGGAAAGGCGATGCCGGAAGCGTCAGATATCTCCAGCAACTCTGTGGTGTGAGCAAGACTCCAATACCACTTCGCACCTGGCTGCAGAAGGCGTGTGATGTATTTGAAAGCAGAATGGCGGTGTTGCGAGAAGGAGCGACCACCGCCCTATACCATGGCCGAAGCTCCTCGACGTCAGCCGGTGTCTCCTGATACTGCGAATATCCCCCATTGCTACCCCGCCTCCTCATAACGAAGAAATATTCGCAGCTCTAGCTTACTTCTACAGTATGTGACTGGCTGACAAAACTTGTAGCGCTCAGCTGCTATGGGGAAGGGAGTTCAGGACCAATTACTGGAAGCGGCGGTGGGAGTTCTTCTACTGAATTGGTGAAAGTTCTTGTTACCTACTTCTCTAGGGTTTCTCGAGGACTAGTTGCCAACATGGACCTAGCCTAGTAGCGCCTACTCTCCTAGTCGGCGGGTAGCCGACTAGGACTAGCTTAACTGGGACTTACCTAACTAGAAATAACTTATCGTCTTTGGCAGATATTTATCTAAGCGTAATCAACCAACATTGTGTACTTTTCCTGGTATGGTCTATGTTTGAAGAGGACAATTTATCATATGACAACTTATCCCAATTTCTAAAATCAAGACCGGGCATTGTCTCCTTTGAACGCTCTTTTAGGCAAACAACAGAAATTAAACCATATGGATAGTTACTTTTCTTCCTGATGTATTTTTAATTCCGCATTATTTGATGTTTCCTCATCATTTTTATATGTATTTCAAATTCCACAGGTCAGTTCAGTAAGGAAGAGGTTGGCTCTCCTAGTCGGCGGCCAGCCGACTAGAAAGGACTTCGAACGTTGTGACGGAGAATACTGTTCATCCTGAACGACGACTCCGGAGTCCTCACAGACGGACTCCTCAATGTGAGAAGCCTGGCAATTGTGTCTACTCAGCGGGTCATCAAAGATCTTCCCTTCAACCACTTAACTTCACAAATCCAAATTTTGCAGAGCATGTATTTCCTTTTAATATTAGAAAAGGTAGATTTCTAAGGATAGGGTTTCTAGGGTTTAGGGTTTTTAGTCAGCCACCCGCCGAGGGATTCGGCCATGACAGTGGGACTTGGATGTCTTCTTTTCAGCATCATGTTAAAATTCACTCAAATGATTTTATCCCTTGTAAGCGGAATGCATTTTTTCATGAATATTTGACATCTTTGTCTTTAAATTTGGGGGATAACGCTTGAAAGGGACGTTTACTGATGATGCAAAGTAGTCCATAATTGAGCGTTTTGTCCATAATTACTTAAATACACCATAGTTAATTTTTTCAAGAAATTTGTTCATTCGTTTTGGACTAAGATCTTAGAAATGTTTGGTGGAAAACAGTGGCATGAAATGAAGCATGTATTCATCCCCTAGCATCTGCGGGGGTCTGAATGCCGAATCCCCTAGCATCTATTCGTCGTCGTTGAAGATTTCTCCATTCCAGAACAGACATTGTCTGCTCACGGATTCCGGGACCGAGGGCTGCTCGAAGACTAGGTAGTGTCTGATGTTGGTCCAGGCCTTCCAGATGCCAAGCCAGAGGCTTGAGCCTTTCGTATGAATGGAAGATGCAAATAAAATGAAGTGAAGGTGAGGGGGCTAGTTACCTCCTCTCTTCAGCCGAACGTTGGAGAGTCTGTGACGGAGTAGTGCTCGCCAAGGAGCGTCTCCGGGCATAAGCCCTCGAACAAAAAGTTTTGCCAGTAAGGCTTGGATTTGCAGGTCTGGGTCGAGAAGCTTAATGCCACCCTGTTTGAGAGGGAGGATAAGGGAATCCCAGGCGACCTTGGCTCCGCAGTTACGCTCACCATTTTCTCCTGACCAGATGTAATTCCGAATAAGAGCGTGTACCTTGGCAATGGAGCAAAGGTGGGGGCTCCAGCAACTCGCAACGTACCAAATCGAGGAGAGTAATACATGGTTGGCAATTAGAACCCTGCTGGCCAGGCATAGTCTGGTTGTACTCCAATATGCGAGCTTTTTTCTGAGATTCGCGAGTACTACTGCGAACCTGTCTTCAGCTGTGACATGGTATCCAATTTGGAAGCCAAGGTAACGAGTAAGCTCACCGGGTTGGAGCCAATTCAAGTTGACTTCTGTGCCCCAAGCGAAGGGCTGGGGGTTGGGAGAAATCCAAATGGCCGTGGATTTATTCCAGTTGATTCGGACCCCTGAGGCCAAGCATAATAAGCTTAAGGCTGCTTTGGCATTGTTGAGGTTTTGCAAATTACCTGCTAGATACAGATTAGTATCATCTCCAAACTCACAATCTATGAGAGGTTTGTTAGTATTTGAAAGGAGAATGCCTTCCACATTAGGATCATTTTCAAGGACATGGCCAAGGCAATCGGCTACAAAAAGAAAAAGAAAAGGGGCTAGGGGACAACCTTGGCGAATCGAACGTGTAAGCTTAAATGGCTCACTTGTAGTTCCATTTAGACCCACAACACACCACAATTCTATGTAGAGAGCAAGGGTCCATGAAATCCATGTGGCATCAAAGCCCATGGCTTTCATGGTGCCTTCTAAGAATCCCCATTCTACCCTATCATAAGCTTTTTCAAAATCTAAAAGAAGCATCACCATAGGTTGATTAGACTCTATAGCCCAATCCATAGTTTCTAGAGCTAGAAAGACATTGTCTATTATGCTACGCCCTTTTAGAAAACCGGTTTGGTTAGGTCTAATTATCTTGTTAAGTTGAGGTTGGATTCTTATGGCCATTGTTTTAGCTAGAAGCTTGTATAAGGACCCTAGGATTGTAATTGGCCTCCAATTTTTAATGTTTGTTTTTTCCCCACCTTTTGGAATTAAGCATAGAAGTCCTGTGTTCAGGTCTCTACACAAGGTTCCTTTTTGCAAAGCTTCATTAAAAACCTTCAAGAGATCGTGGCTTACCGAGTCCCAAACTTTGAGAAAGAATTCGGGAGGGAGGCCATCCATACCTTGGGCTTTCCTGGTTGGGAGGGCTTTGAGCGCATAATGAAGCTCTGCCTCGGTGAGAGGGCGGGTGAGGTACGAATTCATATCTTCAGTAACTGTTTGGGGGACTTGGGCCCAACAGTGCTCCCTTGCTTGATCGCATGCAGTTGAGTGCCCTTCTGTGGAAAAAAGGGCATGGTAGTACGAGTTTGCGTAACTCGCCATTTCCTGATTAGTGGTGTATTCTATTCCTGCCGGGTCGATGAGGGCGGGGATAATGGTTTTGGTGTGGTGCTCCCGGACTCCTTCGAAAAAGGCGCCGTTCATTCTCCCGTCAATTTGCGCCCATCGGGCTGTGGAGCGGAGAGCATTCCACTTGGATGATTTTTGTTCCTTCTCGAGCAGCTCTTGGCTTGCTGCGGCGAGGGTAGCTTGGAGAGTTTGATTAGTTGGGTCGCTCTCGAGGAGTCTCTCTACTGAGGCCGCTGTTCCTCAAAGTTGGTTCTCACGGTCACGGCGAGCCTGTGCACGCCTCTTACCTTCTCATTGGCAGAAATCCTTGATTCGAAGTTGCGCCTTGACGACCCACAATGCCCATGTCTCGGATTCTCCAATTGGCCGGGGCTCCTCAGACCAAGCTGCAGCTAGCTTGATGACTAAGGCTTCATTCTCCAGGAAGGAGGTGTTGAAGCAAAAACTGCGACTATCCTGTTGGCGGTGGCTCTTTCTTCGGATGTGGAGGTGGACAGGTACGTGGTCAGATAGAGTATTGAAACCAGCGAGGATTTCAAGCTTTCCCCCTCTATTACGACCCCATTCTCCCACGTAGAATCTGTCTAGTCTAGCCATGAGGTGAGATAATTCTTGCTGCTTGTTGGTCCAGGAAAAGCGGAGGGAGTCATGGTGTGTATAGCCGTCGCTTTCCCAAGTGTCTTCTAGACCTAATTTGAGGATCAAATTATCCCAACCATCTTGCTCTTCCCTTGGGAGTTTTTTAGGGGGATTTCCACTGCGGTCTGCTTCATGCTCCACCATGTTTAGGTCCCCTCCCATCACCCATGAGTCTGCGTTGGGGAGGTTCTGTGCCACTGTGTCCCAGAAAGTGGCCCTTTCGAGCCCTGAGTTCCGTGCGTAAAGGTTTAGAAACCCTTGCATGGAGTTGTCGAGTTTACAAAGAATCCATTGCGCCCGCCCTGGGATGATGATCCCGGCCGAGTGTGTTGCTTGATGGACAGCCGGACTCGTTAGAATTGCTGTTCTTCCCCTCCATCTTGACGTTTCGGCGTTGAGAACCGCTCCATTCCAATAGGCTTTTCCTCTGCGGATTCCCATGGCACCGAGGGGGTCACATTGCTCTTGCTTCATCTTTTGTTCTTGAATAAAAATGATCCCAGGCTTGAAGTTTAGGGCTTTAATGTTGTTGCGAAAGCGTCCTCTTTTATTTTCGCCCTTGGTCTTGCTGGAAAGACCACGAACGTTCCACGATAGCAGGTCAATAGCGTCAACCTGCATGGTTAACTACATGTTCTGCGTTTCCTATTGATGTCCATTGAGGAACCAGGGTCAGATAATTGGAGATGATCCCTTGTCCTAAGAATTTAAAGCCGGTGAGCCATTGCTAGCTAAACTGAGAAAAGAAAGTAGGAAGAGTGAGGATTACCGATCTTAGGTCGCCTTGTTGGAGTTGCTGAATGATAGTGAGCTGGTAGATCTTGAGGAGTGGGAAGCCTTGGCCATCTGCTAGGGGCAGCCACTGTTGAATCTCTGTGATTAACTCGCTCTTGAGTGTTGCTCTGCTCTGCCATCCTTCTGTGGAGACTAGGATTTAGGGCCACTCGGCTCCCTGCCTTCCTTTGTATGTGAGAATACTCTCAGTCGTGGAACCTGCAGCAACCCGGAGAATAATATTAACCAACATGTGGCTGAGGGTGGAGTGTTCCGCGCAGGGGGCGGCTGGAGTTACTATGAGCTCCGTGCGGTTTGGCGGGGTCGCTGCGGGCTGGCGAAGCTGCGCTAGAGCCTCTCCTGGGAGTTGCACATGGGTGACAATTGTGTACCCGGCCTCATCATTGCTGCTAACTGTGGCTTGCTTCTTTGGTTGGGGCCTAGGAGAAGTTTCAAAGTCGTCCTCATGAGTCGAGCTAACGTCCAGATTGGCTAGTAAGCTAAGGACAGCGTCTGCTTGGTCGAAGAAAAAAGTGTCAATTTTCCACGCTTGGGATAGCATGCTGAGGGGGAATTTTGATTCCAAGGGAATGTCCTAGTCTGAATTGATGAGGACTTTGAGGAAGTCTACCTTTGTCCACTTGTGCGTGGCTTCGTTGAAGTAAAAGTTCTCATCGTCTGGTTCAATATGCATGACAGCCAGGACATGGCAAATTGATCCTCCTTTCCTGAGAAGTTGCCACTGCTCATTCCATTGGATGGAATTCCACGCCTTTGTTGAGAGACCTCGAGCACCTGGACCTAGCTGCTTCGTGAGGTTGAGTTGGAGGTGAGTCCAACAGTGTTGTTTCATTTCATCGATTGAGAAAGAGGCCTGAGATTCGATGCTGATCTTGGTGGCTTCGAGCTCTCCTTGCAAGAAGCTCAGGTATCTCCGGCTTGAATGTCTCGACTAGGGCCGGGAGTATGTATGACTGGCCAAATCTTCAGCTTCCTGTCTCCCGAGCTGGAGTATTTTGGAAATTTAGCGTTTCCCAAATGGAGTCCGAGAGAACCGTGGAAGCCATTTGACGCTTCTTGCTCGGTGTGGGCGTTGGAGTGATGTTGACCGCTGAGGCGTGAGGCATGACCGGGGGGGGGTCTTTGATAATCTTATTATTCATGCCCACCGTTTTCCAAGCGGATGATGAGCCAGGGGGGTTCAGAGGGTGAATTACGTTGGCATATTGTGCTAGCGATTCCATGAAGTGTTCCACCTCAGCTTCTTTCTCTTGAAGGTCTGGAGAGGGAGCTGCTGGAATCGATGAGTGGGCCTTCTCGGTTATCATGGGAGGTTGGATCGCTGCTCCTCTGTCTGCAGAGCTCGCCGTTAACATGGCAACATCCTCGAGGAAGGTCTGAATTTCCTCGGGCGAAACCTGACAGGCGGGGTTGGAGCTTATAAGCTCCCGCTGAGCTTGGGTCTGTACCTGTGTAGAAGGCATCTCCTGGTCCTCTGGAAGAGGGGTGGCTTTTGGCCTCCCAGATGTTGAAGTCTTCTCTTTGCTTTTGTTCGACGCTAACTCCTTCAGAGCCGCAGGGTTGAGCCCCTGCTTTGGGATGGTTGGAGGAGAGGGGAGGTTTTCTCCCTTTGAGGATGCTCCACTGGTGCTTGGGCGTCCTTTGGCTTTGCTCTTCGTTTTGTGTTCATTCTTGCAAAATTCTACAAGGTGATCAATCCCAAGGCAGCGTGTACATTGGATTGGAAGGCCCTCATATTCCAGGATAATTTCCACCTCCTCATTGATGAGAGGGACCGAAAAGATGACTTATGACGGGAGGAGGCTGATGTCTTCTACCAATATGCAGAGACGAGGAGTGGAAGATTTCTTGAGGTAGTCCTCTTCTTTCCCCGCCCAAACAACTTCTCCTATTTCCTTGCACAGGGCTGGGAGGGCGCGGTAGTACAAATCATCAAGCTTAGGAAACCTAATCCAAACTGGGATCCGAATGCCTGTGGATAGCGCAAGGTTAAACTGCGGTCTCCAAGGGTGGAAGTAAAGGAGGTGAGTGCCAAATGCTAGCGGGCTGAGTCAGAGAGCAGCCGCAGCTCCCTCTTCGCAAGCAAAGGTGAGAACAAAATGCCCTGTGGGCAGCATTCTGATCCTAGTGACTTGCATATGTGATTCCACGAGATTTACATTGACCCAATCTTGCAACTCTGTCCTGGAAGGGTGCTTTGTTGGAGAAACCCCAATCAGAGCAAGCTTCGTAAGAGCGAGGGCGTCTTCGGTGAGGAGAGCTAGGGCTTCAGGCGATAGTGATAGCTTCAGCTTGGGACCGGAAGAGATTGGTTGGGCGTGCACGGCCTTGGAGGTGTGACTCCATGGCGGTAGACGCAGGCTTGCCGCGGCAGGTCCTCCTTTGGGGGGTGCCTCCAGTGCCATAGCTACTTAGCAATAAACTTAAACTAGGGCAACATCAATGTAATATGTTTTGCATAATACAAAAGTTTTTGTGTACGGGTTACCTGATTACTGCTGTTGCTGAGTGGCGCTTGAGTGGCTTGCACATGACCTCTCAAGCATCGCCTTGCTGCTGGTGTGTAGATCTGTGAACTTCCGTTCCAGATCCGCCATCGCTACTCAGTTCCGCCTAGCGGCCGTGAATTGCGGAGCGAAGCCATCGAGCCCCGCCTCCACCTTCCATAACCAATTGCTGTAACCTAATTAATCTTAGGGACAGGGAACATAGAAATTTGTGCAAAAATTTAATTTGGCCTACCTCCTAATTATAATTCAGCTTCATCAATTAATTTTCATATTCGATTTCATGAGGAAATGTAACGGGACCGGGGAACCGGCACAGTACCCAAAAAAAAGGTCACAACTTAAAACTGCTCCTGAGCACACAGCATATTAGGATTCGATTTGTCAACCTGTATAGAGAGTATCTATTATAACATGATCCTACAATAGAAAGACCTCATTAACCCCTAAAGGATGTTGGCAAAAAAAATGGTGGTGCTGTACATGGTGTATTCTGTGGCAAATTTGGATACAACAGTGAATTTCAGTAGTTGGGTAATCGAATTTTGAAGTGATTTTTTTTCAAGACATAGAGGGTGAGGTCTGGAATAGAAATATCAAATTTAATTGTGAATCTAATATGTTGACAATTTTAGAGAAATTCTCAAGTAAGAGGGGGTGTCATGTGCTGTGAAACTAGTATATGTAGAGGAAGAGAAGTATTAGACTGATGGGTCAGACTACAGTTCTAGGTCTGACCCCTACATTGACAGTCAGGGTTACTGTATATAGCCAGTTTTGGGGGCAGTTGGTGACCGGTAGGTCCGATCAGTGCCAATGTGGAGGGTGAGTGGGAAAATGGAGACCCAATGGAGGGTAGCCACGGTGTAGGGGGTGTGAGGTGTAGAATGTCCTGGGACAATGGCTCCCAACTGCCTGAAAGCCACTGTCTGCGGCATAGAACCCTGGGACACTCAGCAAGAAAACATTGCTAGTACAAAGGAATCAAATGGAAAAGCCGTAGAAGTTTAATCTTTGTGCACATATTTATAAAAAGCCCCCTCCCGTGAGGTGCATAGATTTTCAATAACGATAACAATGATAATAACACAAATGCCAAGGCCATCCTGCATTCGAATGGAACCTTTCTGCCTCCAAAATGAAAATCGCATAACCATGTCCGTGGACTAAATTGCTTGTAAAGAGGAGAAAGATCTAAAGTCCCTCATCAGACAAAAACACGACACCTGAAGATCTTAAAAAATCCTCTTCAGTGAAGAACCTGCGCAAACTAAACCCAAATGACAGTACACCATCACAAAACCCTAGCCCACTTCCATCACAACGCGGCCTGGAAAACCATTGCATTCACTTGCAAGATAATCACAATGTAGACTAGACGCATGGGTCCCAAAAAACAATGATAATAACACAAATGCCAACGCCATCTACCAAAAGAAAAAGGAATAGTAATGCAAATGAAGTGGATCAGTCAAGGGACAAAGCGAACGATCACCGCCAAGACGATGCTAGGTTGGCTAGGAACAGGAGAGGGAGAGGGGAGAAGAGAATCGGATCGAGGACTCACTGATGGTGAAATTGCCGTCGGGGCTCTGATGGTGGTACTAGCGGGCCCAACACCTTTCCCTGAATCAATGTGCGCGAAGTAATTGCTTCTAAATAAACTTGTTCCTGCAACCATCTCGACTACACCTCCGCTCACATGCAGAAAAAAATCTTCCTGCGACCGATTACCAACAATCACCCCGCTCGCAATCCCAACAACCGTGATCTTCCCCCTCAAAGATCCGCTCTCTCCTCAGCTGCCTACACCCAGATCTACACACCACCCACGATCTCCCCACACAACACCGAAACCAAGACCAATGCCGAGACGCGACCCCACGCCGCTCCCAACCCACAATGATCTCTACAAAGAAGTAATCAAAATACTAGCTGGAGGTGAGTCTAGTTCACATATAACTCGGCCTGGCCATCAATGAAGAGGTTCAGAAACTCCTCACCATCCACCGTCTCCTTCTCAAGTAACAGTGCTGCAAGCTTGTGCAGGATCTCGATGTGGGTGGACATGATACTATTGGCACGAGCGTAAGCAGCCTCCACCAGTACCCTAACCTCGGCGTCAATGATATCTGCAGTAGCCATGGAGTACCGCGAAACCCACATTCCCTCCAATGCGATCCCAAACCAGTCTAACTCTCCTCCTCTTGCTCCCTCCACTGCAACGATTCACACCCTCTCCCCCCCCCCCCCCCCCCCCCCCCCCCGCCCCTCTCACCTAGGTAACAGACACACCATGTGCGACCATCATCAGCCCCTCCCATGTGCGACCATGTGCGACATTCTCATCAAAGGCGAGCGCCATGGCGGATGTCAGCAGAGAAACCCTAAACCTGCATGCACGTAGAGATGTGAGAGCAGAGGAGGAATGCGAGCAAAGGAGGGCAGGAGGGCGAACCAGGGCAGGGCCGAGCGAGGGGCGATGGGGCGATGGGGCGGGGGGCGATGGGGGAAGAAGGAGAAGGGAGATCGTTGTCCGCAGCAGTGGGCAACGGAACCTCCAGGAGGACAATGATCAGGAGGGTTTACGGAGCTGCATTCTGACCTGCACACCCGGTCACGATATCCTCGCCGGCATACGCGGAGTCAAATGCACATTCTACAGTGTCCATGCCGCGTCTCCACGTACTGTACACTCATTACACTGTTCCGGGGTCTCCACAGGGCGGAATTTAATTATTTTTAAATTTTTAAAAATATGTTCACCAAGTGCAAACCCTGACCTACATTTTCTTTTCCACGTATTTTGGCAAATACAATCAGGAGCATGGCGATATCAGTGGAATACGATCATCACCAAGCCAAAACGGCTTGCAACATCCTTTAGGGGTTAACTAACAGATTGGAAGTGCAAGACGCCTTGAAGTGATAGAGTGGGTGTACTATTTCATAAACCCTAGAGACTGTAATAGCTATGACGTCCACAGTTTATTGATAACATTCACTCTAAGTATTTGTGTAAACAACGAAACACTTCGTAACCCACGGTTGGTTGACGTGTAAGCTTCCGATTTGCCCAAAGACCGTAGGTTATAACCCGTAACCTGTAAAGTGCTCCGCATACTCCGGAAAGTGCAAAAAGTGCAGCGAATCAGTCCACCAACCGTGGGTTACGAACGGTAACCTGGGGGAATCGGATGGTTACGGGGATTTCGCCTCGTCCTGGCGGACTCGGCTACATCCCGTAACCATCCTCTTCCCCCAGGTTACCTAGTTCGTAACCAACTGCGATTTGCATGAGGAGGCGCTTACCCAATCGTCCTGAGCATGTGCTTGTACCGAAGTCGAGGACCCAGAATGGAACAATCCCAAGTGAAACCACAATTGTTGCATCCGAAGAGCCTACTGCTGCATTCACATGATCGGCGATTAGTTCATGTCCATATAAATTGAAAAAGAAATAGTAAAAGGGCGATACTACGTTCGGTTGTTATACCGAGGAAAAACGAGCAATCGCTTACCTCAAGCTTCGCAATCAGTTTCATACCGAAGCAGTTGTTTAAGCTACGGGGTACGAGGTATTCCATTCCAGAGAACGATGGGCGATCGGAGGATATCCTATCCGCGACTGGGGGGCCATGGCGGAAGGTACATTCTGTAAACTTTCTAATTATCACACTCCGAACTGGCAGTGAATTTCATAGATCTTAGGAACTTGGTGATTAGGGTTTTGGGGTTTCTGTGGGCAGCGGAACGTTTAGGGGGCTGAGTGAGTTTGACAAGCCTCTTCAGTTCAGCACATTTGCACTGCGGTCGACGCAAATTCGAACAAAGTTGAAGAAGAAAATCAGTGGAGTTTTGCTGGTACGTTTTTTCATGTTTAAATCTTCTTGAATCGTGTGTTCTTCGGATAGGGTGTATGATGAAGTGGAAAGTTCAAGAGAATTCACTCTTGCACCCCAAGAAGAGTCTATAAGATGGTGCCAATTCTCGGGTCTGTGAATAACATACAGTGCACGTAGTCTGTATTCCACACCAGCAGCTGTTGAGTTAGTCGAAGTCAGTTTCGTACATCTGTCAGTAGGTTTTTAGAAGTCATGTTGGTAGTTTTTGTTTTAATTCGAGTAATTTTTGTTCATATCTCATTTGTGTTATTTTGAATGTACGTTGGCTTAGTATTCTTGTCTCCAAGTGGTCGTAGTATATGTACTTCACACCTTGCCCTAATATTTCCCTCACTTCATACAAAACACGTCGGAAATCATCCAGAGTGTTATTCTTCCATAATGGTACGCTGCGATAGCGCACACAGACAAAGCGTTTTCAACATATCCAGTTCAGACAGGTAATGATATATACATAAGGGATGATTATTTTTCCAAAAAATACTACTCATTTAATATATTTCTTCGATGTCCAGTATGGTGTTGCATGGCTTGATACAGATTGCCTAGTACATGTCTTGCATGTAGTGATTCGTCTAATATTCTGTACTGTTGTCTTGTTTTACTTGTTATGTGAGTCTCCAACATTTGGTCGTCTATGGTTATTGCTGCAAAAGTTTCACTGAATGTAGAAATTTTAGGATGACTAATAGGATAGAGCGGGCTACGACACCGAATGGGGATCAATATGTTATGGATTCCGATGGAATGAATAGACGGGAACACTCCGAGGATCTCAGAGACCCCGTTCTAATTCATTCGGAGATTAGTGGTGGTCAGCATCATTCTTATCCAATTCATATGACCTTCGTTGTCAATCGATCACACAATCATCAACTACCGTCATTCACTCCTCCAGCGACATCTTCACCAATCGATAGAACTAGAGGAGTAGACAAGGCCATTTTGAATACCGCGTTACCAGATACATTTGACGCTGGATATGCAGCCGCCATGGAGAGCGTTCAGCGTAGGATGTTACAGAACGTGGAGACTGAACACATGAGGACACAAGTGAGGAGCCCCTTTTCGGTGGAATATGCCGATATTCACGAGAGGTCGCCCGCAGTACATGAGCACACAACGAAAAGGAAAAACAGTCAACCGATGGCGTCGTCTTCTTTACTCGATGCTTCGTTTCTGACTCCGCCAGATGTCGGCATGTTTGCAGGGGATATGAACCTGCACAGTGGGGAACATGGTCGAGATCTTGCTATACGTGATCCCGTCGATGTCAGGATGCGGGAGGAGCTGTGTGTGACAGGGAGCCGGGACTCCTGCAGGAGGGCTATGCAGCGAGGGCAGAATCTAAGTATAAAAAGCATAAAAACTTGAGGAGCAATACACGTTTCAAAATACAGACCGACGCGGGGGGAAATATGCTGACAAACAAGCTGCGTGTAACATCACGTATTAAGCAGCTGATGGCATTTTATGTGGATCCGGCACAGATCCATTACGAAGACGACGACCACCAGTTCATTAAAGTCGAGAGCATTGTACGACAGGAATTTGAGTTTGAACCTCCCCTACGAGAAGGATGGTTCCCTGAGTATATGAGAAAGCCTGTTGAAAAGAGCAGGTCATTGTTTCGACAACATTACGAGGAGACAGCGAAGAAGCATCCCCATTGTCCAGATAACAGACACCCCGCATTGTTGGCATGGTGGGCCAGTCCGCAAGAAAGCAATAAATCAACGAGGATGAAGGAAATGAATAAAAAGAGAGCAGTACAACGTCTAGCCCAAAGAGCTGAAGGAGTTCAGGCGAATGTAACGGATCCAGAATGGCTTCTGGAAATTTACGAGGTATTGTAAAAGACGACAAATGTGCACTTCAATGGTTTTCTATAAACTCCATCTCAGTGGAGTCCAGCTCCATGTAATTGTAGACCAGGGTTGGTAGGTTTTCATTTATACATCATCTGTTCCATTATTAAATTTGATTACGTTTAATTATTTGTATGATTTAGGACTGTAATACAACATCGGAAGTTCGTAATTTGAGAAAAAGAAAAGCAGATGACCAACAAATTGAAGAGAACAATGAGTCGATGCTCAACGAGAATGTCAACAGTGGAGAGGTACGTGATCTATGTCAAGCAACAATTGAACAAAGTAGTGAGTGAGTGGTTTTGGGGATTATTCATTGCCTTCCCAGTATGACTGCAACTCATTCTGAACTACAGAGAGAGGTACCTCACATTATAATGGTAATTGCTGTAATCTTTTTAAAATAAAATTGTCGAGTGTTCATGATATTTCTCCAGGGGGGATCCAGGACATCCTGAACATCTGAAGTAGACCCCGAACAATTTGTACGTCAAGCATCAGTAAAATCCGTGGAAAACATGTCGTTCAACTTCGACAATGACATTTCACAGTTACTTGCACGCCTTCGTCGACGAGGCAATTATTCGAACATCATGGGCCATCTTCACTCCCTGATGGAGGCAGAGATCAAAGATTCAGACCAGCCTTCTGTAGGAGGTAACCGAGAACTTTATGCTACGATATAGGTAGTTGTCGATTAAGTTTGACTTTGTAATTACAGATATGCCTTGTTAACCGTAATGAATAAAAAATACGTGCTAGTTTACCGTACATGCTTAGCAGTTTAAACCATTTTATTTCCGGTATATACAGAAATGAACGACGTAGTCGGCACTCCTCCGCCTATTACCGAGCATTCCTTGCCCAACGCTGGTTTTACAGAGTTATATTGATGGAGATTATGTTAAAGAAGGATCGTTTGGACAGACAAATGATGTCAACATTCATGGAGTGGGTTCTTGTCGTGATGATTTTGGTGAGTGTCACGAAGATGAGCCTATAGTAAGTACCATTGTTCACCAACGGGGATCTTCAGGTATGTTATTAGTTTGAAGTGTGAACGACATTTATTTAAAACGATGTTCTTATTCAGTGTTTTCTGGAATGACGAAAAGGTACAGTCAATTGCTAAGAGAGAGAATTGACTACTTCTGAATTTTTTAGATCGAGAAATAACAGTCGTAGCAAACCATCTCAATGTACAATTGTTGTCCACACACAGTCTTCTGGTCTTTCGCTGATTTTACGTTTCATCTATTACGCATTATAATGTATCACCATTTCCACTTCTACTCCTTCTGACTTGTTTGATGTTACTCATTTATTTTTTGTTCACGTTTTCAGTTGCACGCCAGCCTGCAAATACGGTGAGAGAGTCTACGCCATCCGTCGGAGTGGAAGTAGTACAGTCGCCAATTGACGCCGATGCAAATGGGAATGTGCTAGCTGATTCAGCAATGCGGCACACGCGATGGATGGGACTGTAACAGCATTCACCAACGATGGTTCAGTAATTTCCCAACCGGAGTCTAAAGGAAAGACTGTCAATCCATCTGATGTCATGTGGAATAAAAAATCGGTCAGTAAATTTGAAGACCGTCTACCACCTTCAGAATTGAAGCCTATCGACTCTCAGGTACTGTTGTCGATGTTCTACGACAATCGTATGTATACAGGATTAATGCTATGAAAGTTTTCTTTATGATGTCTAACACTCTTTCCATTGTTCGTACAATTTTCCCCAGATAAAATTTCCAATGGGCAAGAACAAAGATGTTTGGGTTCTGCATCCTACACGGCTTGGCAGCGCAGTTGCACTAGAAAGATCAGGATACAACTTCAAAACAACCAAACGGACGCTGCAGTCCTCTCCGTGGCGTACAATAAATTGGGAAGCAGGTTTACAGCTTGTAGAGATTATAAAAGTATTCCAATCGGGAGTCAAGGTAATGCATCCTAGCAAACAGCCGAACCGCGGAGTGAAATTGCTTGATGATGTAAGAGAAGCGGAGTCATCCAACAATGCTATGGTTCTATGGGGCTCGGATAACATAGTAGAGATCTCGAAACCTGCCAAAAAAACCAAGTTGAAGTGAAGTTGTGTCTACATATTCAACTTAAACTTACCTGCGATGAGAATTTAATTGCTGAACCAATCGCCTACTGACATAGTTTGCTGACTTACTGTTTAATAGTTACTAGGTGATATGAATAGCATTTACTTTTCATTGCTGAACATTCTTCGGATGCTATAAATTGTCGTAAATACAATCCAATTTTTGTGTACATATATGCAACATGCAATGTAAGCTTAGATTGTTCCACATTTCGTTTAGGCTCATTTTTATGTGCTCTTACATCATATTCTTAATTCATTTTTAGACAATTTCTCACTGTCTCAGATGAAGAATATATTTCACAATGTGCCACGCAAAAACAGACACACTTGTTGTCGCACAGGAGGTCCGACTCGTACGGGATACAGTGAAGATTTATTGAGTTTATCTCGATGGAATGGGAGTTTATTCTATTCTCTCCGTTGACAACATAACCCAAGTTTACAGAGCGCTCAAGGTACCCGCAGTCCTTTCATGCCGGAACACGGAAACGCAACTAACATCCGGATAGCACTCCAATTGAGCGTAAACTTCCGTATTGTCACTAGGTTTCGAGTATCGTCCAGGGATTCAATAGTGTTTCACCAAGTAATTACTCCTAATAGTTCCGAGCCTTGCCACTGCTCGGATAGTGTATCCGGAACGTAACTCCTCGACTATCTTTCTCTCTCTCCCTCTCTCTTTCTCTGTCTCGTCAGGTTTTTCGTCCACAAACCCCAACGTTTTGGAAAAGATACCGTCTCACAACTGACTTAGAGTACTGTGGTCAGTAGGCCACACAGACGACTACTTCCGATCCGTAAGACTACAACGACAAACCAATCCGGATCTGGGAGAACCAGGATCCGATTATCCCTAGGCGACCCGTGCCACGTTCCGAATCCCCCTCTCACAGTGTACGGAACCTCTTCAGAAGTTCAGGGAGCCCGATCAAGTATTCCTCAATCCGCTTTGACTCTAGTGATGGCTATTCCGCGTGAGGTTGGGTTGGGGACGGAACAGTGAGGCTTCACTCCTACGACAATCCCCTAAATCTCTCCGCTCAATCCCATTACCTTTCCGGTTCGGGTCTCGTCACAACTCCCGTCACCTTCCTATCCGAGCTACAGCGGAACTCTCATATCCTTCCCGGATCATTCACACTTAACTGGAAACCACGCACAGTACTTGCAAAACACGAATACTTTACTGATAAGGAATATAGGGAGAAAACATGCAAAACGAAGACCCGGACTGCATCGCCTTCCCCGTTTAAGTAAGCAGGGGTTTTCACAAAAGCGGCGGTGCCGGCAGCTCAATCAAAAACCCTAATCCTTAATTATCTACCTAGAATCCTACTTTACGAATAATCCGGATCTCCCGATCCGAAACCTACTCCTATAAATCCGGAAAGTGACTGCCAGTTGCAACGAGAGGAATCTACCCCATCTTCGTCTTCTTGTGGCTCTCCTGCTCTCGGTCCTTCTCCTTCGACCTGGTCATCCGTGGCTCGGATCCTTCTGTCCTCGCTGCCCGCTCCGCCTGACGCCTAGCACTCCGTTTCGCCTTTGACTCCTTCGTCTTAGTCTCCAAGGAAAGCCAGGTAACGACCCGGTTCTTCGGAGATTTGGGAGACTTCGGCAACATATGCGAGGGAGGGGTTCCAGACGTAGGGGTCCGAGTCCCAGTTCCGATTGTCCCAACCGGGGAGCTCGCATAGGTTATCGAGTCGGACCCGGAAATCGTAATGGGTCCCTTCTCCGCCGGATCCTTCCTCTTTCTCAAAACTCTCCGTGCACCGGAACTGTCAGCAGGGGAGTCCACCACTGGCGTTCCGGTGGGTGTAGGAGTCACCGTTCCGGTCTGGGCTGTGGGTGAAGGGGTAAGTGCCCCCTCTTGAGTCACTCAGGTCCGTCCGGTAGGTGAAATGGCCCTTCCCCATTCTGCTCCTGCTACCTCCCCTTGGTAAGCCGGAATGATTACCGACGCTCCGAGTGTTGGGAGAACAACCGGCTGCACGGGCCGAGTTACCTCTTCTGTAACCGTCCGCTCCTCGGATCGCCTAACGGTGACTGTAGTCCCTGTCACCTCCGCCTGACCGGTGGCGATCGCGCAGCTTTGCTGAGCCGTGCTGGCTCCGGGTGACGCCACCTGACCTTGGTGTTCCCGGATCATATCCGCGATCGTCCGAGCCGGTTTGAAGATATCTGAGTCGACCGCCATCTGCTCCTCAAGCTGGAGGTTGCGCTCCAATGGGGTCCTGAATGCTACACCGCGGGATTTCCCTACAATGGTCCGAGAGGGAGATCCGGGAAACCTAGTTCCGACGCTGGGACTTCGGACTCCCGGATTGAGCAGCTGCCGAACCTTCTTCAGAATCAAGTTCATCGAGTGCTCGCACTTGGAAAGGATCGTGATGATCCTCTACTTGTTCTCCAAATCTGCGGGCTGCAACACATTCTCGTCGAACAACCGGGCCTTGTTGACTATAGCACCCGGATTCCCTACCAACTTCCGAAGCTCACCCAATGTCTCCTCCTGCTCGGCATGGAACTTCCGGATCTCCTCGCTCTTCGTCGCCAGTTCCCTCGTAAGCTCCTGCAACTGAAGCTCCAACTGCTTCTTCTCACTCCGAAGCTTCGGGGCGTCCTTCAAAAGCTCCACCTCTCGGATCACCTCCTCCGGTAAACAGCCCCCGAGTGACGTGCAGACTCTCCGGAACAGCGTCTCGATCCAATCGTAAGAGGCTTGCGCCCGATGAGTTTCCTCCCGAATTCCCCGGAACGGTTCAACCGGAAATCCCCGCTCGGAACTGACCTCCTTCCGTTCCGCATCTCCCCGGGCCGTGGAGGGCTCCACGTGCTGCGACGTAGCGCTTTCCGATCGCGACTTGGAGTGGGCCTTCGTAGCGCCGGGATTTGGAATGATCGCCGTATCATCATCCCCTTTCGTGGACGCTGTATCCGAGGTTTCGCCGTGCGGTACGACATCCAACCCTGGCGGGATCTCCTGAAAATTGAGGAAGTTCTTCGCCACAGTATAACTCTCCTCTTCCTTATCCATCAGCAAGCTATACGTATGATAGAGGTGGTAGAGAAAAGGGGTGATTGGCGTTGGCTTCTTTCCGATCGAGGGCACCAAATTCTGCACAGTTTCCGCCATGAGTGCAGCCCAATTCACCGGACGCTCTCCCGTGTACGCTCCGTGGATGGTGTTTCGGACCGTGATGGTGACCTGTTTCGGTTTCAACGGATACAGGATCGGAACGAGGAAGGCTAGGACCTGTCTCTGTCTCCTATCCTTACAGGCATCTATCGGGTATCCATTATTCTTATGGATCTTTCCGTGGAACCTATCCTGTACGTACTTATCCGTCCGGGTTGCCCAAAGGAAACCGTTCTGCTCAAAACAGTAAGTTTCCGCCCACTGTTCCGCGCACCACAGCGTGGGCTTGCCCCGGATCGTGTTGTCCCACCTATTGTCCGGCCCGTCCAGGATCTCCGCCACCATCGCCTCATCCTTCAGCAACCATGGCCGTGACAGCAAACCCTTGCATCTCATCCGGGTGAGGTCGTCAATCAACTTGTTCATCGCTGACTCTCTCTCTGGAGTGGCGGGGCTAAGAACTCTACACTGAACGTGCGCCATTCCTACGTCTCACTTCTCTTCCTTTGCGATCCGACAACAAGAAACCCGGCAATCCAACTGCCAGTGAATCGGAAAAGACAAAACACCTCACCGCTCTTTCACTCTCTACTCCCAGTCCGCAAAAAGGAACTCCAAACCCTAACACTCCCGCTCATATACCCAGGGTATCATAAACGCTGCGGCGGCCCGTAATTGCAGCGGCCACCGTACCGAGCTAGGCACCTATCCGAGTCATGATGAGTTCCGCGTCGTTTCGGATCCTAGACGCGGTTACAGTAACGGTCAGTTCTCGGATCGTCGATCTGTTCCAAGGTTTCTCTTCCGAGTTCCGGGATCAAGGTTCCGAGAATACTTCCTGCGTTAACTGTTTTAAGGTTCCTGGGGTATCCGGTTTGTGCTAACTCTTAATGCGGCTAGTGCCTAGCTAGTTTTTACCTAATTAACCAAAAAAAATGAAATTTAAATGAAATTCTAACTCCGGATGGGGCTCTTCCGGTTTATTCTGAGTTTCTCGGATCCCACAGTTAGAGCAAGGGCTAGAAGGGGTCGAGTATCTGTTAGCAAGCTTGGTAATGGTAGCAGGGGCGCCTGTGTTCTATTTAAGGCTCCTAACTCTCTGCGAATATCATTTGCCGCGGTCAGTATGTCTTGCAAGGTTTTAACCCCACGGATCACGATGCCTTGTTGTATCCAAGGTAACAGTCCCTTCTTAAATCACTCACAAAGATAATCCTCTTTGAGGTGGTGACTTAATTTATCCGCAAGCTGTTTGAACCTATCGTAAAATTTTTTCACTGGTTCATTTTTGTCTCGGGTAATGCTACCTAAAGCACATAGGACCTCTGAATTGCTTTTAAGCTTTCTAAACTTGTAAAGAAAGCTACGTTCCATGTCGTCTCAATTTGCATGAGAGTGTTTAGTTTCAAAGTCAATGTACCAGTTGATATGATTACCTTGGAACGTGGTTGCAAAAATGTTTTGAAGATCTTTGGTATTGGTGACCCCATTCGTCCGTGCAATTACCTTAAATCATCTAATGTGCCAATCTGGGTCCCTTATTTTATCAAACACTTGGTAAGAAATCTTGGGATACTTGGTATTTTTACTTATGTCACCTTGGCTACGAAGTGTGGCAGCCGTGTGATTTTCTCAAGGAATCGTGGTAGACCTTATTGCCTCCAGAAGGGCTTCTGAAGCTTGAGGTGTTCTGTGGATGGCCTCATGAGTTCTACTGTCTTGGAGGGTTTGATATTGAGCACTGAGTAATTCTAACTTGGCGTTAGTAGCTTCATTCTTGGCTACCAAGTCAGTCATTTGCTGCCTCATCCATACTAGGAATTCTTTTGTGGATATTGGATCTTCTTGGTTGCAGGCTTCTTCCGCTTCATTGATTCGCTCCAAGGGGGATTTTTGTAGTGGCATGGTGATCAAATGTTTTCAAGGAAGACTTAGAGCAACCTTAGCATTACATCCCCAGCATGGTCGCCAAAATGTTAGTCCGGCTTATACCATGGAGATGCTAAGAGTAGGGCTGGTAGTTAAAGGGGGGGGGGTGTTGGGTGACTAATAGGGAGTAGTGGTAATAGGGTGTGACCGTGGAGGCCACGGTCATAGCAGTTGGGGTATCTCTGGCAGCAGACTCAGACAGTTGGGAGGAGGGAGATCAAGGGAGGCTGTGGAGATTCTCAAGGCAAGACTCAAGCCGGGAGATCCTTGACCAGGGTGTGTGTGTGTGCCTTGAGGACTCCAACGGGTTGTTGGATTAAACCAAGGTACCCTGGGCAGACCAAAGAGTGAATGAAACCAATGATGATCAAACATAAAAGAGTATCAAAACCGCGTACATGCCTAGGATTAGAGTCATACATGCACAGTGTCACCAAGGAGAAAGATAGACATAAGCTGAGACAGCAAGGAGGCAAGGAGTTTTAGCAAAGAATAGTCTATGATAACAGGAGTGCCAAGGTCTCCAAGAGCAGCGCTCAGGCATACAAAACGGCAGCCAAGTGACCTAGACTATAATCCGACTCAACTACAAGAAAATGAAGAGTGTAAGTCCCTGTCTGACTACCTTGCTTATACTTTCTGTTCGTAGTTTCTAGCTATTCACTGCTAGTTCGCACCGCCTTGGTGTCCCTAACTGCCGAGGCTGGGCCAGGTAACAATTGCTTAAGATGTTTTAGTATAGAGTATTCTTGATAATCTGCCGCTCGGTGGTATGTTTTGCAATATCTTGTGGTGGCAGAATTGCTCATATGCTATTCTTTGTGCAATTTACATTGTTGTGAGTATAGTTGTTCCATTTCTCCTGTACGAATTTGAGAAAATACACTATTCGGAGTGTTTTCAGTCATATTGACTTCTTTGAAGTGTAAAGATTTGATTACAGCCCACTCATTCATGTCAGATGTTTGTCGCTTTTAACGTCGTTAGCATTTTGTATCTCTGGTAGTACATAGTGTACAAGTTAGAATACAATATACCTATTTTGGTACAACTCTCTAGTGCAAAGTTATTCCTAAGTCCTTACATCCAATAGAAGCTATGTATCTTCATATCTTGTGTTCTTTGAATTGCTCATACGGTACCCTTTGTGCAGTCTACGTTGTTATCTCTCTCGTTAGTATAGTTGTTCTAAAGGTCTTGTGGAGATTTGAGAAAATACATTCTTTGAAGTGTTTTCAGCCATGGTGAGTTCTCCGATTTCCTAAGATTTTATTACATCCGACTCGTTGGTGTTAGAAACTTGTCGTGTGGTTTTGTTGTTACAATTTTGTACTACTGGTAGTACATAGTATACAAATTGAAGTACCATATTTAGTGCTTTTGGCACAAATCTTTTGTACTATATGACTAATTTATGCTCCTACAATGTATCATACACTAATTTCAGAATATGCTACTATGTTTCAATTCCTTGGAAGTCATGGATTACAAAGGCGATGAGTAGATGGTTCGCAATAGGGTTTTATCTAGGAAGACGAGCCGGCCAGTGACAACTACGAAGATGGCAACAACGTGGATCTTCCACCTAGCCCACAGGCTCGTAGCTACCTTGACGGGAAGGTGAAGAAGAGCCTTTTGGACAAGCAACTCGATTAGTTGGCATCTCTGAAGACGTGTCATCACATGTTGTCACTGTAGAGGAGTTCGGAAGCAAGTATAACTTGTCCACTTGAGGTAAAAACCCAAACAAGCTGCGACCTTGACACGTTCTACATGACAAAGACGTGAGTGATGTTTTTGGGCCTGCTAAGTGGAGAAAAAAGCAGATATAGGTATCACTATGGAGAATGCAAGGATTAGCCCGCATAGCTAAAATTTCTCGATTGTATACCTGCAAGACTACTCTAAGTCCAAGGAGATAGCAAAGCTGTTTGCTAGGGGAATGATCATGGACAAGCATAAGAAAAAGCCTGTGAGCTAGTCAAAGTTTGCAGGGACCTTCAACAAAACCAAAACAGCAAATGGCTGAAGAATGTTAAGTTGTGTATCATAGGCCTTGTTAAGCTCATTGGTGCCGATGAGCTCATTGTCAAGCTAGAAGGGATTGACAATCTCTTCCATGAACCTACTGCAGTGTCATCATTGGGACTTCTAAGGAGTTCTAAGGTGAATGAAGTGGTGGAGGAGAAGATTCCATACTGTCCAGACATGGAGAAGGATATCAACGACATAATGTAGATGTTGAAGTTGGTGGGATTGTAGCTTCATGCTGTAAATGAAGACCACGTTGGCGCATGAAAAGAGATATAAGAGTTGGCTTCTAAGGTTGCACAAGAGAATGGGGTGCTGCATAAGACCAAGGCTAAGGTTGCAAAAGTATAGAAGGTATTTGATAACCTTGAGGATGAGGATGGTATGAAGGATGAAGATGGTACAGAACTTGCTTATTGGGAATCACTTGGGTCATAAGGGTGTTGTAAACGGTTGTCACACCGTCAGCCTCTAACTGCCGCACGATATAATTGCAAGGAGCAACGTCAACTTTTGTGACATCTACCTCCACAAGTTTGTCATAGTCAAGGGGGTAGTACTTTCCGAAGTCTGCCTCAAACTTAGCAAACCTCCGAATGCACTCCTTAGCCACAACAGTGCCATTAGCGTTGCAATTGGTTGGTAGGTTGTGTTTACTTGGAAGATACACCTCTATGTCTCCATCTGCTTCGACCTGTGAACTAACTCCCACTACAGGTGCGACTTCTCTTTTTTTAGCAGGTGCTTTACTCGTAGGAACCTTCTTCGGAGCACCCCGCACCACTTCTAATCCTGCGGGAGGAATGGAAGCTTGTGTGATCCCTGATGAACTTTCACTCTGTTTCTTTGGGGTCTTCACCTTCGTTTTTTTAGGCGCGGACTCAATTACCTTCGAAATCAACTTCCCGACCTGCATATCTCACACAAGCATACTCACTCGATAAATACGACCTTCATATACCAAAAAAAATCATTTTCTTGTATCTGTAATTATTTGATAGACACAATGGTAATTAACTATGAATGATAATATACCTGCATTTTGATTACAAATGTCTTGGAAGACTGTTTCTGAAATGTCTGGGCCACAAAAGCCGCGAGCGTTGATTCCTTCCATGCCTTTTGTAGCTCAGCATGGTTCAACCCATAGGAAGACAAGTTTATTAGGAGAGCTTTGCGGTTAGAGTCTAGTCGTTGGAGAGTGATACAAACGTATGGATGTGTCCCCTTACACGAAATTACTGAATGTCCGGAGACGGGGACGTAAAGATCTCCATTAGCAAACTTCACTGAAAGGACTGTTGACTTAGATTCAGAGCTCTCTCTCGACAAACACCATCCCGCTGATACGTCGACTGTTTCACTTCTAATGGTGAATTTGACATCTTCAATGTGTTCGAAAAAGTCCTCGTCTCAGTTGGGTGGGCAAATGTCCTATCGAACAGCTATCTTGAAAAGAAAGGGGTCGGATGTTGTCATCCTGCAACGTACGGGCTACACTCAATTAGTGCATATATGAGTACTTAGCAAAACACAAACTGAATGAAATTAAGAAGACCACATTATTTTTGATACACAAATCGACAAATGAATTTGACCTTTCTGTACAAGGCAGTGTGAAGGTAACAATCAATTCTTGCTTACAAGGGGGAAAAAAGAGATTTAGTGATACCAAATCACAGACATAATGCGGGGGAAGATAATGAGATTCTTTGTACTCCCGAAGAAATTTAATGACTGAGAATAAGGAGATCATCTTAAAAGGTAGCTGTATTGACCCGAACCCATTCCGTGTAACAAAAATTTGCTTCCGCCGAAATCCTTAACGCCTCTAAATCTCCGAAGCGGGATGTAGGGTAATTAAGGTGATCACCTCAATTGCAAATCACTAATAAACATATACATACCTCTGGGCACATCCAACTTGGACTAGGGTAGATGATCTACAATTCTTCAGAGGAACTTTAAGCTACTATGCTAACAAGAGGAAATTTGGAAACGGGATGAACAAGTATTCATGTGACAGTCGGGAGTTAAAGTAGTTGAACGAGAGAATTGTGTCGATACAACATACTGGCGCACTTACAAAGGCTGAATTGACGCAGAATTCAAAAAACGAGTGACCAAAAACCGAGAACAAGCAGAAATAAGGAGATCTCCTAAATAAGGTATCATTAAACTCTATGATGGAAATGATATATGATCTATAGAAGAAAAAGGTGAATCCCAAGATCACAAAAAGGCTATGCAACCTAGGAACTAAATCGTTACAGTGCTAAGATCGCTAAGAACCTGAACAGCACAATGCAAGGTGAACACCACAAAAAGCCACCTTTTGAAAAAAATGGCAACATAATCATATGCTCACAATGTGAAATAAAAAAACTCCTCCCGATGATTTAGTCATAATAAGGATACAGGGTCTTAGAGAGAGACTCGTTTGGTTGATGTTCTTAAATTCAAAACTACCATAGGAACGTGGTATATCATCTGAACTATTATGTAAAGTAGTTTTTGAAGAAAACTAACAAATGACTGACAGTCACTCCTGTAATTCCAAAGAACTCTCTACATGCACCAACAAATACAGATTGAAAATAATGCCTTCAGGATATCGACAACAATAAACGACGCTATAGGAAGATTCTAAACCTCTACTATCGGAACTCTAGGAATAAATCAAAGAATAGTGTACAGGTGCTTGACTTGTGATTCCAAAGGAAACAATGTAGAAGAGTCTAATGACAAGCAATCGTGGGAAGAAAAACCGGGACATACACAAAACGTCCACAGGTTCCTTCCAGAAATGAGAAAGAACATGTAAACCCTACTACATACACTGCAAGCAATTCAGAAAAAAGTCTAAACCCTACAAATATCAAAACACGAATACAAGTTCACAGTGGTCGGAAATCAGAAATATAAAAGTTGGAGATCAAGCTAACTTGTCATACAGAACGCGCAAGGTCCACCTTAAATGATGACCAACTCAACACCAGGATGACTTATTGATACTGCACGAAACACCTGTGTTGTATCTTCCCAAATAACCAGCAGCTCAGATTTGGAAAGACGAGTGAATGTAACAAAAATCAGCTCTACTGCTCTAAAGGGGCGAACTTGAAATAGGGATTGGAACTACTGAAACAATTGTGGACGTTTGAGCCGCTGGTAACAATCCCAAACTACAGAACAAAATTGTATGCGTGGTAGACCGCGATGTAGGAAATCAATTCCATGCTGATACCATAGAGGGGTTTCACGAACGTCTAGGACGAGTGAGAGGAGTGGAAATGAGAACAAAGGTTTCAGAAGAGGAGGAGGTCGATGACGGCGGGACAGCGCTGGAGGATTACCGGGAACCAATGCTCCCATCGGGGTAAAGGTAGCGAACACGAATGGGAACGCAGTGACAAACACATTGTGATGTAAAATAATGACGTGGAGAATATTGAGGTCAACTGACATGATGAAAATCGTGGTGGGAACACTCCACTGAATCAGGTGACAGGTAAAAATATATGTATATATATATATAACTAAAATCTTAATTTTTATTATTATAATTTCTCAGTTACATAAATATATATACCTAATTATATATGCTTATATTATATCAAATTTTCATATATATATATATATATATATATATATATATATATATATATATATATATATATATATATATATGTTTTTATATATATATATATATATATATATATATATATATATATATATATATATATATATAAAAACATATATATGAGTGTATATATATATATATTAAAACATGAATACATAAATAAAAGTATAAGTATTCAAAAATATATTCTTATAATAATTTATTTATATGATTATCATTCCAAAAAATACTCATATATATAAATATAAATATGAATATATATATATATATATGAAAATTTGATATAATATAAGCATATATAATTAGGTATATATATTCATGTAACTGAGAAATTATAATAATAAAAATTAAGAATTTAGTTATATATATATATATATATATATATATATATATATATATATATATATATATATATATATATATATATATATATATATATATATATATATATATATATATATATATATATATATATATATATTTATACATATATTTTTAAGAACATAGATGAATATATAATAATAATTAATTAAGTGTACATATTTATATATCTTTGAATATATATTCATTTAAATGTATACATATATAATGATGTATTTATATATTTAATATATATCTAGTTTGTTGTTTTACCATAGACAATGATACAAGAATGAATAAAGAAGCTTTTATATTTATATAACTTTGATTATACATTTATGTAATGTTATCACACATAACCACTAGTAAGTTGTTGTTCATATAAGTATGTAGATGTGTTGCTTTTATGTATTCATCTATATGAATATATACATGAATGCAACTTAGCTGCATATCCATATGAAAAGTAATTTACTTCGGATTTTTTTATTTTTGGTTTGAGCGGATAGTATAAGAAGGCTAATATGTACATGATTGTTCAACAAATTACAATATGTTTAATCTAACATCTAATGTTTAACCATATCTTAAATACCATTTCATTGTGATTTGTTGTATGTAATTACTGGGGAATTCGACGGCCTGAATCTTGCACGAGGATGTACTTGCTTATAAGTGACAATGGAGATTAGATAATTCCTATGGAGCTAGAGAATTCTAGAGCTTTTTTTTTAGAATTTTAATAATTGTATTGTGTTTTTTTTTTTTTTTTATAATTTTTCTACCTTATGTATATATTTTTTTGTCTTTGTGTTTTATAATTGTGTTTAAGTAATATAATTGAAATGGGCTCTTTCTTGCAAATTATCAGAGTTCATCCTGCTATAATCTTGGTTGCTTTCCTGGCGGATCTTCATCGTCAGGTTCTCTTTTCCGCTTCCATATTGGAACATATCGTTTTTCACATATCGATCCTGTTTGTCCACATCCTACACGATTCAACCAAATCCCTTCATTATTTGCTTTCCATGCGCAATCTATACATTCTATAGCCATTGAAACGTAGTTTACTAGAGGAGGTTTCCATATTTTAATATCTACGATAAGCCATACTCCCTAGGTCTTTAAAATTGCATATCCAAGTCAAACCTAGTAAATGTCCATTAGTGCGTCGATTTAAGGATATTCAAAAAAATCGTTCCGATTCATGTACTCGAAGGTGTCCAGGAACTTTCACAATTTCCCTTGGACCATCCAGAACTCCATATGTAAGCATTAATTCATCATCCAGATCATTAAATACAGAGACCCTGTACTCTGTCAGATGTTCGTAATGGTCCTCTGCCTCCTTCCATTGTCCAAGTATCTTGAAGTGATGCCTACCGCGAAAAGGGCTAAAGTGCGATACATACACACCATCGCGTTCAATATTCCATCGACATAAATACTGATCAGGGCTGGGACCTTGTTCACAAATAGGAGAATTGTCATCGTTGAAATTTGCATCTCTGTGCCGCATAAGACGAGCATTTGGATGCTCCCAAATGCACATGAAATCTATCTCATATTATTGGGCACAGTTCCATTCACGAATTTTGTATTCAAAATCACAAAACAAATTATCTTCATAATCGAGAAGACCGCGGCCAACTACGACAGATGTATGAGGTTTGATATGATCAAAAAGGACGCTCCGCTGTTTTGGCAGACCATAATCATATACCTTTAAAACATTGTAGCCATACTTTCTTGTATATATTATTTGTAATTTTAAGTGGCGACAATACATTCTGTGGAGGTTCGTCATCAAATTAATGTACTTGTGGGTAAGTTATCAAAATTATGGAATACAACGACAAAAACAGGCCTTTAAGTTTATGAACTTCCATACTTGAAATTATATGTCTAATTTGATTGAATTCTAATAGTATATAATAATAACCTTGCAAATTATGGGGAAAATATACAACTAGAATGGCTCCTTTGCAATGTTTTATAACAAGTCCATCATTTCAAAAATTTGATGTGATTCTATATGAAATCCACGTACTGTCTTTAATTGGTGCTGAAGCAACTTCATGAAAGAAATTTATAT
Source organism: Ceratodon purpureus (assembly GCA_014871385.1). Classification (NCBI taxonomy): domain Eukaryota; kingdom Viridiplantae; phylum Streptophyta; class Bryopsida; order Pseudoditrichales; family Ditrichaceae; genus Ceratodon; species Ceratodon purpureus. The sequence continues at coordinate 32,077,262 of CM026426.1, read as the reverse complement.
ATAAGAGCAATTTCCGACAACATATGAGTACACATGTACTTGAATAACTATTTCAATTCACTTAAAACAGTAATTATCCGTAGAGTTGCGAATGATTTTTTTTTATTTATTTATTTCTTTTGGTTGAAAGTAACGGTGTAGAATGAATTGACTTCTACTTCTTGAGGATTCAAAGAATTATTATTGGACGAATGTTATAGCCCACATAGAATGGTAACCGTCTAAATTCATATAATATACAGTGGTCATATTATAGTTTGGTTGTTGTAAAGATTAATAAATCCTTCGTGACAGTGTCAATCCATAAAAAACAAAATAATCTACTTTTAGGCTATCAAAGTGTTTCCATTTAAAATAAAGATTGGTAACTATAAATGACATGGCTTTTTATATCTGAACTGTTAATAGACCGAAAAGGATGATTGCCGATATTTAATTGATGATAAAAATTAAGCTTTTCGTTGACGTGAGTCTCATGATATCTCATTATATTATGATCAGTTTTTACACATTTGGGTATTATACGATTCTAAGAATATATATTTCTCTTCACCATGAATTCTTCAGTTACATACGGATATAAATTTTTTCCTGATACAGAATTACCCTATGTTTTTCAAGTACTACTTAGTTGTCGTTTTGAGGTGCTAATTCTAGAATAAGGATACATGACTGTATGAAGTAGTAAGCCACCTGATGTAATCATAATCCTCCTTTGAAATGCCAACTGAAACACCCAATCGATTAGGATCAAACTCAAAATGTCTTGTCTGCTCTCGAACAAGTCATTTCTAATAGCGTGGTGGATTTTCATTCGTTCCAGATGTCCAATTCAATGCATCCTCTCCTCCACTAACAACCCTCACAAAAAAGGCGAGAGTGGAGTTCCAGTTCTCCTGCGAGTGTCCTCTTCCAACACCATTCTCTGATCACGGATTCCGCTATTTCGGTACAATGTCTACCTCTGTGGTCCCACTCTCTCACCTCGAAAGCGCAGTACAGATCCTAGAGTGGCTTCTAACGGTGCGTAGAATTCAGGAACGAGCTAATTTCGTAGACCTTCCGAATCATGAATCAATTATTCTATGCCTCTTCCAGTGTAGCTCAGTTCTTCAGTGGAACCAGAGGTGCCAGGAGCAATTCAACTCAATAAACACGTTAATGGACATTAACTACGTTCAAACGAGGACCTTGAATGATCCAGGTATGGTGGGGCTGGAACATCAGCAACCTGCTACGCCCAGCTCACCGCGTCGCCAAGAAGGATCCGAGGACACTCTCCGTCATCGTCGCCGTAGACAACCCAAATGTTGGATTCACCGAGTCTCGAACTCTGTGCCTAGGCAGCGCACTTTGGCCCACGCGAGACTCCCTTATCATTTGCGTCGTGCCAGGATCCTTCGCATGTCCCATGCACGACAGCCAAGTGGAGGTGAGGAGATGTCTGCGACCATGAATGCCCCACGGAATCTGTGGGGCCCTTTGCAACTAGAAGAGTCACAGAATTTAAGAGGAATGGACCTGCCCGCAGGTGGTGGGAGACAGTCTCTGCATGTTGGTTGTTGCTGCCATCCTGAAATTGTCGAACTCAGTTCCTCCTAGTAGCTAGAAAGAGAAAGAAGACAAGATAACAAAGAATTTGGTGAGCGCCAAGCTGGGGATCCAATGAAGGCATTGGTGGGTAGGGAGAGCAACGAGGTTGTAGCCGTTACCTTGAATCGGCCTAGCACTGGTTTCTCTCGATTTTCTTTGTACTGAAATTTCTTCCCGGTTGGACTATCCTCGTGAGCAATTTTCTGTAGGATGTGTGTCTCAGCTGTGCGACGTCTATTGAGGCTAGGATAAAATCAAGTCCATTTTTGTAGGAGGCTTATATAGTAGAGGAATGTTGCCATTACAGTTAGTGCATATGCTTTTGCATTGACAGGTATGTAAAATTATGGTTTTCTGAAATGCATGAAGTTACTCCATTTCCAAATATCTGCATATTTTGAAGACGATCTAGTGGCGATTATTCACTGTATGCATCTTTCCATTTATTCACAGCAATAGGATGGATTAACGGGGATGATTATTGCTCTGCCATTTGAGCTTTACCTTAACAGACCCCTAATATTGAGGATAATTTGGAAATTCAAGGAGAATCTCCGGGAATGTTGGCTTAAAGTCTGGTCTGCCGATTTTTAGTCTATTCTACTTTATCGCATTCTTTGTTTATTTGTTTTTAATGCATTGAATAGAGTGTACAACCTAACATTCTTGGGAATAATTTTCTTTTCTAAATTAGTAGTTTGTTAAATGTACAGAAATCGAATATGGCCTAGTTCCGCGGTCCATCACTCGTACAAACTAACTCGCAGAGCCCGGTTTTGTATACTGGTTTCCTGCTCAATCCTTGTTGTCAATTTTCTCTACATAAACTACCATTCCCAAAATGATAATTTCTGTTCTGAAGTTTGCATGAGGCGGAAGCGCTGTCGGTCTGGCTTATTGGTCTCAGAGGGCTCTGAGTTCTTTAGATATTAATCCACCTTCAAGGTATGAATGTTCTGCTTTGTTCCTTTGGATTTCTGCATTTTTCTTCTCTTACTGAGTATGTTGGCCACTACGGTACATTTGGTTTCAGAAGTACTACCATTCAGTCTTAGATATTGTGATAGGAGTTCTTCATGCATATTTTGTTGCAAGTGCATGTTCTTCAGTGTATTTGTAGTTTAAACTGTGAACTTCGAATGACGTAGCTTCTTATGCAATTCACCTCTAAGGTAGACTTTTGAGACATTTTGCCGTCAATCCTGCTGTGTAATGAATTGTTGTGAACGTCTTATGCTTAACGTATTTGTGTTATAGTTCTTCTTGTTGATAAAATTTGAGTTAGGTGGACGCATGTTACTGTATTCTCTCTCTCTTCCCATTTTTGCATGGAATTGGTCATCTGACAGTACACTTACAACTTACTTATAAAGTCTGTAGACGGAAAACCTCACAGTAATCTCTATCTCGTAGTTCGAATCTTTTGGTTTACGAACGTGACTGACATGATATTCTAAGTTTTCCTTTAACAAGTTGAATAATGTTGACGAACTCTGCTTTACAAGTGGCATCTCGACATCGTGAACGTCGTTTATTTCCAAACTAGAAGTTGCTAGTCTTTGTCGCATATGCTGACGTCAGAGAAGTTTAATTGTTCATATTTTCAAACACGTATGGATGGTTTGTAGTGAAATAGATATTATCACAAATGAGACTTCATTACGACCTAGTATATGACTCCAATCGTGTACTAATTTCATTACTGTAACCTTACTTCGCCCACATGAAGATTAAGGTGAGTCCCTTTATCACTGTATGTTAGTAAGAAAATCAGTGTGAAGCCATTTACTATTGTGATACACATCAAGAATATGGCAAAATTAAATTTGTTTTGAAACGTATTTACGGTGGTTATCATATGATGCATGTTTGTTTGGGAACTCTGCCTCGAATGTTTATTCGTATGGCTGGATGATGCAATTCCTTCATCCTTATTTTCATGTTTAAGATGGCCACCTTAATTTGGTGCGGCTTAATGATTCCCGATTACTCCATTTCATGTCCCCTATCTTTGATGTTATGCAAGAGATTACAGTATGAAGGGTGGTCTGCTATTTGGAGTTTAAGAATGTCCCCCTAATTCATTAGATGTGACTGGTGATTTATATGTTTTGGGCATACACATTATTCACAACAAAATCATACCCATCAGGAAGATGGTTACAATAGTCAATATCATTAACATTGTCGCAAACTATATACATTGTCAATCCATCTATACTATCTTTATTTATCACAAGCATCATGAATATTTAAGGTGATCCCCTTAATTCTGTAATACGGAGAATACGCTGGGGCTCCAACTGATTGTGTTGCAGACACTCTACTTGCAGATCCTTTTGTACGTGATGAAACCTTTTCAGACATAGTTCAGTGTCATTTTTTCTAACATGTATGATTTGCAATTTACTCCATGAAAGATTTCCCCAACGTCCACCGAGTAGAATATCACTGCATATGATGAGTTCCAAGGTTTGGGACAGAATTTCTCATGGTTATTGAAAACCCAAAAAACGATTGACTGCATGGATTTTGCATGGAATTGCCGACGTACCTACAAGTGGATATTACATATTAAAAGTATCCTCCGCAATAATTTTCTCCACCATCCTTTGGTTTATAGTATGATTGATGAAGATTTGTATATCCGTAGAACCTGAGCATTCTTATAATGTTTTGTCCCGTTGTTTCCTAATAATGACTCTTTTGTTCTACAGAATCCAGACCTGATCCGAAACATGGCGGCGGACCCTAGCGACTTGTCAGAAGAGGTATTTCCTCGTTCTATTTCTCCCTCCGCATGTCGGGGTCAGTTGACTATTGATTACACGTCATTGATTATCTCACACGGTGACACTTGCATTTCTAGATATTTAACATTCATGCCATCACTATTTTTATACAGATTTTGTTTGAAGGAGAAATAAAAGAAGCAGCTATTCAAGTGCCTCCTATTCTCAAAGGTTATATCCATATCCACACTACTACCGACGGCTGAACAGTATGGAAGTAGATGCCTTTTTGAAGTTGATCACTTTCCGGCTGCTTTATAGATTTGGACATTGGTATAAGTATATGGATTAAGGTGGCCACCTTAAAACAGTAATGCCAAAGAAGACGCGTTCCTCAATCATATCGTTTCTACTCCACGAGTAATTAAATTATTTTGATTCCAATCGTGAATTGAGAAGTTTTCTCCTGCTTTAGATATTTAAAATGACTTCATCTTGTCGTTGTCCTTGTTCAATATTTCAACAGATCCAGCACTGAGAGGGGAGGTCAATGACGCCAATACTAGGCCGAGCCCCTACTTTGTTCTAAGCAATCTTTTACTGAGTCTTTCTTTCTCGTTTTATATTTTCAGTCTCATAGGCGGACATCATTTTCCTTTGAGACGTAATGGTTCTGAAACTGTCTATTATAGGAGCCGACGCCATCGGACTTGGAGCCCGACGATTCTATGCCTGAGGTTCATGTACAGGTCGATGACAACATACCAAAACCTATCCGTGCTGGGCTCCCACGAGCAGAGAGGTTAAACCAGAACATGTCGTTATTTAATGTACACAAGAAATTGGTCGGTGGAGGAGTAGTTCGGAACTGTCAAGAAGCAGACTGCATCGATAACCGGCAGTTAGGTCCTGAAGATGTCAGGGTCCTCATCTTAGAGAGCGCAGTGTCTGAGTTTGTACCCTCGGACTGGAGGTTTTTGGTTCGCCGTTGGCCCACACGCTTCGTCAGGGTCGATGGCATGTCGTTGTTTGACCTCAGAAGGGCTTTCAAGGAGGAATGCTTGGCACGTGGAAATGATGTGCGTGAGGGACATCGTCGGCAATACAATACAACTCGGGTGCGTAGGTGGGAACGCTCAGATGGGCTTGAACGATTAATAAGCAATCAAGCCATTTTTGAAGTATTTTCTAAAACATGTTGCATGAGGAGATGTACTCAAAGAATATCACCCGAAGTCGTGAAAAGTTTGAGGTATGAGATGTGGTCATCTGATCACAAGTTGAGATCGCACATTAAACTCGATGTTCATAGGCATGTTCGCCGAGGTAGGGATTGGAAGTACGTAGTACTCGAAAATGATGAAGTGTGCTTGAAAGGTTGGATGATAATCATGTCGGTGTCTAAGACAGAGTTCTATAGACAACGTTCCAATGCTGGACTTGGCGTTCGGTCAACACACCATGGTAATCGAGGAATGAAGAAACGTAGGGCCGCAACCAGCTAGGCTCTGGCATCGCTTGCATGCATCATCGACACCACAGCAGATCTTATGCCGCACAGATTCCGAACACTCGCTACTGGGGAGAGAGTAGTCGAGCGTGTGCTACCTGCCAAAACCAAGTGGAAAGACATCAGAGGAAAGCTAAACGAGGTATGTAAGGCTTTCCTTCATAACCAGAGCATACTGAGTCAACTAGGTTAATGTTTAAAATAACATTGTTGTGTTTAGTCTCGACTGTTTTAAAAACGAGCTACAAATCTCGAAGCGTAATATATTGAAGGCTAACATGATTCTTATGGTAACAGTTGACCACATTGTTTTAATCTTCGACGGTAGGCGTGAATGTAGTTGTTTTTTGAAGTTGTCAATGACAATTAACTTGAAAAACAGACGTGATCCATTACTGTTTTGTTTTACACGAGTTCATGCTATCTCCATATGGGTATTGTCCCATATGGACCCTCGGTTTTAGGTGATCACCTTAATTTCTATGAAGACAAATAGGTCCTGGACCAAATGTGGCTTACAACCACTCGCGCAGATGTCTTCCACCTTCATCCGACAACCTTAATGATATGTAGCGTTATTTAATGAATATAGGATTTGTTATAAGGGATGCAATTGACTCGGCGATCAGATCTACAGAGTAGTGTTGCAGTGATTGGTCATGCCATGCATAATCATTGACAGAACCCCCGCATGCGATTTTAAGGTGACCACCTGAATGTAGTGATATGTTTGGTAGACAGTAGACGGGCTCTAAGTACTATGATGCATATGTAGATGAAGTAAAACACTTGCAGAGTGGGGATATTTTAAGGTGACCACCTGAATCAGAGTACTCGTAACCTAGTTGAACAACAATTGAGGGGTTTATTGACATCATCACTCTAGGGATGCGATTTCTATTACAATTCACATGGGCGTAGTTCTTCATACGTATTTTGTAACCCTCTTCAATAAGTTGTTGTGACTCTGAAACACGTCTGAACTTTGCAGATGAACTTAGCTTTGGGGTTACCACCCATTTCTTCGTCGACAGTGAGCTTTCTTTGGAAGATAGAATTTAGCAAATGCATCATCAGACGCCCTGGAGATATGTTTGCTAGATGTGGCACCTGTGACAAGCGGAAATAACTTCGAGATGCTCATCCAGTAGGATCAACAACTTATGCATTCTATGCCAAATCACTTGAGCGACACCTTGCTGAACAGGAGGCTCATCGTCAAGCGTATTACGCATCAAGGTACCTGTCCATCTAGAAGCCTGATCAGGATTTGACCATTATTCACGACAAGATGGATCACTTGAAGACAGCGTTGCCTTGCTTTGCTTCAAGAAACAAGAACACTGATGGACTGATGAAACTTCCGGTTTTGGTAACTGGTATGATTGTCCATGGCCATGGAGATGTTCGATATGCGCACTATTCTCTGGATTTATACAAAGCAGACTCAAATCACACAGTTGGATCCATTGCAAGACTGCTATGCGATCTTGAAAAGCCGAAAGTGTCAGCGACTGGCGAGCTCTTTTAGAACTCTAGGAGGTCACCGCTGTATAGTGCACTACTTCAGGGGAAGGAAGCATGTATCGAAGCATTGGGATTATCAGGAGAGTCTATTGACCCTAGTAACCTCCCGCCTGTCCTTCACGTTCAACTTGACAATTGTTGGAAAGATAACAAAAATAGATATGTGTTCTGCTTCTGGTCTCTCCTAGTTGCAAAGGGGATTTTTGAGAAAGTGTTCGTCTCGTTCCTTCTTGTGGGTCATACACACGAGGACATTGACGCCTCCTTTGGAAGGTGGAGCATGAAATTGCGAGAGCAAGATCATCCAACGCTGCCTTCTCTAATGGAGTCATACATGAACATTGACGTGAATTCAGGGAAGGTTATTCCTCACTTGATTGAGGAGGTTCGAGATTTCAAGGCCTACGTTGAACCGTTCATTGCGAAGGATGGGGATAAGCTTATTGGGCATACCAAAGGTCAGCAGTTCAAGTTCTCCATGCGGGACGGGGAACCAATCATGTAGTTCAAAATTCAATGCTCAGACTACCTATGGAAACCAAGTGAAGGCATAAAGCTATGGGCTATGAATGCTGCTGGCAAGCAAAGGCTGCCACTTGGTGATCCTGGAAGAGCTATTCCTATTCCCATGCGAAATGCAGACGAAATTGTGAAGGGTCTTCAAGGTTTCATTAACTATTGGGAGTCGCTTGCAGCACAAGACGATTCGGGCAGTTATATGAGAAGGCATGGGCCGCTCATCGACTACTAAAAGGGTGTGAAGGACGTGCTGGAACTGCCAGATTCATCAATGGCCTTTGGGGAAACACTTGTGGAGGGATTCTGGCCTACAACCCGTGTGAATGAAAGAGTCAACAATATTTTCAACGCTGATGGGAGTGTGAGAGAAGAATTTCATGACGATGATCATTTCATTGGCCCAGCTCGAGAAAGACCGCAGCCATCATTTTGAGTTGCTCGGGACTGTGGGGAAGGATACATGCTGTTGCTGCGTCCAGGCGACGATGAAGAACCTCCTAAGCTTGTCTGGCTGGCTCTAGCCCTTTCGGATCCAAGGCTGTCTTCAACAAGTGATAATTATCAGCACATTCTGGTCCAGTACTTCTCGCCCGTGAAGAAGAACAGGGATGTGCAGGAGTTCTATCGGGGGTGGGATGTTCCCGAGAGAGCCGCACTAAGGTGAAAGCAGACTCAACGCAACAACCGTGTTGGGTGCACACTGATTCTATTCTAACCGCATAGAAACCCCGGTCCATATCACAGAACATCAGTATACCGGCCTTGCAAGTTGAAATCGCAAAGGATAACCTGGACCGTTGTGACGATGATACGGAGGTTGTCCCAGCATCAGAGGACGAGTAGACTAAGCGGGGGCCGTGGAATTGAGGTGGTTGCCTTAATTAGGCCTGGATTTTCAGGGATAGTAGTTTCTATTTGAAATGTAGAGTTTCAGAACTGGAACGACTAGATCTGGCTATAATATGTTTGTTAATTTTCAGTTTTGATGAATGTAGTAGATGTTTAAGGTGGTCATCTCAATCCAACCGATAATTACTGATGGATCGGATAGCCTCCACTCTGTTCTCTTTTCTGGTTACACCATATCATTTCACATATAGATAGGTGATTTTAAAAGGTGCGACCCATCATGGCAAGGAAGCATGAGGACTTCTTACAGTTTCTAGCATGCATTACAACCGTTTTTATTTTTCAATTGACAAATTTGCAAATTCGTAGAAGATGTCAGGAAGTAGTTCAAAGAGGGCAAGAAAGCAAAGTACATCTCCCTGTGATTGTGACATTTATGACCCTGCGAGGGAGGCATTAGAAAATACAATTAATGAACTCAAAAAAAATCTCCTGGATGAGGAGAGGACGTCCGCTCTTCTGCGTCGGGAAAGAGACGACGCAGTGCACTTAAAAGGAAGATTGGAGGGAGAAGTAGCGGAGCTCTGATTCGATTTGCACAGATCATAGAAACATAGTTCAAATCTAGGGATAAGATAAGCTCATCTCATGTTGCGGATTAGTGAGACTTATCGTGAATTCTCTGTATGGTCAAGAGAGAATAAGAAACCATTGAGTCAGGCGGCATTGCAACACATACTCCAACTCCCTTGACCGAACCTGGTTATTATTTAATGCGTAATCTTAAATCATGCAAAGTTGCCTAAACCGAGTAGATAAAATATGAATTGTATGTAATGCTAAAATATGAGGCTAGGAATCATGAAACGAGTATGTGACAGAATGATCATAGAATTTGCTATTTGGTTAGACGTGTGTGTGTTGACGAGACTTGTATTGATCAGAGATTGATGGGTCATTATTTATATATTTGAGTGTTCACTCAAATATTCTACGTAATTTATTTGAATCTTTGATACTCTCTGTCGCGGTGATAAATGTACAGAGGCGGTATTTTAAAAACTAAACACGTAGCCAATTCAGAGGCATTGCATAGTTACAAATATGCATGATGGAGGTGGACATAATCTTTTTACTGACGACAATAATTTTGTCTTGGAAACAACTTTCAAATAATTAAGGTGGCCACCTCATTCTTCTGTACTCCTCCACGTTGGATTCTAAAGTATTTTGCAAGTTCTGATTAAAAAAAGCATACTTATTATTTGAGGTCTTCTATGTAAGGAATTACCATAACGGTTTCAATGGACTGAGAAGCATTATTAAGTGGATAGACGACAATATTAGGTGGAGAGACGTCAATATTAGGTGGTAAAATGTCAATATTAGGTGGAAAACTATCTGATCGCTGCAGAGATGTGTCTAGCACGTAAATGCCTATACTATTTATTGAGTACAAATTGGCCTTGTTTCGAATAGACCGTGGATGATGAGAGCTAAAATAAAAGTGTCTAATATCATTATTTTGTTGCATGAAATTAAGGTGGCCACCTAAATCTTGAATATGACTCGTTTATGTTTGAGATTGAACGATTATACAATAGGATAACAACTAATTTTTACCTCATTTGAGGGCCTCAATATACACATGCAAGTTTTTTTAGGATACATTAAACTATAATTAGTTATGGACATTGCTTGTAATACGTGCAAAAATATCTTTACAATTCGGAAATGGTTAGCTGGAGACATAGAAGTCCATATAATGTAGAGTAATGTTTGCCATTGTTTTGAATGAATTTTAATAGACGATATTCGAAGAGTAGCAAGTGATGTAATAATAGGCCATTTTGATGATGAAATGTGATGATCTCAATAATAGAATGTGAAATATAGGTTCTGTCGCCAAGCCATGGCTCAAAATCTGTTGGTTGGAGTGAGGGTGTTCCATATTATCAGTGCGGGTTTGAAACCCATTGGACTCATAGTGAGCAAATTTGTGGTACATCATGGCTTGATGCTGCTGGGGAAAAATTCACAGACAGGAAATGTTGTACCAACCAGCAGGGCCCACCCGAAGCACCTGAGAAAGAGCTTGAAGATGCAGTGACAAGATGTAACAACGGTGGCTGTTGCCACCACTTCAATAAAAGGCGGTAGTTATCACTACCCCTTTTATGGGGTGCACATTTTTATATCACATGTATTTAAGGTGAACACCTTAATTGGTTAGATATAATAAGCAAGCATGCCAATTCTAAATACATTATATCTCTTCAACATTTTTATCTCCTAATGTGTAAACTAGCAAAATCAATGTATGGAAGTAGTTGACATATGAGGTATATTTAGTAGAAGATATTATTCAATTATTTGGTAAGATATAAATAGTTTAAGCACCTCCCGTAATTATAGAATTTAATCAAAATACTGAAACATGTTTATGACAATTTCAGTACATGATCTTAAACAACGAAATAAAGATCCCTTTGCTCATTATTTGTGTCTTGAACATGCGGAAAGCGTCAGAAACCACATTGTAAGCAAGTTATCGATTGTATTTTTTTAAATCTCCCAATGTACTCTTGTACTGTTTTCAATACAATCCAGAAACCTCTCAAACCCTTTCTGCACTAGTTGGAGCAAATGATTAATGTATTACGGGAATGTTCTCAGTAATGTTTCTTGGAAGTTATATTTACTACTGCGTTTCCAATGTGTTCCCAATGTGTTTCCACTAGGTTTCCAATCAAGAAGCCGACAATTACAGTTCCAAAACTTCCTTGAACAATGACACATTCAATGTCTTCTCGACATTTCAAAACTTGATGATATTCCATTAATTAAGATGAGCATTCCAATTTTAAGGTGATGAACGAATTGGGACATGAGATATTCCCAAATTAATGAATATAGTGTTAAAGGAAGGATTGGTGACACTGGAATAATCTACTTCGCATTGTAACTACTTAGATTGTCCCACTCATGCTCCACGAGGCCATCGTAAAACTCACTCATAACCCATTGCACTTCCCCAACATCATCCGCCACAGAATCTTCGCACCACGACTGCGAGTTCTCGATAGCACGATCTTTTGCTTGGGTGCGACTTCTTCCCCGGCGGCCGCCACTACGAAAACGTTCCCTCCATTGCTTCGACTTCCTCAATGTGCCTCGAGACCGCGGCATCGGACAACTGCAGCCAACACCCTCCAACCCCTGTGCAACTCCAAAACTGTCGTGAGCCCGTTCCTCTACGCCGCTCTTGATACCACATCTCTTCCAGAGAAAACGGAGTAGGAGTAACCCTAACCCAAGGACAGTAACCTCCACTATATCAAACTCGACGAAGAACACTATGCGGATCATCTCTACTACCTACTCAGACCCCAGAGACAGATAGAAGAAGGCGAGGAAAAAAAAGGACTCTAATCGACTGGGTTGACGACAATATAAGGCTGATATTCATGAACAGTGTCACATTGACAGAGAGTGAATGTGAAGCTACGCACTCGATGGACTCTGTCCCCCAAGAATAAATGGAACAGTAACATTACCTAAAGACGACGTGCAACCGAGGGTCCGCCGCGCTCGAGGAAGTCCTTCCGTTGAGCAAGCTTGAATCCCTTTCCGTCATCGATAGTCTCAAACATAGGAGATCTAGCCATGGGGTGCAGGGTCCCCTCTCTTTTATCTACTTTCAGTCTCCTCAGTTGACTTAGCGCTTGATTCAATTTTGCTACGAGATGTTCCTTCAAAAATGAATCTTCTCCTACTACTTCATGGAGATGGATAAACTGTTGTCGCAGCGTGTCTGAAAGATCAACAACACGCCTCCTTTGAGGAGTAGTAATTGGTGTTTGAGGCACTGATGTATGATCAAGTAAAGGATTATACACATCAGCAGGTACCTTGATCTGAGCCTTGCGTGGTGTTAACAATTGTTGTAATCCTCCGTTAACATTACCAGCCATCCTCCTACAATATCTTGCAATCGTCTCCTCTGCTATGTCAAGATGCATCATCATAACAACTTTTACATGATGTTTACACATATTTCCTCTCTGCGCCCAAATACAATTATATACGCCGCACTTTGATCCCAGATTGTACACTATGTATCGCATGTGTCGATGGGTTGTAGATGTCACCATGGCAGTGTCACCATCCTTCTCCGGCAAGGTGACGTCCGTGTCAGGTATTTGTCTTGCCTTCAAAATTGAATCTACGACGGTATCCTGCATCTTCTTATTGTCCACAAAGCCTTTCTCCTTTTGGAGATCTTTGTACCAATAATGATCGACGACATCTACAGTTAGAGCAGTAATGCACCAATCAACTCTCCTGCCTGTCATCCTACTTCGTTCGGACTTTAGTATGGACTTCGCAAACCCATGGTATCCTTCTATGGCAGCATTTGTATCTTGACCAAAGTAATGCAAGTTCTTGTAACCCACCACCCACATTTGCGCTTTTTCCACCCATTGTTCTTTCATGTATGACCAGAACTCATTTTCTTTTGGGTATTTTTTCTCCAAATCCTCTATTTCCTTTCGAGCCCAGTCTTTCCCCTCTTCTCCCGGTGGCAAACTCCGATCGTACATTATCTCCCCTAGTTCCTTTATAATTGCAGCTCGTCTCCCCAAATCAGAAATCTTGTAGCAAGAGTTTTTCTGCCATGCCCTTTGAACGTGCTAGAGGCAAAGGAATATGGCAGTTTCGGGCCACATCTCGCTACAACACTATATCAACTAAATGTAAGAGTGTGTGACATTGTTACTTCACATGACGACGAAATTATACAGTAACACTGTGACAGTGAGTGTTACAGAAATACCGTTCATGGTATCTGCAACTATTTAACTATCTTAAATAAACAACAGTTTAGAATAACAAGCACACGGAGGAAGACTGAAGTATATAAGGTTCAGAACTCACTTTATGGCATTAATTTCTCCTTGGGCACAGTCCACAATAAAGGCCGCAGGTTTCCAATCAGGTTGTTCATCTACCATCCTGGCGTTTAAAGCTCTCATCCTCGGGGTGAGGTCGACTTCCCCACACTTCGATGTCAACATAAATGCTATGGGGACGCCATTATGCCATTTGTCAAAAACCATGAGAGCATATAGGGGAAACTGCAACGTCTATGTAGGTTAAGAAGTCAATGTCACTGATATACGACAAATGCAAGGAACAATGTTACACACCAAATGAATCTGTAGTGTGTCACAGTTGTAGGTGGTACTTACCTTCTTCTCGTTCGTACCAAAGGTTGCATCGACTGAAATTCCTCCATTGCGACCGTGCTTTAACATCATCTTTCGTTGCCACTCAGTTTGTATGCCAACAGTAAAAGGCATATTCGTACCTGTAAGTTTGCCTGGAACAGGAACTGGCTTCTCTTTATTGGATTTTGTATAGTAGAATATCTTATCTGAATTTTTTGGAACCCACATTCTAACACTCTATGCGTCGTTTTTGTGTAACATATAGGTCTCCTGAGCCAATTTACCACAGATATTGCGAATGTCTTTAGTCGTGAGCAGGAGATCCCGTGTTATATCCCTCCCCTCGGCCTGATATTGATTCAGAAGCTCTAAATGCTTCTTCATTATTTGATTTGAAGAGTCCTTCCGTCTTAGACATTCCTCCACGAATGTCCAAATTTCGTGACATCGAAATTGCCAGGGACTCTCGCCGCGAGTCCCGAGTCCCATCGCGAGTCCCGGCGGGGAAGGGACAGGAAGTCCCATCGCGAGTCGTGGCGCGCGAGGGACAGGGAGTCCCGTCGCGAGTGCCGGCGCGAGCAAGGACAGGGAGTCCGCAGGGACGTCCGGAGGGTCGTCCGGAGGCACGTCCGCAGGTCCACAGGGGCGTCCGCGAGTCCCTAGTCCCGGAGCGAGAGGGAGGGAGTCCCGGGAGTCCAAGTGTTTAGTCAAGAGTGCACCAAGGGTGGTCGAAGTAGCACCCCGGAGTGTGGGGGTGGGAGATGATTTTGGCCAAGTGCAGAATGACTCTTCACATTGAACTGCGCTAAACATCCACGTTTTATGGACACCCCCCACTTCTTCTTTGAGTCCCTCCTGCTATTCTGACCCACACGAGCCTTCAGTACACCATTCTTATGGAACTCCGCTTTTGCCTCCTCCACCAACGTCGCTATATCACCCAACTGTCCCCCTAATGCTGCTTCTTTGTCCCCCCCGTCTGCTGTTCTAGATAAAGTGGCTTGTGAGCAGACATCGTCACCGTGGACACAAAGCAGACAGGAGTGGGATTAGGCAGTCTGTGACACTGGAGCACTCTTGTGAAACAGTCACATGAGTACTTGATAATGTGAGAGATCCCATAACATTGCGACCTTCTGAAGCAGTGGCAACTGCCTCCTCTCTTCGGCCTACAGTTCTCTCCTCCGTGCCCTTGTGCCACTAATGCTTTGGTGGCCATGACCCCTTCTTCTTCCTAGGTGCTCGCTTCTTTGCAGGTGTTTTGATAGAAATCATGGGATCAATTACTAGACCAGAGTCTGATGTCTGTGCACATGAAAGCCCACCTCCGAAAGTCGCTTCGGACGGTTCCAACTGTACAGCCGTCTTTTTGGACTTCGAAGCCCTCTTCCTGACCACTTTGGAAACCGTTGTTTCCCTTGTGACACTGGACTTTACACCTATGTCACTGTCTTTCTTCTCTCTAGGCCCTCGCTTGCGCATTGCTGGTACAGGGCTTATGTGGATCTCCTCATGTGCAGGTAATTCATTCAGATCTGGAATCCCTAATGGCAGAAGGGGCTGGTCAGTGTCTCTAATAGATTGCTCAATTGCGTCATCTGGTACGGTTTTCTTACCTCGTCGCTTCTTTGGCAATGGAGGGGGACCTGACAGCATCCAGTCCATCGCATCCACAGCACATCCAGGAATTTTCGACTTGAATCTTTGTGGTGGTTTTTTGGCGTCTGGATCTTTAACTCTTCTTGTACGTGCTTTACGCGTTTGAGCAATAAAGTTACCTTCTGGAGCGCAATCGGGAGTACGTTTCTTCTTCCTTGGCTTCGGTAGTAGCTCCTCCAAAATTGGCTTCACAATGTGCGAGAAATCCTTTGGCCCATACTCGCATCTATATCTACAAAGTCATTAACTTTCCATAAGAACCCCTAAATTGTAGAGAACATATGAATTGAGAAGATAAAGACACATATAACACACTGTGACAGTACATGACTGACTTACCGGGTGAAGTCGAGAGCAGTCTTGTGTCCTTCTTGACTCTGATTCGGATGTCGATTCTCCTTGCTAGGTCGAAATCTGCACTGTGCTCCCTCCCGACCGCACTGCATACCCTCTATGAAATCATGCACACGACTTGTAGGGACAAAACATTGTTGCACGATGTGCAACTTCTTGTGCTCGCCCCTAGGCGGTCGATATTCCAGCTCCCATCTCAAATCACTTGGGCCGAAAGTGTCAGGGGGCGGATTCTGAACACGTTCCTCAATAGCCTGCACTTGAAGCTTGTGAATATCGTAAACACCAACGTCTATGTCAACGTCTGTATAGACAATGGCAGACTTCGTATACTTCCAATCCTCGGTCTCCATTGCAACGTCCATGTTGGCAAAGGAAGACTGCGGATTATTCCAATTTTGGGTCTCCATATTGACAACAACGTTGGATTCCTCAAAACTTCAAAGGACAATCACATAAACAGAATACCATCGATCTAAATCCCGAACATGAAAAACCTACGAAAAAAATCATGCAGGAACACTACAAGCCGTAGGTGACATTAACATTTTTCAATCTGTATACACTCAAGGTCGAGAAGCAGGCAGACCTAACCCTAACAGGAACTACGAAGATATGGCTTCAGAAGTAGATTGTCAACGTTCACCTTCGAAAAAACACAGAAAAACGATTCCCAAACAAACATAACAGTGGAACCCTAGACACTGGAAAACCCTAGTCGCTACTTGGAGATGGAAGATGAATGACGTGGCGTGACGTCATTTTTTGTGGGTCAGGGTCAGTTGGAAAAATTAGTGTCACGTCTGCTCTCAGTGTTTAGTGTCACAGGGTAGTCGACAAATGTCACAGTGTTACTCATCGTGACGAGTTACCGGGAATCGGAGTTACCCGGGAAGGGAAGCGCGGGGAAAACGGGGCCGTCCACGATGGCGATCCACGGTGGACGCCGAGGCGCGCTGTCCCGCCTTATCCTTCCCTACGCGGCATTTAGTGTTCTCCATCAACGGTGGCTAAGAAATTCATTGTAATTTTGAAATTTCTCGACATTGACAAGGCTTAAATCAATATATTAGATATCTTGCAAAACCAAGGGATGACTATCTTCTGACTGTCTCTGGTAAGAGTATGTGGTATCAACTTTATAATTCAATCTCCATTTGCTCTGTTCGTTGCATTTTAATAAACAGCCAACCTAAAGGTTAGAATTTGTAATGTACACTGATTTCAAAACATGTATTGTATGGCAGGTACTAGAGAAGTAAGCGACATGTGGGATCCGAGAAACTCAAAATAAACCGGAAGAGCCCCATCTGGAGTTAGAATTTCATTTAATTTTCATTTTTTTTGGTTAATTAGGTAAAAACTAGCTAGGCACTAGCCGCATTAAGAGTTAGCACAAACCGGATACCCCAGGAACCTTAAAACAGTTAACGCAGGAAGTAATCTCGGAACCTTGATCCCGGAACTCGGAAGAGAAACCTCGGAACAGATCGACGATCCGAGAACTGACCGTTACTGTAACCGCGTCTAGGATCCGAAACGACGGGGAACTCATCATGACTCGGATAGGTGCCTAGCTCGGTACCGTGGCCGCTGCAATTACGGGCCGCCGCAGCGTTTATGATACCCTGGGTATATAAGCGGGAGTGTTACGGTTTGGAGTTCCTTTTTGCGGACTGGGAGTAGAGAGTGAAAGAGCGGTGAGGTGTCTTGTCTTTTCCGATTCACTGGCACTTGGATTGCCAGGTATCTTGCTGTCGGATCGTAAAGGGAGAGAAGTGAGACGTAGGAACAACGCACGTTCAGTGTAGAGTTCTTAGCCCCGCCACTTCGGAGAGAGAGTCAGCGATGAACGAGTTGATTGACGACCTCACCCGGATGAGGTGCAAGGGGTTTGCTGTCACGGCCATGGTTGCTGAAAGATGAGGCGATGGTGGCGGAGATCCTGGACGGGCCCGACAATAGGTGGGACAACACGATCCGGGGCAAGCCCACGCTATGGTGCGTGGAACAGTGGGCGGAAAATTACTGTTTTGAGCAGAACGGGCTCCTTTGGGCAACCCGGACGGATATGTACGTACAGGATAGGTTCCACGGAAAGATCCATAAGAATAATGGATACCCGATAGATGCCTGTAAGGATAGGAGACAGAGACAGGTCCTAGCCTTCCTCGTTCCGATCCTGTATCCGTTGAAACCGAAACAGGTCACCATCACGGTCCGAAACACCATCCACGGAGCGTACACGGGAGAGCGTCCGGTGAATTGGGCTGCACTCATGGCGGAAACCGTGCAGAATTTGGTGCCCTCGATCGGAAAGAAGCCAACGCCAATCACCCCTTTTCTCTACCACCTCTATCATACGTATAGCTTGCTGATGGATAAGGAAGAGGAGAGTTATACTGTGGCGAAGAACTTCCTCAATTTTCAGGAGATCCCGCCAGGGTTGGATGTCGTACCGCACGGCGAAACCTCGGATACAGCGTCCACGGAAGGGGATGATGATACGGCGATCATTCCAAATCCCGGCGCTACGAAGGCCCACTCCAAGTCGCGATCGGAAAGCGCTACGTCGCAGCACGTGGAGCCCTCCACGGCCCGGGGAGATGCGGAACGGAAGGAGGTCAGTTCCGAGCGGGGATTTCCGGTTGAACCGTTCCGGGGAATTCGGGAGGAAACTCATCGGGCGCAAGCCTCTTACGATTGGATCGAGACGCTGTTCCGGAGAGTCTGCACGTCACTCGGGGGCTGTTTACCGGAGGAGGTGATCCGAGAGGTGGAGCTTTTGAAGGACGCCCCGAAGCTTCGGAGTGAGAAGAAGCAGTTGGAGCTTCAGTTGCAGGAGCTTACGAGGGAACTGGCGACGAAGAGCGAGGAGATCCGGAAGTTCCATGCCGAGCAGGAGGAGACATTGGGTGAGCTTCGGAAGTTGGTAGGGAATCCGGGTGCTATAGTCAACAAGGCCCGGTTGTTCGACGAGAATGTGTTGCAGCCCGCAGATTTGGAGAACAAGTAGAGGATCATCACGATCCTTTCCAAGTGCGAGCACTCGATGAACTTGATTCTGAAGAAGGTTCGGCTGCTGCTCAATCCGGGAGTCCGAAGTCCCAGCGTTGGAACTAGGTTTCCCGGATCTCCCTCTCGGACCATTGTAGGGAAATCCCGCGGTGTAGCATTCAGGACCCCATTGGAGCGCAACCTCCAGCTTGAGGAGCAAAACCTCCAGCTTGAGGAGCAAATGGCGGTCGACTCGGATATCTTCAAACCGGCTCGGACGATCGCGGATATGATCCGGGAACACCAAGGTCAGGTGGCGTCACCCGGAGCCAGCACGGCTCAGCAAAGCTGCGCGATCGCCACCGGTCAGGCGGAGGTGACAGGGACTACAGTCACCGTTAGGCGATCCGAGGAGCGGACGGTTACAGAAGAGGTAACTCGGCCCGTGCAGCCGGTTGTTCTCCCAACACTCGGAGCGTCGGTAATCATTCCGGCTTACCAAGGGGAGGTAGCAGGAGCGGAATGGGGAAGGGCCATTTCACCTACCGGACGGACCTGAGTGACTCAAGAGGGGGCACTTACCCCTTCACCCACAGCCCAGACCGGAACGGTGACTCCTACACCCACCGGAACGCCAGTGGTGGACTCCCCTGCTGACAGTTCCGGTGCACGGAGAGTTTTGAGAAAGAGGAAGGATCCGGCGGAGAAGGGACCCATTACGATTTCCGGGTCCGACTCGATAACCTATGCGAGCTCCCCGGTTGGGACAATCGGAACTGGGACTCGGACCCCTACGTCTGGAACCCCTCCCTCGCATATGTTGCCGAAGTCTCCCAAATCTCCGAAGAACCGGGTCGTTACCTGGCTTTCCTTGGAGACTAAGACGAAGGAGTCAAAGGCGGAACGGAGTGCTAGGCGTCAGGCGGAGCGGGCAGCGAGGATAGAAGGATCCGAGCCACGGATGACCAGGTCGAAGGAGAAGGACCGAGAGCAGGAGAGCCACAAGAAGACGAAGATGGGGTAGATTCCTCTCGTTGCAACTGGCAGTCACTTTCCGGATTTATAGGAGTAGGTTTCGGATCGGGAGATCCGGATTATTCGTAAAGTAGGATTCTAGGTAGATAATTAAGGATTAGGGTTTTTGATTGAGCTGCCGGCACCGCCGCTTTTGTGAAAACCCCTGCTTACTTAAACGGGGAAGGCGATGCAGTCCGGGTCTTCGTTTTGCATGTTTTCTCCCTATATTCCTTATCAGTAAAGTATTCGTGTTTTGCAAGTACTGTGCGTGGTTTCCAGTTAAGTGTGAATGATCCGGGAAGGATATGAGAGTTCCGCTGTAGCTCGGATAGGAAGGTGACGGGAGTTGTGACGAGACCCGAACCGGAAAGGTAATGGGATTGAGCGGAGAGATTTAGGGGATTGTCGTAGGAGTGAAGCCTCACTGTTCCGTCCCCAACCCAACCTCACGCGGAATAGCCATCACTAGAGTCAAAGCGGATTGAGGAATACTTGATCGGGCTCCCTGAACTTCTGAAGAGGTTCCGTACACTGTGAGAGGGGGATTCGGAACGTGGCACGGGTCGCCTAGGGATAATCGGATCCTGGTTCTTCCAGATCCGGATTGGTTTGTCGTTGTAGTCTTACGGATCGGAAGCGGTCGTCTGTGTGACGTGCTGGCCAGAGTACTCTGGGACAGTTGTGAGACGGTAGCTGTTCCGAGACGTTGGGGTTTGTGGACGAAACACCTGACGAGAAAGAGAAGGAGAGAGAGAGATAGTCGAGGAGTTACGTTCCGGAGACACTATCCGAGCAGTGGCAAGGCTCGGAACTATTAGGAGTAATTAGTTGGTGAAACACTATTGAGTCCGTGGACGATACTCGAAACCTAGTGACAATACGGAAGTTTACGCTTAGTTGGAGTGCTATCCGGATGTAAGTTGCGTTTCCGTGTTCCGACACGACAACAAAAACGAAAGACCATGAGGTAAAGGTTCAATTTTGGTTCACAAAGCACTCATTTGAAGATCATGATATTGATATATAGTAGAACTGAATTGACAGTTCAATTGAGTTGTGATTCATTTATTCTTTGAATCATAGGGTTTAGCAAAGTGTTAGAAATATACAAGACTAAAAATCTACTTGTATGTCATTTGTTCACAAAGGTCTACATTGGACATGCAAACAATCTTTGCTTGTTCTCGCATTTCAGTTGTCCGCTTTGAATGATGAGTTAGAGGGGAAAGTTCGTATGTGAGCGGAGAGCAGAGAGCGGAGAGCAGAGAATGGAGAGCACAGAATTGAGAATTAGCCAAATTTTCAAAAGTAAAGTATACCCTATAACCGTGGAAAATTTCTAAAAAAAGGCATGATTTTAAGGAAAAGAGTATATTACCATGGAATTCAGGGTTATCTCTAGTAAGAATTTCTTACGTTTGTTTTCCGAGATACAAATTAGGGCTGATGTCATGATGACTTCATGCATACAATCCTTTAGATTTGGTCCCTAATTAGATTCAGATATGAGTGTTCAAGCATCATGTTTTTAGATCATACCAGTAAATATTGAATAGGTAATGTAGGTAATTAGAGGAAAAAAAATGCGAAAGAAGCATAAATAAATGGCTCAAAACTTTGTGGAATAATTCGGAGTTCGTGAACAATAATAGAGCTGCTGAATCCAAGATGTATACCAAGTCAGACTGCTTGTCTTGGTTGAAGAATAAGACCATTCCTAGCTTAAGATAAGACCATTCCTAGCTTAAGTGTTAAGCAACGATCCATATAAACCTTAGCAGACGTCCTTGAAGTTGTATTAGCTCAATAATTCTTGTAGAACTTAAGCTTGTACTTGCTAGGGAGTTGTTTGAAGGTATGGGCGATTCATTTGAGGTCGTTGCCTGTGA